>SSNP01000304.1:129179-148543 GCA_006937955.1 Pachypanchax playfairii
TGTATCTGTTTCATCACAACTCCTTTGTTTGTTAGTATTCATCAGCTCCTGCAGTTGAAACCACACCTAGCATGCTGCTAGCTAAAAGCTGTTAGCATAACGCCTAGCATGCTGCTGGCTAAAAGCTGTTAGCATAAGACTTAGCAAACAGGATGACAGAACGTCTCATGTTGCCATGCACAACGGGGCAGGACTGTATACCTTGTTCTCATAGGCTAGTTTGTTAGCCAATCAGAGTCCAGCAAATTCGAATAATGAATATTAATGAGCTGCTGCTCGAGGCCTGACAGAAGGAGACGGAACCACCCGAATTTTAATGCAGACAGATTGAAAGGTCTGTCAATCAGTGTTTCCTGACGTTTTTTAGATATAAAATGTTTCATATTACTGGTTAATACTTAAGAAATAACCAAAAGTCATGACATTTTTGTGAAATTACCTCTTTAAGAAGGTACATCAAATCTGTTCCACACGTCTGATTCTACAGAGTCTCGACTATCTTTTGGTGTTTGTTGCAGGTTGATACCATCATTTGTTCTGCAGTGGTAAAAAATCCAAAAGTTTACCTATTTTTGTCTTTTCTGGATTATATTATCTGGAATTTTGCAACAATCCAGATCCTTGATCCAGATCAATCTGTGGTATCACGTAGAACCTGTTGGGAACTCACCCTGTGTTTTGTTACCAAACACTTGGATCATTACCTCCGCCAATGAGGTCATGTTTTCATCAGAGTCTGTCTGTCTGTCTGTCTGTCTGTCTGTCTGTCTGTCTGTCTGTCTGTCTGTCTGTCTGTCTGTCTGTCTGTCTGTCTGTCTGTCTGTCTGTCACCCACCAGGATAACTCAAAAACATCTGGATGCATTTTGATGAAATTTTCAGGAAAGGTCAGAAATGACTCAAAGACTAATTGAATTTGGGGGTGATCCGGATTACCGTCTGGATCCAGGAATACAGACATAGTACTTTCTACAATATGTCCACTTGGCGGAGGTCTGCGCTCTGAGTTACATGCAGATATGTTAAAAACAGATCTCACAATAATGAAGAATCCTTCAAAACATTCAGTCTACTCACTTCTTCTTTGGACCATTTCTGACCTTACCTGAAAATTTAATCAAAATCTATTTTACTAACAAAGAGCTGCATGAACACAAATATTCTAAAATACAATGCATCAAGTATCAAAGAAGCTTCTTTACCACATCAGCTGGTTCTGCTGTGGTCTGCTGACTCACAAGGTGATCTCACGTTGTTTCAACAAACACAACCGTTCTGTTGTACGGATCCAGATCTCGCTCCATTTAGTAAAAACACATGATTACATTTTTAGGGGATTTTTGTTTTTATTTGTGACATTCTGTTCGTAACTATCCTTTGAGTTGATAAAAAGCTCTGTTGGCTCCACAGCTGTTTCTTTTGGTGACTTTGGGGTCACAGAATAAAGCCGTGACGGGTTTTTGGATGTTTGTTTTGTGTCATTAGAAGTAGTTATTTTAGTTTCAGCTGAGCCGTCACACACAGCAGAGAGGAAGACGTATCCATGCTGTCAGCGTGTCGTCACCACAGTTTGGACGAGGACTTGTGTGGCGGATTAAGGCTGTGAACTGGCAGACGAGTCCCCAGACCTGGTCTCATTCCAGCCTGACTTCCTCTCTCTCTCTGCGATCCTCTTGTTTCACACATTGTTTATTAAATGTAAACATAATTAGTCTGATTAGTCAGTGGGAATGATGCAGAAAACGTCCAGTCAACAGCATCTGATTCTTTATTTTTGTGTTCTTGCTTTTATATTTTGGGTTATTGTTTATTATATTTGTTTTTTAATTGCTGGTGGACTCACCTGACAGTTTGTTACTTTCTAAATTCAGTAAATTTCCTGCTAATAGCCACATGCACCTTCTGTAGTTGGCTGTCCTTCTGATTGTAAGAGTGTGCATGTGTGCGTGCATGTCCCTGGCCTGGAGTTAGCGCTGTGTGTGATCCTGACCCAGAAACGACTGGAGAAGTCGAGTAACGAGCAGCGACTGCTGCCCCACTGGCCCACAGCTTTTACTTCTCTAACATGGAGTAAAAACTTTTTTTAAAAGCGTTTAGGAAATAAATTCTCAACGTTGTTCTTCCTGAATATTTTCAGAATAAAAGATGAGTAAAATCCTGATGGCCATAACAGATATTTCTGTTTTCTGTGAAGGGATTGTCCTTCGTCTCCTCCTGGGCATTATGTCTTTCTTCTATTTGTATGTATGTGTTGCTATCCTGTATCTAAAATTAGATCAGCGAGCAGACGTGATGTTTCACAGCTCCGTTCTGTACGCATGTGTTTTCAGATGTATCCATCTGGATGAGCAAAGGCTCTTTGTGCAGTCAGACAATCTCCTGAGCGGATCTCGGGGTGATGGTGGGAGAAAGTTGGTCAGCGATGCCCTCCTCTGGACGGATGGACCAATGAATAGGCTGAAGAAACGGACTTGATGTTCATGCTAAAATAAGGGACGAATAAAAGAAAGTATTAATATGAATCGTCACATATTTAACATTAGAAACCCAGAAGTGTAGCAGGTGTAAGAGTCTGATCTTATCCTGAGCCAGATTTTAATTGATAAATTGAGAATAAAACAAGTTTAGAGAAATATGTTTACAAATATTTGACTTGTTTTTTTTAATTTATCAAGTTGCTAAAAAGAAAAGCTAGTTTTGATTTGTTCATTTGTAACGTAATCTCCCTTGTGCTTTATTGAATTAGAGGACAACTGCTACTAATAAATTATAGTAAAATCTACATGTAGACTTTTAGGTAATTTTTGACAATCAGTATTTTTTTTTACCATTTCTGTACTTTTAAAGTGTCTTTTTATTTAATGCAGATTGAGGGATAAAGTTTGGATGGTCTCTGATATATTTGACATATTCATGTCAATAGGCAGCTGCTTGCTGTGATGTGGCTGAATGTTATTCAGTAGATGTTTTATTTAAAGATAATTAACTCATTCAGAGCCACTTTCAGATTTCATATCCCCCTCAGTACCAGAGATATTTAGCATTTTTACTGATTTTTGAAGGTCCACAGAATATTTTCTCCCTATGACTGTGAATTCTGAAACCTTTTATCAAAATGATTCATCTTTCTTTTTTCAGCAGCAAAAAAATGTTTCTACCTCTTTCTGTTATTTAGTAATCTGCAGTACGAAAGAGGAATTGTTCTTTATTTTGCTCCCTGCTGCCTTTAGAAGATCCTAACAGCAGATACTGGTCAGATAAATCCACCTCAGCTTCTCTAGAGTCACCAGAAGAACCTCAACGTCAGGCTGAAGACATCCGAAAATGACGAGCTGGATCACAAACCGCGTCACCTTCGACACAATACTCGTTCCCGGTAGATCCGGTAGACACGCTGGAGGGATTTTATCCATGTAATAAACTCCACCATCTTCTCAATTCCATCAATTCTATACTAGTTTGTAAAAACGCTGAACAACGAGATCACTTCCCAGCTGCTTCACAGACTCTGAAGCTCTTCCTCATTCACCGTTTGTCTCGTCCTGAGTGCCTGGCTCCTCCCCCACACCACATGGGTTTATTACAGGGTAAGAAAGGACGATCTCACCCAGAGAAGTGCACCACTGCCCCCTCCTGGATCATATGACTAAATACAGCCTGTAATGAGTTCATATTCAGAGAGCAGCTGCCCCAGAATGCTTTGCAGGATTTCAGCCAATAAAAGCTGTAGAGACGTCTATGGGACTGAGTGTTTGGTTTCAGTTTGACGTCTATAGACGTCGATGGCACTGAATGAGTTAAGTTCATACTCATTGTCATGAAACAACTTGATATTTTTGTCAGACAGGGAACAAAATGTGTCTAAAAATATGTGAAAAGTCAGTCTGTAAGAAACATTAGCTATTGGCTGGTTGGATTTCTAGGGATTGAGAGACTAATCTCAGTCCCAATCTGTGTCAGGATGCAGATGCTAGCACGATGCTTCTGTGTTAGAAGGATGAGGTGAACGTGGCCAAACGATTCTGATTCTCCGCCAAACTGCATACAGGCGGCCTGTCACGGTCGTACTGTGACCTCCAGCCCGTAGGACCTCGCTGTGTTGCCATGGCAATGATAAACCATCACAACTTCTGTCATACAGAATAAAGAGTCCCTGTCTGATCAGACTGATTGTTGATGTTGTGGTTTCAGAATCCTGTATGAAAGTGACCCAACAGCAGAAGCTGTGCTGCACGCTGTAAATTAATGTTACTGCATTGAGAATTTCACAAGCTGCCAAAAAAACCTCCTCAATATGCGGAAGCTGATTTCTTTATGTTAAAATTTAATAATGATCTTAAAAACATATTTGTTTTGGAACTTTGAGTAGATGTCGGTCAGCATGGGTCTTTTTGGAATGACTTGAATATTTTCACCCTTTTTTTCATAATTGAAGTATCTGATAAGATTTAATCTCACTGTATGATCAGTGTATGAAGGTTTTCATTGTCTTTGTTAAACATGGAGCCTCTTCACCAAGCGTTCAGATCTAGAACTTTAGAGACTTCCTGTGTGGATGTGTGATTACTAGAATATTAACGATGAGGCTAATGGCGTCGCTGTTCATCCACATAAACCAGGATGCAGGTTCTGTTTAGAATGTCTGAGTCCTGCTGATGTTCTCCATGTGAGACGGGTTTATTATGTAGAGAATATTAGTTTACAAATACCAACCTTTGCTCACATTTATTCACCACACGCCGATGTGTGTTCAGCTTCACGAAAAGCTACGTGTATCTACCTTTAGATTACAGAACGGAAACTGACACTTTTATTGCAGCCTTTTTCAGCCGAGTTGGATGTAGAAATAAATCCTCTGAGTATTCTAGTGTCAAGGACGTGGATCAATGAAAGCAATCAGGCACACGGTAAACAGGCTGGCCGCGCCGTGAAACACGGTCACGGAAACGGAATTGAAAACATGTCTCAGTTTAGGCCCCACTGTCTTGTGACGGTGTATTTATTTATTTATTTGACCAGAATTGACCAATAGATCTCACATGGTTTTTATGTTTATATACATGCTCATGCTTTTATATGGACACTAGGTAAACACCCTTTTTTCCCTGATTAATTTCTGTTTCCTCATCACTGCTCTTTGTCTGCTATGCTGCCATCTTTACCTTAGATCTCCTGCAAAGTCTCCATGAGGCGAGAACATTCCTGTCCAGTTCTTTAAAGCAGATCTTGCTTTTCACTGCGATCACCCGGCAGATAATCTCATCCAGTCGCTCACCAATAATCTGCCAGTGTGCTGTCAAACACTAGAACGTGTTTCTCTTCAACTGGGGGTTTGTGTCCGGTGTTTTTCCTCGTGTAACCAGAACATTTGATGGAAAATTGAAGTGAATGATCCTCTCAATAAAGCTTAATGTCAGCAGTTTGGAGGATTTGAAAGTCACTCCTTATGAAAGGCTACAGAAAGTCTGTTGATCATGTTAGACGCTTCTTTGCTGAACTGGAACCCTGTTGTTTCCTCAGAGTTGTTGAATTTGAACAAATAAAATAAAATTTGGACGTTTCAGGCTCCTGTATGTGGTACCAATTTAAGCAGGTCTCGGTTCTCCTCTCCACACACAGTCAGTTATGTTGAAGACGCCCACTGAAACATGTTTATTTTAAAGAAATGTAACTTAAAAGTAACTTAAAATGAATTTACTGCTGAACCACAATCACTTTAGTATATTTTTTATATTGTCTTTCAATCTGTGATATTTTTTGTTGTTGTTTTTGTATAGTTTACCTCGTCCTCTCCATTATGTCGATTGTATGGAACACAACCACTAACTACTGTCTTTAAGTAATATTTCATTGTTTTACAACAACAAAACATTAGATTTCTTTTCATGTGCTTTATTTGTGTTTACGTAACTTCCAGTGTCGTAGGATCTAATTGTCACAAGCAGCAATGAGAGAATGTGTGTGTGTTGTCTGCACTGCGTGAAAGAGTTCTTGTTTTTGTAGTACCTTGATGGTCCAGATGGGGGCAGCAGACAACGCCTGGCTGTGACCCATCACTGCCTTCAGTTAGTGCTCATCTGGCAGCTGTTGTCATGGATACAGAGCTGGGCAATTGCTGTGATGCGAGCAACATTAAACAGAGGAGCATAGGGGGTAGTGTTGAGCTCAAAGACAGAGCAGTTACACACACACACACAGAAATCCTTTCAGCATTAATGTATACAAAAAAGGACAAAATATCCCCGTGTCCTCATTGATTGATGATTGTCTCCATTTATAACTTGTCCTTCCGGCGTGACAGTGTTGGATTTGGTATCTGGATCTGATTTGATCAGAACCTGCTCGTCAGACTCACCTTACCCTGACCCTCCTTCCTTGCTCCTTCCATCCTGATGACATATGCTTAAGCTCTGATCTGTGGTGATGAAAATGTGAACTGTAGATAGCAGCTGCTGGTCGAATCAATTAAATACTGATTAGCCCTGATTATCTGATTAACTAGAGCCACGAATGTACCGCTCACTTAGGTGATTACTTAAGACATGACACGGTGCAGCTTGTGTTGATTTAACCAGATGCCTTTAAGGCTGGAAGGACAAGAATCCATTTGATCATCATTCTGTTAACTTTCAGAAAAATCCAGCTGAAGAAGAAACAGAAGGCTTCACTTTTGGCAATGTGCCCAGTCATGTTTAAAAGATAATTCATGAGAGAAGAAGAAATGTTTTGGTGCCAGAATGTGTATTGTACGTCGATACAGCGCTAAGTGCCCAGCCAAACATGGTGGCGCTGCCAGTTCTGATTTGGCTGGGTGCAAGACAGGCTGGCACTCGGGCATATGACTGTGTTTAGACTGTTGCTTTGTGTTGAGAGGATGATCGTGTTCACTATCGCCCAGAGTGCTGATTGAAGTTACACTCAAGTGCTTCTACACAAATATCTATTTTAAAAAGTGAAGACTTGTGCATTGAAAGGGTCTGAGAAGTTCACCGAGCATTTCTGTCAGGGGTCACGACCACTAGAATCTTTTTTACTATGACATGGCAGTAATAAAAGCAGTTGATTCCCCTAAACAAGTCAAGTTAAAATCTTTTGATTAGCTGGAGTTTGAAGTTTAAAAGTTGAGAGGGAGTTCGGTGTGGCAGTAATACCAATGGGTGTGTTCAGTATAAAGATTAATCCACACGGAAACAACGTTTTTCCAGAACGTTTGCAAAAATCTTATAAACACGACGTCGTTTGAAAGAAAAACCCCATCATGCTGTGGTAACTAAATTTAATTAAACTAAATTAAAACAATGAATGTAATTAGTTCAATGCTTTGTATTTAATTAATTGTGATTAATTACACCTTTTCCCCACCCTCGTATCCGGTATCAGAGAACGTTCCTTCTCTGTCTGTCTTCTGCGGCCTGTTGCTTTTTCTGCTGCATGTTGTTTATGTGACAGATTCTTCCGTGTGTAAATCTGAACTCTTGGTGCCAGACCGTCTTGTAGACATTTGTCCTCTCACGTTACAACCATAGACAACAGTTTTGTTTTCCTGTTGCTGGTTTTCCTTGTTTTGCAAACTATTTGCTTGTTTTTTAATCTTGCCCTGTTACGTGTCTCATAGGAGTGCTGATGGTTCTCACTTCTCATTAGTTGTAGGTCACATAACACATGCCATGTGATCAATAAGTGATAAATTCTATGCCTAGATTGATTTGAGGCATAACGGAAAGTCCAAAAGACAAATATCTTCTTTAAAAAAATACAATTAATTCAAGCTTTACAAGCTTAGATTCTGCCCAGCATGAGAATTAGCATAATTTACTTCTGTGCACAAATGATTAATACTAGGATAACCAATTATCACATACAATGCATCATATCAGGGAATCAAGTACTCAGTCCCTGCCTTTTTTAAATAAGCAGAAGTAAGTTTGACTTTTCCATTCTGACAACAATTGTCGTGCAAGCAGAAAGATTGAGTTTCCATGAAGTTTGGATTTTTCTTTGCTGTAAATACAGATGTTGGCTGCCAGCGGAGGGTCTATCCAATGCCCAGTCCAGCTATGCATGTTTGAACAGGGATCTGGCTGGCTGATCAGAGCTAAGGGGTGCAAGGTTGGGCTCGATGGGAGATGCCTCAACAGTGGTTGGGCTTTCCACATTTCGCTCTTGATTTGTCTGGCTTTCTCTAATGTTCCCGTTCCATGTGACAGCGTCTGCCTCACTCTCTGTCTCAGATATAAACCCCCACTCTCTCCCTCACCCGCCCGTCTGTCGAGGATTGCATGACTCCTTTTCAAAGTCACGCTTGTTTTAGGGGGCTTATGGAAAATCTATAACAGGTGGGCTGTGTTTGAAAGATGTGTCTTTTCTAATTATCTTTTTTGGTTGGGGATTTGGGTGGGTGGTCACTGGGCCAAATGTTCTCCAGATTCACCCTTTAGCCTGTCTGTGATTGTTCTGTTTGAATGAAATGACTCATGCGCCACTGCAAAGCTAGTCAGATGCCCAGAGTTTCAGGCATTAGTTTGGAAAAGATTAGCTGTTTTGATATTTGGATCCTATCATTGTCAAACACAAGAAGTTGATCATATTGGGATGAAGAATCAGGAATGAAACAAATCCATATGGACGTTTTAAATGCAGCAGTGAATGACTGCTGATGTAAGGCAGTAAAGCAGTTGTGATGTAAAACAGTCAACTTTTGTTTTTATGGAAATAGCAATACATCAGTTGGAGAACAAACAAGCCTTTTTGAATCGGTTTGTTGTATTTGCCTTTGTTGTTTGATGGCAGCATTATAGCAATTAATGGTATGTTATATTGGTTTTGAGGCATAATTGAGTTTATTACTTTGATTTATCCCAGAATACTGTGAATTTCTGCATTTGTTGGGGTTGTACCATTCAAATTGGTCCGGACATCAAATTTACAGATTTTGCTCACAGAGAAATCCTAATTTTTGAACATGGGTAAGATTTGTACCAGGTTAAAGATGAAATTTTACAGCCAGATGAGTGATTGTTAATTCAGAGGTGTGCTGTGCTCATTTTTGTGAGGATGTCTATTAAGATGTTTCTGGGTTCATGCCAGAGTCTTTAATAGTTAAACCTTACATCACCAGCATGCATCACCATCCACAGGATGAAGAAAGAGTTATCAATCTGTCCATCCTTTCCAGAATATAACCAACCAGGCATTGTGGTGGTTGATCGCAATACCAAACAACTTTAACATTAGGAAAACTAGACAAATTCTAGGGGCTCAGAGAAGGTCTGGAGCCTGAAGGCATCAGTGGTGCCCGTGGTCGTCGGAGCACTCAGGGCAGTAACCCCCAAACAGGAGGAGTGGCTACAGCAGATCCAGGAAAAACATCTGACATCTCAGTCCAGAGGAGTGAGGACCCAAACATAGAAAGAAGAGAAAACTGCTCGCGGGATATTTTTATAACAGTTCTTGAAAAGAACAACAAGAAGACAAGAAATGTTGCTAAATGGTATTTGACTCTAGAAAAGTATATTTCAGTTAAGCTATAGAAAGTGTCTTTAAAGCCAAACCTTTTATTTATTATTTTATTTTTATTAGGTCTAATACCATTCTCATGTACTTGGTGTCTGTTAGTTAAACCTACACCATGAACCGATACTTAATATGTGGAAACTCTGCAATAATTTCACAGATGAGATGTCACTTGAAATTTTGATTCTGTGATAATTTTTATTAATATTTAGTTTTTTATGGAGTTCAACATCATTTGTTGTAACAAGCATAAAATAAAATAAAACTTTTCTTCCAAATGATTGTATTTTTTGTGTGATAGAAGTATAGCCATTGGTACTCTGTATCAGCAAATGCTCAGATCCAAGTATCAGTATTGTTATCAGTTTGAAAAAAGTAGTATTGTTGCATCCCTAGTACTTTGTATTTATTTTGCATTTATTTAGTCGTAAGGTTGCAGGAAGGTTTAAAACCAGTCTGTCATTCTATAACTTTTATTTTCTTTGGATGATACATATTATTTACATCTGTATTTATTTATTTATTTATGTATTCCAGATTAGAAATCAACTTTTTTCAAATCAGGAAAACCTTCTTTTAAAAGTCATTCACCGACACCAAGCTTCAATGATAGCAATGGTAATGTGCAGCAAAGGATGAGCAGATATTACTATCTAGTACTTAATCAGCGCGTCCCTCCATAATTACCTTTCTCTCCTTCCTCTGTGAGACAGTCCTTCAGGGCCTTTTTATTCATACTGCCATGTCTGATTGAAGGACGACTGTTCATTTTCATGAAAGTTGTCGTTTTATCAGGATAAGCATCTACAAAGAAAGACCAAATCTATAGGACAGATTCATCACAGTTGGTAAAAATTTCAGAGCAAATTTGTGATCACAAATACTTGAAAAGAACTTTAGGAGCCAAAGATGTGGCTGCTTGATATCAGTCAAATTAGTTTGGAATTAATTCCTAATATTTTTTTGTGTAGATACCCGTGTGATGCTGGTGACTTATGCACAGCGTGAATTCACTAGCAATCAAACAGCTGAGTATAGAGTATAGAAGGATAAACTAAAAGTCCTGTGGTGTTAAACATGGCCAACACTCAATATGAAGCAAAACAAATGTCAATTAATGTTACATATTTGCTTAAACAATGTTTGTCTTGATCTCAAATAGAATTTTTGAATACTTTTTTTTTTATACTAGAAATATGACTACCACTAGGGCTGGGCAATATGGCCTAAAATAAAATCTCCGAATATATTTATTTTTTTATTTAAGTTACGTTTTTTTCCAAACCACCCCCCACTTATTAAACAGGTCCTTCCATTAAAAACTGTTTTTCTGAGGTTTCTGTTGAATATTTTAGCTCATAGTGGGTTAAAACAGGTCAAAAACTTCTCTTTTAGTTTTTATCTCTCTCCTTTGCTCATTAGTATTCATCAGCTCCTGCAGTTGAGACCACGCCTAGCATGCTGCTGGCTAAAAGCTGTTAGCATAAACATGTACCAACTCGAAGATACTCAGTGTGTTGTTGCCATGCACAGTGGGGAAGGAAACAGGAAGCCATGCTCTCATAGGCTAGTTTGTTTAGCAATCCAGCGAGTCCAGCAAATTAGCATAATGAATATTAATGAGTTGGAGCCGAAGCCAGACAAATCTTCATGCAGATAAATTGAAAGGTCTGTTAATCAGTGTTTCCTAACGTTTTTTTTAGATATAAAATGTTTCATATAACAGGTTAATACTTAAAAATAATCACAAAGTCATGAAATTTGTGTGAAATGGCCTTTTTTAAAGAAAGCAACAAGTACAAACCGCAACTTAAAGCTGCTATCCTTCATTTGCATAACAAATTAGCTTAATATATATTTTTCATGCCCATTAAAAAACGTTTTAACACAGCATGGATAAAAATTTGTGAAGATTAAAAAATAAACAAAAAAAAAAGATTGGCCATATGGACTTCTGCATTTATTTGGCTTCTGTGCTCCTAATAAACTGAGACATATTACAGCAGCACACCACTGCTGGGAGTGTTCACCGCTCTACCATGTGACAGCAGGAGAAACAGCCGCCGGCTGGTTCCACGTCAGGTTCAGGACAAAGTAACAATTAATGTCAGTTGTTTGTTGTTATATTGTTTTCACTTACTGGTGACTCCGCCATGTTACGGTACTTGAATGAACTGCGGATCAGTGTCTTGCACTCTGTTGTCTTCTGGAGCTACGCGTGTTTCCAAACCTGGAGGGGCGTGACTTAGGAATTCTACCTGACGGGAGGGGCTGAGAGTTCTGTGACTTTGTTTACATTTGTTGACATTCTAAGCTAGGCAATTCGAAATCGGGTATATCACCTTTAAAGCAAATGCATTGGTGATTGTTCTCCACTTTGCCTCTTTCCTGTCATATGCGATGCCATGTGCAAAGGATTTGGCTACATTTAGCTGTTTTTAGCTAAGGTTTGTTGGGAAAAGTGGAATTGCTATTATATTTTCATTGCCAGTGCGCTTCCATGCTAAGCATCAGTTACTCAAAAGTAGCAGTGTGACTATAATTAAATCTTTCCATCACATTCACACTCTTTTTCTGTCTTTTCCCATTAATTTTATTTCACATCTTGAGTCACGTTATAACACAAACTCGTATCATATCACATATCTGTGGGATGTTCCCATTGGTCTTCAACTGTATTTTTATTACATGAACCTACAATCATTCTGCCAACCAGTGCAGAATGATCTTCTGTACTGAGCTAACAATCTCAATCATCTTATTATACACACACAGGCACACATACATGCATACAGTTTCCATGGAAACAGGATCCAGGGCCTTTTTATGACTGCTTGTTTGCCCTAGACAACCAAAATTGTTCTCAGCAGCCATGCAAAGATGGGGGAGATAAATTATTTGTATAGTAAACGATTGGACACAGTAATGTACAGTAGAAGGTGATAAGTTGCTTGCTGTTGCCTGAAAAATCTGTTGTGAATTTAGATTACGCTATTGTCATATTCATTAGGTGAATAATCTCATTTTCTTCTGTGACTGTATCCATCCTCGCTCTTTTTTTGTCTGTTATGCTGTCACATTGATTGGGTTGTGTTTGCACATACTTAGCACTGCCAACAATGTGGAAACCCATCATAATAACACACACAAATATAGAAGAAAACGTGCACACACATGGATGCTCTCCAGCCATGCTGCCCTTCCATAGCCTAATGTGTGTCTGAGGTCCAGATGGCGTAGCCGTGGGAGAGGGCTTTGTTTTGTTGGTCGTAGCGCTAGCAGTTTTTGTTTTTGGATATCCCAGACTGACAGAGGCAGTAGCCTGTTACCCCTCCGAGGGACAGCTAACAACTTGTGTGTTTCTTTTTGAGGTGCCAAGAGGCCGGATTGATTAGATGACTGTAATTATTCATGTCATTTTGGATCTCTTTGACAGGTGTTTGTATACACTAACATGTTTGTTTTCTTTTCATGTTCATTATGGCAGGAACTAAACTAAATAAGGACCTGAAGCATTATCTAACCCAGCGCTTCCAGAAGTCATCACCTGACCACGAGCTGCAGCAGACCATCCGAGAAAACCTGTATCGTCACGCAGTGCCTTGTAAGTGCTGTTTATACTGTGTTCCGCTCTCCTTTTACATTCTGGTGGTACTCTGTCATTACACATTTGTATAAATAAGTGACAAATTCATTTGGGAAGCATCTTGATCTAAAGCAAAAAAAAAAAATCAAGTCTAAGTCCTCGTCTCAGCTCAAGGGATGATTGGATTTGAACCAGTAGTTCTCACACGGACCCTTAATACCTGATCTAATTAAGGCTAATTGTTTCAGTCTAAGCTGAATGTGGCTACATTTGCCTTTTGGACTAGTAGTTACCAAACATTTAGAAAAACTGAATCATATTTTCAGTTGAACTAACCTCATCTTGCAGTTCACTGCACCCTCCTCCTGTTTCGTCATTTCGGTTAAAGTGATCTGATCAGCTGGAAGAATTGTTTTGTGACATTCCAGTGAACCTGTTGGAGAACTTCACATCCACTGGATCAGGAAAACAAATAGTTTAGTGAGTGGCTTCATCCTGTTTCTTTAATCCAGTCAGTCTTTTCTTTTTTTCCACCTCACTGTTTGTTCACTCACTTTTGCTTTTTGTTGGTTCTTTAAATGAGAAAAGCACCACTTCACTCTTTTTTTCAAAATAAAAGCTGAGTTTGGCCATACCTTGTTGTGAATATTTCATAAAAATGTTCCTCAGTGATGTAGTGATGAACTAGTGTTTATAATCAAAGTATTATTCATCTGGGCTTTATGAACTTGTGATGTTAGTCAGTAGGTCCCTCCAAAGGTTTGTGTTGCTTCCTACACCGTCATCCTTTTGACCTGGAGCCTTTCAAAGTAAGGACCTGACCTCTTCCTCAGTTTGTCACTGACGACTAGTCTCTCATGTATTTTAGGGTGATATGCTGTTTGTAGTGGGACCTGGACTGTGCACTGACTGTTTTTAAAGGTTGTTCAACTTCAGACCTGCTGAAGTTTATATACCAGATGAAAAGAAGCTTTTACAACCTCTCATAAAACAGTCCCGGTCTGGATTCCTGTTATCTTCCATTTGTTTTGTTTTTTCTCTTCACTGTATAGAAATTGAAGGTTTTTTTGGCTCATCGCACATAAGGTCATAACCACACAGGGAAGGGCATTGCATACATGATTTCTATTAGAAATGTTTGTTTGGTAGTAGTCATACATGCTGCCCTGGCACCATGCCAATATCTCATGATTAGAAAACCATGTGTCATGAAGTTTAGAACGTCCATAGTCTTTATTCTTGATCTCCATTTACTCATCATCTCGTCTTGCTTTGTCACTCTATAACACAAAATAAATGACATAATGGATACTGGGAAAGGTCTGCACTAGCATGAAACTTAAAAAGACATAAGATGACTGAAGCAGAAAGTCTCGACTCGTGAGATTTGAGTAGGATTATTTTTCTTTAGGTTCTCTATGTTTGAGACAAAAGGTCAAGTTCATCTCACTGGTTTTGAATATAGTGTGTGTTCTTAATATTTGTATTGTATAGGGTATGAAAGTTTAACTGTTCATAAGCTGTCCAGCCATTCAGGACATGAAAACCTCTTGTCCCTGACAGATGAGTCTACGTTTGGTGCTCTGCGTTAGGAGCCATGATAGAACAGGGAGCAGACGGATGCAGCGTGGTCTTCATGTTAGCAGCAAGACATTTATATTGGGGCAGTTTACATGGAAGCTGCAGACGTTGGATTCGTAACAACTGAAAAACTTTCACCACTTTCTCCCCGTGTGCTCATTCATGGTGGAAAGTTTTGAGTTGTTGCAGAAATGGCGATGCACCTTGTTCAGGTGTTGGCGAGTGTTTTGAAGGGCTTTTCAAACTACAGCCTTTAAAAGACATGAAATGGACCAATAACTGGTTTTTATCACTCATGTAACACTTTGTTATGAGTATAACTAGACTATAACTTTAACTCCTGCCAGTGTCTTCAGGTCCCTCATGGTTTACAAGTTTGATCAAATTAGTTAGAAATCTAAACTATTATTTATTTCCTCTCTCCAGCCTCCCCAGTCCACTTTTTGCCTTTCCTACTAAACACTGATCGAATTTAAAACCCACGAGTCCCACCCTCCCCCCATGTGGTCACCCCATTTGTGAGTTCAGCATTCCCATTCTCCCCTCCAGCCTCCACTCCCTGCGTCCTGCTCTCGTTCCTGACCCCCCAACTCATGACACCACTGGCTCACGTCGTCCTGTTGCCTCTGCAGCTCCCCCGTTCCCCTCAGTATCACTCTTTGTTTTCCTCTCAGTTTTCCTGCCGGCTGGAAGCATTTGCAGGAGAAAGCAGAAAGGATTGCTCTGTTTGGGTTTCTACCTGTTTTCAAAGCCCACCGGTCAGTGTCGGCAAGCTTTGAACGGGGGTTTCTGGTCTTTTCTGCATCAAGGCAAGTACCAGTATTGTTTACAGATGACTCAGTGATTGCATCTTAACTGAACAAGGTTTACAGTTCATGAGCATGTGCCGTGGATTGCAGGACTAGCTGTGCAGACAGTTGGACCGCCTGTATATAGGCTAAGGGGACGGGGGCTGAAACCACGGGGATGGGGGTGGGGTGGAGTTTGGGTGTGGGAGGGGGGACAAGAAGGGGGATGGGCTGTGAGGAGAAATGGTGAGGAAGGGGTGGAAAGACTAAAAAAAAACACTCCAATAAATGCTGAATCTTGCTAGCTACTTAAGCTAATACACAAAGAAACCCTCAGTATATTGGATGAGTTCATTGTGACGTGTAATATGAGCGTAATGCTTTCTGTCTATAGTGTAAACAATAGCTGGAATTCTGATGCTGGTTCAGCGAGGTTACAGATTGCACCCTCAGATGAAATCACACTGTGATACCTGAACAAAACAAATGCTCTCACCATCAGGACAGCTGCGTCTCTCCCAAACAGCAAAAGGTTCTAAAAACAGAAACAAAACAAGATGATTCAGGAGTGAAATGGACTGTTTTAATTTGACTGATTCACAAAAGGTCTGCTGTGGATCAGTTAGTTGTCACATTTTGGTTTAGGGATGTTCTCGTTGAGGCTTTTAAGGTGAGTGTTTTTGGTGATAACGGATCCTCCCTGTTGAACCAGTTCTGACTTAATTCTGCTCTCTCACAGAGACCAGTTTCTATCTCCTGTGTCAGACTACACAAAGTGTTTTGTTTGATAACTGTAGCAGTAGATATTTATGTTTGTCTATATTGGGAATCCTTTTTTGTGACGGTGTCACGCATTCAGGAAAACAGTCTTTATGGTAGAATTCTTAAAGGTTTGTAAATAAAACCAAGCAAATCTCTTAATACCAATTCTACGTTTGCATCTTTTATAAAATGAAACAACAGGAATAGTGCTAAAGTTCTATAAACTTTAACTTACTTATAGTAAACTGAACCTGAAAACTAAAAACATTAAGTCTGGCTGTGTGTAATCAGCTGGCGTCACAGTATCAGTTGCACGTGAAGTGTCATTTCAGCAGGTCGTGTACGTTCAGGTTTATGGAACCTGTTGCATGCTGGTAAAACAGAACAAGCAACCAGATGATTCATTCCTATAGGCTGTTGTTTTGCACTTGAAAGTAAGTCAGAACAAGTTGTGTGACATTATAGTTAAATATATTTAAAATGAGACTCCTGGTTAAAAAATGTATTCCCCCCATACATACCCTTAACCTACGTTTATGGTCTTATTTGTACAGAATTAATCAGGATAATACAAAAAGTTGAAATATATCCCAGAATGCATTTGCTTTTAAAATTCATCCAAGTATTATAAAGTTTGTTTCAGGTCTTTGTTGTCGTGTTTCTAGAAGTTTGAAAACTTTGCAGGACAAACCTTCGGTCAGAGTTGTGATTGTTGTGATTTAAAAAAATAAATAGTCTGACACACCGACCACGATGAAACTGCAAATAAAAGAAAAGAACATATAAAGAAAAATACCAAATTAAAACAGTTTGGGACTAAATTGACATTTGCATGAACATTACACGAACTATGCGATTTATTTGCAGTTTTGACATGCGATATGTTTTTGCAAGTCCCAAAGACTTGTCCATATTCACAGCTCAGTCAGGTAAAAGTTTTTCACAATGAAACAACTGGTGCTAAGTCGATGCTGATGTACTGCATTAGATCGACTTTAAATAGTCAATTTTAACTTTATATGCACAGTACCGTTGTTGACAGCCTCTTCAAGCTAAGTTGCTAGTAGCCAGCTACCGCAAATGAAGTCCGACCTCTTTAAACTGAAGAAATTCCAGACTACAGACGTGGCTCCTCTTTTTGGAATAAGTTGTTCTTGGTCAATAACCTGTGCGTTGATGTTACAGCCTCCGCCAGCAGCCATTCTTCATTCAAAATGTCACGTGTGGTTTTAGAGTGTAGCACAGGAATCGGTCCCCGCAGAAGCACGTTTCCACTGCAAACACTCAGTGTAGCGATATGTGAAGAATTCATATCATAACCAAAATAAATACCAGTTTTCGGTACAAACCGGTATACCGAACAGCCCTACCAGATATGTTTGGATGTCTGGAAGTTATTATCCAAATTTAATCTGCGTTATTTGTCTCCCGAAACCAAATTCTTCTAGAATTAGTCACGTGGTTAGATGTCGATAGATTTACCATTAAAACTTTAGACATTTTACAGAAGAACTGCTCACATCAACAGTACAACCAGACAATCATTTACAACAATAAAAAGTTCACACTTTGTCCATTATGCAAAATAAACTTTAAAACATGCACGACACACACAAGCTTTATGCTAATGTTGTGGTCACACTGAGATCTTTGAGTATGTCACACGGCCTTTGACCCTGCTTATATGTTCTGGCTGCTTTTCCCACCCCCCCTCCCCCCGGACTAAACAAATGAGCCCCACTCATACAGACCCTCTTGTTACACATCTTGTCATTCAAGATCTGTACTTGGTTTTGTTACACTAACATTTGCTTTGAGTTGTTTTCCTTCTGATATTATCTGCGTTAGCGCTCTGAGATGTTTAGCCTCAACTTTTGCTCTCGTTCAGTTGTTTTACATGTAAATGTATGCAGCTCCTGTCTCAGCGAGGATCTAACTTTTTCCTCCTTGTCTAAGTGAAGCAGCAAAGTTTCTGCACCTGGCTCGTGTCCTCCTCACACGCCGGAGGAGGATGGACCCTTATGGACTCCGTCTGGCTGACAGAGTACGTGTGTGAGTTTGTTGTTGCATCCAAGTTTGAGGAAAAACAGGTGATATTTGGACTGAAAGGAATCTGTGGCTGTGAGAGAGAAAAGAGGTGAACAACTACGAGAGGGGAGGGATTGGGAGAGGGTTTGGGGGGGGCAGTGGGCGGGTGCATGTGGGTGCCTGTGAGACGAGAAACAGCGGGGCTCAGTCAGTGAGGGAGAGACTGAAGCCTAGCATTGGTGTGTGTTTGTGTGAGTGTGAGTGTGTGTGTGTGTGGGTACGAGACGGAGCGTATATTAAGCCAACGTGTGGATGCTGCTTAGCAAAGCTCCAGTTAGCTTAGCATCATCAAGTCAAAGCTGGACAGAGGACAGACACAGGAGGAGGACAGAAGAAGGATCTGTGAATCTTTTTGTTTCTTTTCCTTCTCTCATCTGCACCTGACTGGATTCTTTTCTTTTTTTAATTCTGTCGACGCGGTGTTGTTCCGTGGACTGGCGGGGAGTGAGCAGGAGCCAATCACAGGCTATCTGATTGAGGTATATTGTTTAGTGTTTGATTTGCAGAGAAGACAGTGAGGGGTTGCTGTGGGGGGGGGATGCAGGCAGCGGTGATGGCTGTGCATCAGGCTGAAGGTATCAGGAGCAGAGCGAGGGAGATGGAGGCACATCGCTGGCAGTAATGGAGGCTGATGTGTTGTGGTCAAACGGAAGCTGTGCACGTCTGTGTCTGTCTGTCTGTCTGTCTGGCTCGGGTCTGACTGGGGATGGGTGTTTGTCTGTGTCCCCGGCTCGACGTCTGTGAGACACCCTCGCTGTGTTCTCCACAGAATGCACGTCTCTTTTGGAAACACTTGAGTTCTGTGTGTGATCTGTTGACATGTGTGATCAGACTGGAAGCCATTACCTCCAGAAACAAACTGCTGCCTGTCTGTCTGCTTGTCTGTCTGTCTGTCTGGAGCATCTTACAAGGTTAGCTTGTGTCTCCACATCCTACCACATTCTTTCTTCTGCTTTTCTTCCTTTGTTTTCTTTTTCTCTGTTTATCAGTCTTTCAGTATAATGTCTCCATGCCCCCCCCCCCCCCCCCCCCCCCCCCCCCCCCCCC
>SSNP01000304.1:148827-160656 GCA_006937955.1 Pachypanchax playfairii
CCCTACACCATTTCCACTCCTCCACCTCCTCTCCCTCCCCTCTGTTCTAAATGGTTCATTTTAGGGCTTTTTTCTCTTCCATCTCCATGTAGCTGTAGGTAGCAGTTAGCTCATGGCGCTTGATGAGTGTTTAGGTTTTTTATCCTCATCGCTCTTCTCTTTCCACTCGGCCACATCCTTCTTCAGGAGAATCCTGTTTTCATTGTGACACTGGTCGTCTGTGTCATTTCACTTCTTGTACAGAACATCTCAAATGAAATGCATCTGTATGTTTATCGATGGTAAATCAGGACAAAATAACAAACAAACACATCTTATAGCCTTTAGCTTCAAGTCAGCACCTCTTGAGGAGATTTTTCTTTTTGGGAGTGGACGTTTAAAGAACAGGGTGGGCTGGTGGGGCCGTCTGGAAGACTGGATGGAGGACTGTAACCTCTCTTCCTCTCCAAACCAAGAAGCAAAACAAACACATTTTACCAGAATGTTGTCAGAAATGTGAGCACTGGAAAATGCTGGAATCTGTGGCCTGTGCTTTGGTTGGATTAACCCTTTACAGGGACAGATGGCTCCATCCCCCTGCCGAGCTAACAAACCCCAGTCAGCTTGTCACCCCTCCTGCGTTATGTCTTTCTGTTTGTGTATATGTGTTTAACCAAAAAATGTTTGGCAGGCTTGCTCAGGCCAAGATGGTGGATGAATCTGTTTTGGTTTCAGAAATATGATGGCAGTCTGCTGTCCTTCCCCTCGTGTTTGTAGATGAACATGCAACTTGAAAAGTATCCACAGAGACATGCCTCCATGCATTTTTTGGAAAAACAGGGACTAGTTTGCCAGCTTGTCTTAAAATCCCTTTACTGTAAAGATTTAAAGTCAATGTTTTGTTTTATAGCTTCTGCACAAGCGTTTCACTACAAGACTGTATCCAAAATTTCAAGACAGACACGTAATCCATCCTTCTGTGTGATCACCCACTGACTCCATACATTATAATTTAAGTGGCTTCTTAATTCGGCTACACAGCTGCCACAGTAAACCCATCTTAATCAACGCAATGTGGTCTGTTTGAGAAAAGAAATCTCAGATTACGCTAGAAAAAGTCTGTTTTTATTACATTTTTAATGTGGAGCTTCTTCACTGTCTCTCAATATTTACCCTGGCTGCAAAAATATGGGCAGTATGAATACCTTCCTGTTAAAAAAGATGAAGTGGTTTGTGTGTGTTTTCTTTTGAAAATGGAAACTATTAGTATATTTGACAGAAAAAAGGGGCGACTGGACTCTTAAGAAGTCTGGAAGTAGGAACATTCAGTCTTTGTGTCCTTTTAACCTTTACGTGCACAGTCTGTGGAGTGACACTAAAATCCAGTCTGGATGCCTATGTGCAAAGAAACCACACATACCTCTACATGCACCGTCCACATGTCTACTGTGATGACCACTCTGCTGCAAGGGTTAAAGTAACAGTCACATCTCAGCAGGTCCAGGGTGCCCCGCCTCGCATGTGTTCTTAATATCATGCAGGTCCACGAAGAGCCAGTTCCACCTGGGACTAAAGAACATTATGCTACGACCTTAAAGAGGCCATTCAATTTTTCTGAGGTTTCTGTTGAATATTTTAGCTCCACAGGTGTTCTTACCTTCATAGTGGGTGAAAACAGGTCAACAACTTCTCTTTCAGTTTTTATCTCTCAAACTACGCAGGTGGAGATAAAACCCGAGTTCTCCCGAGTTCTAACGGCCTGCATCTGTTTCATCACAACTCCTTTATTCGTTAGTATTCATCAGCTCCTGCAGTTGAAACCACGCCTAGCATGTTGCTGGCTAAAAGCTGTTAGCATAACACCTAGCATGCTGCTGGCTAAAAGCTGTTAGCATAAGACGTAGCAAACAAGAAGAGACTCAGTGCGCTGTTGCCATGCGCAGTGGGGAAGAAACAGGAAGCCGTGCTCTCATAGGCTAGTTTGTTAGCCAATCCAGCAAATTTTCATAATGAATATTAATGAGTTTCAGCCGAAGCCTGGCAATTTTTCACGCAGAAAGATTGAAAGGTCTGTTAATCAGTGTTTCCTTACATTTTTAGTTGTAAAATGTTTCATATTACAGGTTAATACTTCCGATATAACCACAATGTCATGAAATTTGTGTGAAATGGCCTCTTTAAATGGATCTCGTTAGTATTAAGCTATTTTAATTCATTAATTTTGTGTGATAGTTTACGCAGTAGTCTGAGAAAAGCCACGGTCGTCCTAAACCTGGACCACACAGGCAGAACTAAACTGAAATATACTAGAAAAGGAAAAAGCATGAGTAGAGATGGAAGAGAGCACGAAGATGCTGTTGGTATTAACCTTCTTTATTGTTCTTTGTTTGAAGAAGCAGGTAAATGTAGGTTTAAAGGTTAACAGAAAGTTTCAGCCTTCGTGACGAGGGATAATGGAACAAAAAACAGACTGACAGAAAGGTTTATAATGATCTGGCAAACCTGATTGAAGCAGGGCGAAGAGCAAAAGGCCACGCACACAGGCTTCATGCAGGGCTGCAGGGTTCTTGGTAAAACGTGAGTCAGGAGTTTTCTCAATGCGTATTGAGATATGATTCTCAGACTTGTTATTTTTGTGTCGTTGCACTCGGGTAGGAGTAAAATGTTCTTCATTATAACAATGAAAAGTAAATGAAAGGTTGAAATGAGACGTCTCTTAGTTTTAGGGAATAAATTTATAGATGATTTACACAAGTTAAATAATTGTACTTTTGGACACCCAGTCAACTCCAACAGTTTGCTGAAATCCACTTTCAGTCATCAGGGTTGAAGAAACTTGTTGCACAGATTATAGTTTGTCTTCAGTCAGGCAGATAAAATGGTTGGATGTACTGATGATGGTTATAGTTAACCATTTGAGCCTAGTCAACACAACACTCTCGTACCACACTGTTTTACCGCTCTGTACAGCCTTAAACACTCAGTTTCTGACCTGATGCTGCACAACGAAGAAAAAAAACAACCAAAATACTTCCTCTTTAGCCCCATTTATTAGCCTAATTCAGCTAGCTTGTTTGTGGTCATTCTTTCTTCTAAATCCATATTTTTCATGTTAGTGGGCGGCAGAATAACAAGTGTTAAATAGATGGAGATATAAGGGAAGTGACGGGTATAGCTGCTGCTTATTAAATATGAGATTGCAAATGTGTGACAATCTAGATTAGGATTATTTTGGGATGGATTACTCGCCCACCATGCATAAATATACAGTGTAGCTTCACTTTCATTTGTGACTTGTGTCTCATTCTTATCACAATAATCCACTTTTCAAAGACACTGATGGAGTTTTTCTGCCCTTTTATAAAAAATGTATCAGTTTGGGCTTTACGCCAGCACGGAAGCTGTATGATAATGAATTATTTCCAAACACATTTATCAAGGTCTATTTTTATTTTATTTAAATGATTCTAGTGACTTATTGCTTTACAATAGTGTTAATTTTATCAGCCATTTTAAAATTTATTCTCAGTTTTAGTCCAGTTTTAATTGTGCTTGTTAGTTTTTATCTAATTTATTAGGCCTTATCCCATTTTTATTTAATCTAGTTAGTCGACTATAAGTTAAGCATTTTAGTTTCATTCTAGTCCAAGACAACATCATTTTATTTGTCTAGATTTAGTTGAAAACTGCAAACATTTTAATTATTTTTTAATCATTTTACCCTTTTACTTTTTTGTCAGCAGATAATATTGAACATTTCTGTCTGATCCAAAATTATTTCACATGTAATTTTCTTGCATTTTTTTGATAAATACAATTTTAAGGAATATAAGGAACTAAAATGCATAAGCTAACCACACACAATATCAACAAGTGGCTACTGTCGCTACATGCTATGAAGCTAGTAAGTTAGCAGCATTGGTTCGGGGTCAGTTTAACATTGTTGTTGAAATATTACAGTACATATTAAAGTTATAAACGACCCCAAGCAAATCTTTTGTGAACTTATGATGTCTTTGTGGTCAGCTGTTTTTGTGATGTTGTGCACTTGTCCGCTGCAGGTTTGAAAGGGGGCGTGTCACTGTAGGAAGACTGTGTGAGGAGTCAAAATCCAATCATATAATAATGTAATTTTCATTTTGTCTTTGTTCGCAAACTAAAATAAAATTTTCGCCTAGTCTGTATTTGGTGAACTATATTTTTGTCTTGTCTTTATTAGTCCATGAAAATCCAAACTGATTTAGTCCCAGTTATTGTTTATTGATGGGATTTTTAGTCTGATCTAGTCTAGTTTCTGTCTGGTGAGGAATGTGTTTACGAAAATATTTTTCATTTAGTTTTTGTTAACAGAAAGAACACTACTTCACAGCTTTTTAAATGTTAAAAACATACTGTATTTGTCACAGTATTTCTTAATCAGTGATAGTTTTCAGCCTCTGTGCTTTAAAAATCAAACTTGTGATTTTTGTAAATCGTTTTTATCTGAGTCCTACTTTTAAACTATGAAAGTCCTAAGTTAAACTTGACAGCAGTTTTAGTATTTTCTCTAGATGGCGTTTGAAAACTAATTTTAAAAATGCATTCAGTCACATTCCAGGTGGTTTTAGATTGGTTAGTTGTGTTTTGTTCAACTTGTTTGGTCAGATCAACTTACTTCTTCATAAGCTCAGATGCTTGAGCGCCGTATGTTATATCATTTTTACAAAGATAATTTTAAAGCCCAATGCACGCTGACGCTTGTTAGCTAGTGTTTGGTGTATAGACATTCTGGTTTCTGCATAAATTAGATCTGAATAACCCCTCCTTTCCACCGCATCCGTCAGCAGCACGAGTCGAACGCGTCTCAGGAGCGACATCTCGCAGCACATACGCGGCGGTTCTGTTTTTACGCGCTACGAGTCTGAAATGCGTCACAAGTTCGACATTTTGGAAAGAGGAAGACGTCTGGCTTGAAGCTCTTAATTGACAGCCAGCTTGTCCTGCTGCGACACCTCCCTGCCAGCAGATGGCGTCTGTCATCACAACAACTGTAGAGTGTAGACTGAGTGCATGGATGTATGACTGTGTTGCACGAGAGCTATTAGCTGTGCTATTAGCTCAGAGCTAATAAGAGGAAGCGGTGCCTTCGCCCCATACGTTTAAGAAATTCGCTGCCCGTGAGTTGAAGCAAGCCCAGAGCGAGCTAATAAAAGGCCGATGGAATTAGTTTCGAAGCCGAATGTAACTGCTGCAGTGTGGGAGCACTTTGGTTTTTATCGCAAATGACCGCGGTGAACCAGTTAACTTGTGCGAACCAGTATGCCGCATGTGTTTTAAGAAAATAGCAAATAAAAGCGGCAATACAACAAACTTGCATCTGCACTTAAGACACAACCACCCTCTGCAGTTTTCCCAGCTGGGAAAAACATCAACAGAAGGGCCATCTACGTCCTCCCGACAAACTACAATTACTGGGGCGTTTAATCGGCAGACAAAATACAAAAGGGACAGCGCAAAATGGGGCACACTCACAGACAGCGTTGTCCGTTTAATTAGTAAAGAGATGCTCCCCGTTAATTTTGTTGAGAAGCCAGCATTTCGAAAAATGCTGCAAAACAGCCAATATGAGTTGCCTGGACGAACATACATGTCACAAACAGACTTTATTTATCCCATTTATTGTTTTTGGCTGTGTTTGGTTTTTGTTCATTAACAATGAGACTGAGAGTCCATTCTATTTATCATTTTAGTTTGGTTGTAAAATTTATTTCAGTTCCAGTGGAAAAAGTTTTTTTTTTAAATTAAAGTTTATTGATCTTTGAAAGGATGTACTTGCATTATTATAGAATTAACATTACATTAGTCAAATGGTTTAAAAATGCCAGTATTGTCATTTAGTACAATATTATTGTTTATCGCAATAAATTTTGAGACAATTAATCGTACAGCAAAATTTGCTATCGTGACAGGCCTAGTTGCTTCCCTGCTGCTACGCGTCTGATACGCACCCGGTGTAAAGGACCGAGCAGCAGAATACGCGAGTGAAACGTGCTGCTGACGCATCCGGTGGAAAGGAGGAGTTAGACTCAGGTTTTAAGAATTCAGCTGGTCCTGGGTCTGTTTCAGAAACTGTGATACAGTAAGTTGGACGAGGTCTCTTTCTCATTTGGGACATTTCTAATTTCTTTTCTTTTTCTTAAAGTATTTGTTGTGTTATTTAATCCCTTATCTTTATTTATGGCTCTAAGCCCCAGGCTAATGGGCTCACCTCTCTGCCACTGGATTTTTTGGTTTTACTGTCAGAAATTCCCCCTTACATATTACAATCTTTCCCATTTCAAACAATCAGAATAACTCCTTTAAGGAAACGGAAAAAACCCCAAAACAAACTACACCATGGAACTGGATCTAAATGAAGAGACAACACTTAGGTCAAAGTCATGAAGCCAAATTTATTCTAAAAGTTGAGTTTAACTTTGTTCTCATGGAGGGAGTTTAATGTAGGTTACAGCTAAAATGCAGGGACATGTGCACTCAGGGTGCTCTGCTTCTCTGGGAGAAAACAAGTTCAGGAAATAAACTGATTTTCTGCACATGGGTACTGGTATTTTTGAAGTTCCATAGTGTCTAAGTGTGCAATGCACAAACCTTTGATTTGTCATTTTTTTGTCTTTCCCAGTTTCATTTTGTGTTCTCAAATCATTTAACACGGTCAATATTTACTTTTGGGGTATTTTGGCCTTATAATTGCTTAATATCACATTGAAATTTTGTTTCAATCCTGCACCTTAAAAAATATCACCAATTTACGAGTAGTCCGTCCTGCCACTAGAGGTATAGACGTACTCCTAAAATAGGCTACCATCAGTTAAATATAGATGAGCTGCTTGGATTCACCTGCCAGTTAGTGTTAGTTATAAGAATGTAAAGATATTACATCGTAAAAAAAAAAGTACATTTAAACAATCCATTTTGTTAAACACTGTTTAAATCATGAGGTGTGTTTTAAATTTTGCATGATATTCAACTCATCTCTAATTTATACCCAGAAAAGTTAGAGGTTTGCCGTTTGCATTGACTTAGAGAGATGATCCAGGAAATACACAACAGGGCTGGAAAAACTTTGGAAAAGTTTGATTTCTTTCAATATATTGACGTTTTAAAGACCCACTTTGATGAAAATCATCAACATGTTTTTGTGGCATTTTCCTGATGCTAGGAGACGTATCTCAAAGAAGCCGTTTTATACACATTACAGGACTTTGTGGTTATTTATTAAGTATTAACCAGTAGGGCTGGGTATCACTCCTAATTTCCTGAATCGATTCGATTCACAAGAGCAAAAATTGATTCGATTTTGATTAAATTCGATTCGATTCAATATCGATTCTTTTTTCAGATATTTCTGTCACATTAGTATTTCTTGAATATCAGACATTCGTAGATGGCAATTTTTATGAAATGCTGAAGCAGCCTTTCAACAGTGCGTATTTTATATACATTTAATATTCATGTTTTCATTAAAAATATCCAGAAGCAGTGGCATGTGGCATAACTGTAACAAAAGGAAATGTATATTTTACTACTACTACTACTGTCATTTAGCAGATGCTTTTATCCAAAGCGACTTACATTGAGAGAACATACAAGCAAGAAATCAAAGAGAAGGAAACAATATAAGGAGGCGGACTGTTTGGAGTCCAGTTTAATTCCGACGCTGATACATCAAGTGTATCAATTTTTATTTATTTTTTAAATCGANNNNAAACCCAGCCCTATTAACCAGTAATATGAAACATTTTATATCTAAAAAACATCAGGAAACACTGATTAACAGACCTTTCAATCTGTCTGCATTAAAATTCGGCTGGTTCCGGCTCCTTCCATCAGGCTGCTTCGTCAGCAGCTCGTTCATATTCATTGTTTGAATTTACTGGACTCTGATAAACAGAGAGCTTTCAGCAACGGGGAGGGACGGGCGATTCTCCACGCTAACGGTTCCTCCCATTGCATAGAGGTGAATTGCTTATGAGCTACTGTTGCTATGCAGAAGCTACTTCCTAGAAAACAGCACAGGTTTTGTGATTTTGGGTAAAAATGCCATAATTATAATTTAAAGACCACTGAGATGCTTTAAAATAGCTCAAAAGATGATTGGAGTGTATCTTTAAATATCTTTAAGCTACTAACTTGAACAGTTTGCCTCTTGTTTAAACAAGTGGTATTCACCTCGACCAGTCAGTGTACATCTCCATGAACTTCACAGTTCAGTCATTTCATTTGGGATGACGGAACAGAGACAATTAGATATTGATCCACTGTAAGCTGATCAAGGGTAGACAAATTGGGAGGGTCCCTCTGGTCGCTGTGACCAATCACAGCTTTGTATTGATCCTACTCAGATGGGCGTTACAGTGTAATTGGATGCTCTCTGTAGTTGACAAGAAGACAAACCTTTTGATTGGTGCTTCGTTCACTGTGACACCAGCATGATCACAAATGGCTTCAAAAATTCAGTGTGTTTAAGGCAACATTTGGATTATGTGCTTCTTGCAAGATGCTCACACCTGTGATAACTTACGTGTAACTCACACCTTTTATATCATCAAGATTTTGTGTTTAAAGTCGAAGGGATCTTCTTTTTTTGAAACCATTGGAGGATTTCAGAAAAGCTTTAAGACCTTCCCTAAAGATCAAAGCTCTGAAATATAATCTGCTTTCCAAGAAAGCTCTTATGGCTTAAGTGTTAGCATTTACTGACTTGGCAGAGAAAAATGGGGGACTCGATTGAATTTTTTTCCAGGATAACTTATTAGTGTCAGTTTAATATTTACTATCTTTTATCTCCAGTTGAGTTGATCTTCTACTGCTGAAAATATTTGACTTCTCTTTGGTTTCAGGAGATTTGATTCTCCTCCCTAATATCTGCTCTGTTTTACCTCCTTTTGTGATGGAGCAGTAGCGTAAACTGTCTGAATACTGGTAGAATAACCAAAACATTAAGCTAACTGCCTGCCTGTTGATTTTTATCTTACATTTTTGTTTAGGTTTTATGAAACCTGTATACTTAAACAAAAAACCAGCAACAATTGATGTGCTAATAATTTAATAATTTGTAAGAAATGTATTGAATTGTATTTTAGTATCTGAAGAGTTCAAGGTTTTTTAAATGTCCTGTGATGCAGATGGAATGTTCCAAAAAAACAAACCCAAAGAACTGTTTTTAGTTTCCAGGTCAAGCAGAGTCCTCTCCACTGCAGCAGCAGCTGGACGTGGTATAAATATGATTTTACTCTCAGATCATCTCTATTTCTAATGCTGAATTTGACTAAATGAGATTGTGACTGAGACAATCTGAAGGCAGATGAACCGGGTTCTTGAGATTATCTCAAGTTTTATTTATTCAGACAAATGAAGGATTTTTTTTTACTTTCACATGTTTCGACTGTCATCTGCACTCTTCCTCAGAAGTGTCATTAGGTGTTGAGGTGTCATGTTTTATCAGCTGTTTTTCCTTGTGAGCGTGGCCAACTTAGTAGATCTGTCAGTTCTGCCATGCTGGCCACGCCCACTGATATGCGTTGGTCTCTGGAAGAGGCAATCCCAGGTGAGTAAGAGCAGGTAGGTGTCAGCGTCCTTGATGGTACCCTACACTCCTTCCCTGAACTTGATTGACTCCGTTATCCAGCAGTTGTATCTATTGCTCTCTGATTTGAGGACCTCCCAGTCCTTTGTGTGATTTAGCCTGTTGCAGTGATTTGTTTCAACTAATCTCAAATATTCCTGCTCCGCTTTAGCTTAATGCAACACATTTTCTAACAGCATAAGTTTATGCTCTGTGCTAAATTTCCTTTTAACTCAAGAATGTATCAGTGTACGCTGATCAGGCACCGTTTGTTATAAACACACTAGTTTCCTGGAGCCAGTTGAACATCATGAATTGAAAGTGTTTCTTCCTGGTACAGTTCAGGTTTTGCAATGATACTATTTTAGTTTAAATAAAAAGAAGTGATCTGTCTTTTCATCTTGGTGTGATGTAACCCAGTGCTGATTTGTTGTTGTCTCACCTCTTAGCTAGAGAAAGAGGTAGTCACAGAGCTGAGTTGGTGAGTATGCACGCAGTGCAACTAGTAGTCTTCTTGTAACTCTGCTAGTTCTACTGTTCCATGTCATTACACGACTCTTCTTGATCGGTTTACATGTGAAAAAACTTTGAGGAACTCATCTTTGTGGCCACCTGTAAAATATTAAAATGAAAAAGTCTTTATCATTTCTAACTACAGGAGAACTAAATGTAATTTATATTTATTTAAACATATATTTAAAGTAGGTAGTTAAATTCAGTCCCATGTGATCTTATGTATCGCTGCTTCTCTTTGAATAGTTTTTTCTCACTCCTCACATCCTGCCTCTCGTCCAGTAACATTCAGGCATTTAAAAATGTCCTGAACATAAAAGAGTTTTTTGTCGTTACCTTTTTTCGGGCCAATTTGAAACCAGATCTTCAGGCGCTTTGTTACATTCTAGTTTTCATAAAAAACATTTATATTTATTTTCATTTCTTGAATTAAAAAAAAGAACAGAGATATAACAGTTTGACAGATTTAAAAGAGTATATTAACAAACTGATTCCTAAAAATCTGTCCAGTTTTACATCTTTGTACCAGACTTTCAGAAACATCTTGTTTTGTCCTTTTGCTTCAGTTTCTAATTTATCTCCAGCACATCATGCTGCTCAGGTGGGAACTAGGACTGAACATAATAGAGAAAGTTGCCAAAATCTGTGGAGATTTCAAAAGATCTTCAGAAAACCCCCAAATTATTGATCAAGACCAGCGATTTTTAAAGTTTACATTAAAAATGTAGCTTCCTGGAAGCAAAACAATGAAAAAAGAAGTGGTTTAAAAAGTCACAGTACACTGTGACGGAACAAACACTGTGTTGTTTCTTAAACTTTAGATGTTTTCTAGAACCTACCATCGTCTGGAAATAATTACAGAAGAAAGTTATTGTCAGATCTCTAACATTTGGTCATCAAAGCGTCGCAGCATCTTCCCACAATGACACAGAGGTGCTGAACTTTCAGTTGCTCTCCACAGCAGGGGTCAAATCAGGTCAGTGTAGGTGCTACGGAACTCCAACCAGACTCTCATCACACTGTAGCTGTTCTGATAATGAAACTGTGATTATGTGTGTGTTTTAAAGACGATGAGTTTATCCAGTATTATTCTTCACAACTTGTGGGTTCTGATCAGAACAGGAAGTGTTTTCCTCTCCAGACTTGGCAGAAGTTTTCTCTCAGACGTTTTTCCATCTCTCTCAGCTTTCTGCTGACTTGGCTTTAATAATTAAGTCTAGTGGTTTTCTGGTGGCTGATTTAAACATTCCAGCATTAGTTCAGAACCTTACAAGTGGATTTTTGTTGTAGAAATTGTGGAACCTTGAACTACCTCAGTTTGGAGAAACAGATTAGTTCTGACTGGATTGACGAGCTAACAGCTAGCTGTGCTACTTCAGGTTTAGCATTTAACATTTCTGGGCTGGATTTCTGCTGAAATAACCGTGGAATGCCAAATTTACAGCTCTTTAAAGGTTTATAGACTAATAATTTGAATTAAAAGTTATGGGATTTTTAATAGGATTGTTGTTTTGTTGCACAGCAGTCCAGTTGACCGTTCTCCAACGAGCTGTTGACTCGTCCTTGTCTTTATTTCCCTAAACTCCAAATCCAAGAGTTTACATGTTGAACTTTCAGCTTGTTTTTTTATTTATTTGTTTTCCTGATTTGTTCAATGATGCTTTAGTTGTGAGGGTGTATTGAGTTAATTTAGCCTCCCGTGAGAACAGCATCTCATTGTAAGTCCTGGCTCT
>SSNP01000304.1:160666-176044 GCA_006937955.1 Pachypanchax playfairii
TTAAACATTCCAGCATTAGTTCAGAACCTTACAAGTGGATTTTTGTTGTAGAAATTGTGGAACCTTGAACTACCTCAGTTTGGAGAAACAGATTAGTTCTGACTGGATTGACGAGCTAACAGCTAGCTGTGCTACTTCAGGTTTAGCATTTAACATTTCTGGGCTGGATTTCTGCTGAAATAACCGTGGAATGCCAAATTTACAGCTCTTTAAAGGTTTATAGACTAATAATTTGAATTAAAAGTTATGGGATTTTTAATAGGATTGTTGTTTTGTTGCACAGCAGTCCAGTTGACCGTTCTCCAACGAGCTGTTGACTCGTCCTTGTCTTTATTTCCCTAAACTCCAAATCCAAGAGTTTACATGTTGAACTTTCAGCTTGTTTTTTTATTTATTTGTTTTCCTGATTTGTTCAATGATGCTTTAGTTGTGAGGGTGTATTGAGTTAATTTAGCCTCCCGTGAGAACAGCATCTCATTGTAAGTCCTGGCTCTGCTTTTGATACACTGGTCACAGTTCCTATTTCTTTTAGTTTATTTTTTATGAGCAGTGCGTAAATGAAGTTGATTTAATGGCTGCCGTTGCTTGTGGAAGGTAAGCTGATGAAGAGTCTTACAGGTTGACATTCGGTAGAAGACGTTGTACCTGGAAACGTGTAAACTGAAACCTTCATTTAATAGAATTGAAATGACTTTGAATCACTTCACACTTGATGCATCATGCATTTTTAGGCCCTAATTGTGAACACTAATGATGCATATGGGCACTTTTCCTTTGCTGTTTACATCATACACAGCCATAAAATAAAGATAACATACAAACTGATTGTTATTGTGACAGCTGGTTGATCCATTCACGCAGTTTATGATTATTTTGTTTTGAAAAAACAATTACGCTCTCCACAAAGAGACGAGACGCACCTCCTTCCTGTTTATTGTACGCCTGCGTGAGAGTAATGCATTTTTTGTTTTCTGTGAGAATGTACACACCTGTGATTTATCACCAGTGTCACTGAGCGTGGAGGCAGAGGGAGCTTGTCCTCGTCTATTTTTACCTGCTTATTGCTTACCAGCCTGCTGGAGACAAAGTGATTGGGAGATGTAACAGATCAGGAGATGGGAGGACGAGAACCCGAGAGAGGCAGGAAGAAAGGAAGGGACCGGCTTTAAAGAAGTGACACCAGCTGTATCGTTCCAGGTCGTTTGTCCAAAACCCTAAAAAAATAAACAGGAATTTAACAAATTGAAACGAGTTTTTAAAAAAAAGAATATTTGTAATATTGTGTTTAAATCAACAGCATTGATTAGGGGTTTAATCCAAAGTCGTGATCAGACCGTTTGTTTCGGTTGTAACACCGACACCGAAGCCAAGCCAACTGTCAGCAGCCATTTAAAACAACTGCTGTAAATGCCAAATCACACACATTCACACACAGACTCACAATTTCCCCAAACATATGGCAGGATCTCACTAGGTGTTACCACAATACCTCACACTCTACCCCAGTGTGAAGATAAAACAAACAATAGATAATGTCTGTCGTTCTTTTGGATGAAAAGCTCATCTTTGCTGCTGTTGCTCTCCAGATTGGGATTTACAGGTTACATGTCTCAAAGCAAAGTACATTTAAGAAGTTTGTTATTTATAAAACACTATATATTTGTGTGCAATTTCCAGCTGGTAACTTCTGCTTTGTCTCTGATTGGGTGTCCAGGTACGACCCGCTCCCCACGTGAAGACGAAGTCTCCGGCGTAGACTACAACTTTCTCTCTGTAGAGGAATTCCTGGAGTTGGAGAAAAGTGGAACCTTACTGGAAACAGGGACATATGAAGGTAAATTAGACTTCTTTATGATGATCTGTTTGTCTTGTTGTTAATTTGAACTGATGGAGCAAAAAAAAAAAAAAACATAGGATAGGATATTGACCAAAATAAAAATATGTTAATTATCACGCGAGTATTAAGAGTTATTACAACCATTTCTAAGTTTGTGTTTTGTATTTTTTAGTGTAAAAGGTAGAAATGATTTTTAGCTTATTGAACAGCCTTAGTTTGGAGAAATAGAATTTACATCTCACAGGACTGACGTGCTGCTGCTAGTCTGAATTCAGATAAGAATAAAGTGGATTCTTATCGGATTAAAACAGTCCCGACCTCTAAGATTTCATACTGATTTATTTCAAGTAATTATTCAAAATTTTACCCTGCCATCTTAGTTTTTTTTTACCTGTTTATTATGGCACCGGAAATGCTACATTAGTGATATTTACAACATTTATTAGTGCAGATAAGAGATTATTTTATCTGTTGTATTTTCTGGGAGGTACAATAGAAGATAAAAGTATGAATCTTTTGCTGCATCAGCAACCTGAAACTGAGCTAGCAGAGCTGCAACACATTCAGTGCAAACGTTAACATCTTCTAAGTTACGTTTGCTCCAAAAAAACGTCTGTGAAATTGTTACATTTTTAATATAATTACTGAATTAGATTTTAGAATCATTGTCCTCCAAATAAAAGAGCATCCATACAAGGAAATCTATTAAGTTATTATTGTTTGGATAGGCAACAAAACCTTTTAGACCTCACTCACACCTGCTCGATTCTTTTACCTTTTTTCTTTTGATTTATTCTGTGGGGTGAAAATAATTTTATTTCTCCCTTTAATTATAACAGTTCTCTGTGGCATTTTACAATATGTTATTATTTATTACAGCCAAAGAACTTCCATATTACTGGAGTAGCCCCTGAATGCTAACGCTTTAGCCTTCATTTGGTTCACTGGCGCATGTCCAGAACCGCATTTTGTCAAAAACAACATTTTGTCCAAATTTCAACCATTTTGCAACATCTTGATTTATTTATTTTTTATTCCTCAAAAATGTTCACTTAATGTTGTGTGTGATGTATTCAGTCCTGAGTATCAGCCATTCAGATTCTCTGTGGATTATTCTGTGGTTTTGGGGCCTTGCAGATTGGCCCCGGAGACAGTGAACAACAGCTGGTTGAGCACAAGGTTGGGTGTGAGGGGTGAGAAGGTCAGTTTAGTAGGAGGGGGACATAGAAGGTTAATGATTTACAAGCAAGCAGTAAGATTTTAAGCCCTTAATGCTGCTGACAACCAGTAGAGTGATGTCACAGTAGAACTGGCTTCACGTTCTCCTGATCAAACTTATCATACATCAGGACTGGATGTTGTTTTTGGGTTAACAGCAGCGGGTTTATTTGCTCTTCTTTACTTTGACTCCAACCAGGATAAATGAAACTTACTTTCAGACCAATCACAAATGACTTTAGCCAAAAAATGTACATGTTAGAAATATGATTATTATAATTTCCTTTAAACCAGTAAAAGTACTTCGGCTTCAGTTTTTATTGAGTTTCTTTTGAATCCAGTAAAACTGTTTTATCAGATTCTAAGTAGGTAATAATAAGATCAATATTTAAAAGTTGATGTTTGACTGTAGACTTCTGTTTTTTTCCTATAATAAAGTCAGTTTGATGGAAATAACTGAATGTAATTGTTCTTATAAATCTTAGAAAGTTTCCACAGATACTTATACAAAGGTTGTGACCATCCCCTCCCTCCCACACGACCTTTAACCCCTCCCGTCAAACCCTCCTACTACTTCTTTTCTGTCTTTAATCTCCCATCTTCTCTTCTCCCCCCCCCCTCTTGTTTCTAAGGGAACTATTATGGGACTCCCAAGCCACCGCTGCAGCCCCCCAGTGGGAAAGTGATTAGCGGTGGTGATGCCCTTCTGCCAGACGGTCTCAGCCGCAGCCTGCCGGGCTCACAGCACTCCACTCCTCGACGCGCCAAGTCCTACAATGACATGCAAAATGCTGGAATAGGGTTTGGTGAGCAGCAACTGGAGGACGACGAGGACCTCCCTGATATGAACAGCAGCTTTACAGGTGTGTGCAAACAACAGAGGAGGTTGGACACAGGTGGAATTAGTCCACACCAAAGTGACAACTGATTTCATTCCAGTAAAAGCAACATTTAAATGTTGTTTTTTTTTTAATTGTTGCATTTTGGGAGTTTTTATAAAAGGTTAGATCTGCAGGCCCAAGATGGTCATGTGGTGGTTTTGGGTTGTTTGGGGAGTTTATAAATCAACATTAGGTGGGAGTGTCTAATCTAACTACTTCACAATAATGGGCATTTCAAGCAAAAATATAAATCAACATCATGGGTAACTATTAGATTTTTCTTTGTATGTTTGCTAATTCTGCTAGTTGAGGTTATTTGTGCTTTTGGTCAATCAGCTTAAAGGGATGTGAACATAGTCTGGTAGTAAAGCTATAGGGTTCATTTTTATTCTTTGATCTTTCAAAATAAAATTATTTTGACAGATATGTTGGATCATGCCAGTTATTGATGATGTGACCTAGTGGTCAGGTTAGCAAGCATCTTCCTAACTGGAAAAAAATGGTTATCAAAGAAATACTCACATTTTTTAATCTTACCTAATAAGGATTCTTGAAATAATCAGAAATTACTGCCATAGTTCTACCTCTGAACTCCTGATGATGATCACATTGTTAAACAAGTTGTTTTGACTTTATCTCATGAATATTTGTTATATAATTAAAAACAGCCGTATCAGTGGAACAATAACCACCAGGGATTTGATTCGTTAGAACTTTACATGTTTACAACTTTACTGATTCTTTTCCTTGTATGTAAATACAGGGCTGGTAAAGTAGTTGGTTAATGCTGTTGCTGCACATCTGGAAGGTTCCGGTTTAGAGTCGCCATGTTTTCCCTCTGCAGGTGCAGGTGTTCTCCTGGGACTCCCAGTTTTTTCCCCCCGACCAAAAACATGCTACATGTTCAGTCAATTAGTGGCTCTAAAATGGCCCTCAATGGCCCTGTGATGACAGGCGACCTGTATGGGCTGTACCCCACCTCACACTCGGTGACCCCTGGAGATCTGCACCGACCCCCTGTGACTCAGAACAAGATAGAATGTATATAGGTCTCAACAATCAGACAAATAAATCCTGATTGCTGATTGGCTAATCAAGACCTCAAATAAATGATTTGTTTTTGTTTTTTACTGTAAGGAAACACACCTACAAAAAACTTACTCCTACTAGCACAGGATATTAGCATTTTGTATTAATAATAAACCCAGGTGGTGATACTTGGTAACAGTCTTAGAGTTCCTGTTTTTTGCTTTACAGCAACAGATGCTGCTTTAATTTGAATCCATCTGTTTACTTTATGTAACAAATATTTTGCAAAAATTGAAAAATTGTAAAAGAAAGATACAATTTCTGAATGAGTTATTAATTCTTACATAGAGTAAAAAAAAGATCAGTTAGCAAACTGAAACTTGCTAATTTTTTCTGCATAGACAGCTGCATATCTTAATGAAAATATAAAATAAATAAACATTATTTGAAGCGTATAAAGATGTTCCTCTGGCTTGAACACGCCTTTTATTTATTGCACAGCCACTTATTTGAAGCAGATAGTTGAAATACAACAGGAAGTTTCTAGAGGTGGGAAAAATGATCGATTCTAAGATGCATCGCGATTCGGCCGTGCACGATTCTGCATCGATGCAGCATGTGACATAATCGTGATTCCTACTCAATCCAGGTTCTCAAGTGTCCTTGTCTTTAAGCTGCTAAAAATGTTTTATCCAGCACACTTTGAATGAAAAACAAGGAATTGTTTTATTTGAATATTTGCACTTTTAAATAGACAGGCTAAGCCTATGCTATTTCTTTTGGTATACTACATCCTGTCTTATAGCTGCTGTACTGAAAATTTTATTTTTTATACATACATTTTTTTTATTTACGTAATAGGCAGCACACTTTAAAAATGGTCGTTCACTTCAGTGGAAAGATTTATGTTTTGTCAGGTATACCGTAATAAAAAAGAATTCAAAACAATATCCGACTGCTTGTAGTAAGTTATTGAAAAATTGAGTGTGAAGAATCGTGATGTATTGCAGAATTAAATCGAATCTTTAGGCAGATAATCGGAATCGGATCGAATCGTGAGGCAGGTAGAGATGCACACCTCTAGAAGTTTCTCAAAATAAACTACAATTTTATTTGTTTTCCAACATATTTTCAGGCAGTTTTTCCAGCTTCCATCTATTTAGCATGTATCCAATCAGCAGCTGGAGCTGTGTGTTAGCTCCTCCTTTTCTCATGAGTCTCCTGGAGCTGATAGCGACACCTTTGATAAACAGACAACAGGCAGTTTCTAGCTTATCCGTCTCAGACAGCAGCTGAGAACACTGTGTTTTGAGCAGTTTTCAATCTGGGCTTAAGTTTGGACTTTTAGCAGCTCAGAGCTTCTGAGAAGAGGGAATTTGAGTGTTATGGGTACGATAAGAGAGGAGAGCACAGCAGGAAATTGCAGGGGAACACAGACAAGAAGACAGGCAAGTGAAAAAGAAAATGAAGTGTGAGAAAACAAAAGAACAGGAGAGAGAAGGTCCTCTGATTTGGAATGAGGCTTAAAACACACGAGCATCTTCGGCTGGTGAGTTTCTGTCTTCCTGTTTTCTGGGTTTGACTGCGTTTGCCTTTACATCTGCATCCAGATGTGTTAAATAGCGCCACCTGGCTGCAAGTAGCAAAAAAACCTAGTTTGATCTGCCACAACGTCTGAAATAATGTGAAAACAGAAGCGTAAAACTGACGCTGCTTCTTATTCAGCTAGCTAACAATGTTGTGTGTTAGCTAATCATCCACTCAGTCCCAAAGCTGTTTCTCTGTTTTGTGGGATCAGAAGTTGTCTATTTGCCATCTGTGATTGTGTGAGTTTTCACAGTGTGAGTGTGAGAGTAAAGCAACAGGAAGCTGAGTGCTAACAGTTCAAAGGCCTGGTGTAAACTACCTCCTCACCTGTCTGAAGCTAACGTTTCAGGACATACTTTAGGACAAATGTCTCATGAAAGATGGTGTCACAGGTGTTGACAGTTAAAAAATGGATTCAGGCCTTTTACTGGAATATGTTGCATTGTTTTAAACATCTAAATATTCTGTTTATGTTTTATCTTTTTAAAAAACTGATATTGTTCCTTGTAAGTTCCCTTAACGTCTTGCTGTTTTTTGAAGAATGTTTATATTTTCTAGCTTAAAGTTTGACTGTTTTTTGTTTTAATGTCTCATTTATCTAAAAGTAAATTGAGTGTATCTGAGCTGTTGTTTCTCTGTGTTGAGACAGTCCTCCTGGTACTTTGTTCATGGACACGTCTTTAAAGAGTCCCTTCCATTAAAAACAGTTGTTCTGAGGTTTCTGTTGAATATTTTAGCTCCACAGGTGTTCTTACCTTCATAGTGGGTGAAAACAGGTCAACAACTTCTCTTTCAGTTTTAATCTCTCAAACTACGCAGGTGGTGATAAAACCCGAGTTCTCCTGAGTTCTAACGGCCTGTATCTGTTTCATCACAACTCCTTTGTTCATTAGTATTATTTATCAGCTCCTGCAGTTGAAACCACACCTAGCATGCTGCTGGCTAAAAGCTGTTAGCATAAGACGTAGCAAACAGACATGACGTCTAACGTTGCCATGCACAGCGGGGCAGGAAACAGTAGTCTTTGCTCTCATAGGCTAGTTTGTTAACCAATCAGAGTCCAGCAAATTCTAATAATGAATATGAACGAGCTACTGACGAAGCCTAAGGGAAGGAGCCGGAATCACCCGAATTTTAACGCAGACAGATTGAAAGTTCTGTTAATCAGTGTTTCCTGATGTTTTTTAGGTATAAAATGTTTCATATTAGAAATTTGTATGAAATGGCCTCTTTAATATTCTATAACAAATATGTCTGTAATGTCTCTAGGAGACTCTAGTGAATTTGAAGATAACCACCCCCCAGTGCGTCCCTTCGCCCCACGCCAGAGTGACTTGTCCTACGCCGGGTCGACCCCCTCGCCATCGGCCACCACGGAGAGCACACAGCAGACACACCCTCACCTGAGCCATCCTCCCCCGGAGGACCCGCTGGGACCTCTGCCTGACAACTGGGAGATGGCCTACACCGAGAACGGAGAGGTCTACTTTATAGAGTGAGACAAACGTGTCTGTCCTCAGATTTTCAGTTGTTAATGTTAAAGCTAAATTTAAACTAAATGAAACCTGGAGTTTAGAACTTTGGAATCACTTGTTTGTGCTCGAGCTTGTGTTTGAATGTGTTGAATTGAAACTCTTGTACTGCTTCAGGTTCCCTGTGTGTGAAAGTTACAGCTGATGATTTAAACTTACAGGTTGCATAAAAACCAGTCCAGGAGAAAAGTCCAGTCACCTCGTCATAATAGAAACCAGGCATCCGTGTGCAACCGAAAACCTGAAACCAAAACAAAACAAGCGCCCTCTAGTGGCTGGTTCCAGTGCAAGTTTTAATTTCACCCTCAAATGAACTGGACAGATGTTGCACCTCTGTTTTCTACAGTCAGCTTACTTCAATTTTAATTCACATCACTTTTTTAAATCTGAAAAGTGCAAAGTCGTTTTTTGGGATGTTGGCCATTTATACTTTTTTCTCTTTGATACATAAAGTAGCTAATTTGTGAACGAGTTTATGCAATTTAGAAAAAAACAGAGATGATGCTGTTTAAGCAGTTTTTTATATTTTGTTTAGTTTTGAAGGCAAGGAGCTTTCTCACAAAGTAAAATGCAGGATTTTCATCTATATTTTTTCTTCAAAGAGAAAGATGAAGAACCATCTGTCAAACTGCAGATGGTGCTGAATAGAGTTTGATCCTGGTTTTATACGCGTGTTGGGATGCAGAACTCATCTTAAATGTTTTCAGCCTCCAGGAAAGACCCATAAACTGGCTGCTGTAAAGACAGTTGTAAAGACACGGATAGAAAAAAGTGATGCAATGAAATCCTGATAGATTTTGGCAGGAAATTGTCACGTCAGGAACTTGAGACAATTTGTTGAGCAAAAAAAAAAAATCCTAAAAACCTTAATCACAAGCACTGCATTTTATTATTATTATAATCTCAGTAAAAAGTAAATAAAACTTGATGTTTATTCATGACTATTTATCTAAAGATTGTAACAGTAGAACCCTGTCCTTGTTTGTTCTATGCAGCCACAATACGAAGACCACTTCCTGGTTAGACCCTCGGGGCCTAGACAAACCTCAGAAACCCCTGGAAGAATGTGAAGATGACGGTATGTCATTGTTTGCACACGGATTACCCCAAATCTTGGGTGTGGGGAACATAAGATAACATCAGATCTTTTTCTGATCAGTTTGTAAGTTGACAAAAAGATTGTCTTACTTTAGATTTCTAATACAAACAACCCAAAATGGAAGTTTTGTCAGTAACCTGAAGGTGTCAGTGTTTGCGTTGATCAGTTTCACTGCACATTCAGATCAATAAATAATAAATCAATGTTTTTATTTATGTTTAAGCGCGTGACCAGTTGATTGATATTTACCTGGTTATACAAACACCTGGTTTCAGTCATTCAAACCCATTTTAGATCCGTGTTGTTTTAAACACTGTGATAAAGTCTCATCATTTGAAGTCAGAAGTGTTTTGGATTTTTGTAACAACGAGCCGTCAGGTCAGCTTGATGTTCTGGCTCTTATTATATCTCGCCATCAAGTGGCCAGATGTTGCTATTACACCTATCTAACCCTTTTCACTCACTCCATATTTTTTTTCTCTCTTTTCAACAACAATCCGATGCTGCTTTGATCCATCCTGCTGAGTAGAAGGAGTCCACACGGAGGAGCTGGATAACGATCTCGGTAGGAAATGTTCTCATCTTGTTTGTACGCCACAGTGCCGGGTCACAAACCTGTTCAACCTTGAATTCTCACGTAGTTTCGTCTCTGAAAACAAAAGGCCAGAGTTTAAAATGAAACAGTGCAGTTAGTGGTGCACACCTCCATCGTCTCGTGTTCGACACTGTAACCAGGTAACCCCGACTCTAATCATCCAGAAATGAGGCGGTCTGCAAACTTCTTCTCTTACTATGTGTGTCTGACTTTTAGCTAACACACTCTGCAGGAGGCCTTTAACACATGTCAGCTCACCAACACCCACAGAGAGACATCAAGCCACAAAACACCCCCACCTCAACAGGAATTTATCTTTTCTATGAGACGATGTGAAGTAAATAATTATGACGATGACTTTGAAATGAGGCCTTTAGATTTCTGCTCTTCCTGAGGTTGAGCAGTGTGGTAACTTATCTCATCAAGTCCTTGTTCAGGGTTAACTGTACCTCAACATAAACTGGATCCTCTGAAAAAACAGTCACAGTGTAAATATCATCTCAGTTACTCAAGCGTTTATATATATAAAACATCAAAATAACTTAATATATGCCAATGGTATCATATTTGCTACATGAGATTCTGAGACCTCTGTCTCATTAACATGATCAATACTGGCCTTAAATAGTTGATTGATTGATTGATTGATTGATTAATTAATAAATAATAATAATAATAATAATTAATAATTAATATTAAATTGTTGTATATGATCTGACTCGTATATTCTGTTTCATGGTGGATTATCACTTCACTACAGCTCATTTCTAACATGGCTGCTCCCAGTAAATGATCCACACACTATTTACAGGAAAATCATTGCAAATGTTTTGAGAATTTACAGTAAGACTAACGTCACAAATCCAAGTCATTTTTAAAAATAATCTTTGAAAAGGATGCACATTTGTTAAAGTAGCACTAAATAACTTTTAAAACTTTAAGCTGCTGTTATGAAACTTGTCTAAGTGGATAAAAACATGTCCATCTTCATATGAGACACTCTGGACGTCTCTGGTCCTCCTATATTACACTTAATAACTTCAGTTATTCAGGTCTCAACAGGAAGTGGTGTTCTGATGATTTATGCTGCCCTGATGAAAAATACCTCCATAGTATAAATTAACAACTTATTTCATAACAAGATGTTATTAGAGGTTTATACAGTATTCTTGTTTATGGTGAGTGTTTCCTGTTAATTATTTAAACATATTTTTATGATCCTTCTCTGATATTTTCTATATAAAAGCCCTCTGGGTCCTTATCAGCCATTGTTGGGTCCTTCTCCTCTGGGTGTGTCCAAACATTTGCCTGTTGCTCTGACAATGTAAAGAAAGTAAAAATAACATCATATTTAGTGTTTCTGTCCTGGAGAATTTATTTGATAGATAAAATGTATTTATGGAAAAATATAGAAACAATAAAATAAACAATAAATCTGTTTATTTAAGTCAAGACTGTAGAACAGCACGTGTGCAGAAGGAATCGGTACCACAGCTTAGCAGGTAGCATATTTCAACAGAACACTAGCTACGTTTACATGGGCACATTTAATCAGAATAAACGCCCAATCGGATAAAAAATACGTCATGTAAACATGTCAATCAGAATGTTTTGATCCGATGCAGCCTGATCAGAATGAAATTTACTTCCGATCGAGAGGGGTGGTTTTGTCCGATCTTCATTCAGATAGACGTGCATGTATACACCCATTCAGAATGAAAGGGTGAAAAAAGCCCTTTGCGCATGTGTACAACTTCAGCGTGACGTCTTTCTGCTTTCACAGACCCAAGTAGAAAACATAGCGGGAAGTAAACAGAAGTGGTCTGCTGGTGCAGTCATCCTGTCATCCTGCTCTCCTCTCCTGTGGTGGAGGAGCAGTAGTAATATGTATTCAGCCTCTAGCTTGGTTAATGCGACCAGTAAAAACCCAAACATAAAGGTAATCACCTGCAGAAGGTCCATATTGGGGATAACGTGAGTCAGATCGAGCACACGATGGGGCGGGAAAGACGTGCAGAAAGGACGGAGTTTGTTTACTTTTTTTTCTTCCCCCAGAAAGACAACTCGCTGTGCGCATGCTCAACTCATTTAACCTGATCGAGTGCTTGGTGCATGTGTACTCATGGCATGATCAGATCATTTCAGTTAGTGTCCATGTAAACAGGGATTTGGGAATTCAGATCGACCAAGATTTTAATCAGATTGGGGAAATTTGGCGCATGTAAACGTAGCTACTGATTCCAGCAACGGCCGTCTGAGACACGGCTGCAGGAAAGTTAGTCAGTACAGCTTTAAGTAACTTATTCTTTATATTATAATTAAACCATAAAAACAGCCAATGTATCAAATGCAATACAAAAAATAAATCATAAACAACATGATACAGCAAAAACATTTTATGAATTTAGTTATAAGGGTTCATAAACATCTCAGTTTTTTGATGAGTTTGGACTTACAGGGCTGAGGTCTAACCCCCCACACACACCCCCACCCCCCACCCACACACCCCCATTACCCTGGGGAAACAAAGTCTGAGGGTGAGAGGAGGTCTCTGTCTCATGCGTGATATAGTCTTCTTTCCAAATCACACAGTCCTTCTCTACAGACGTCTGTAGCACCAAACGTCTTTTCTATTTCTTTGCCCTCTTTGCTTTCTCCCACACACACACACACACACACACACACACACACACACACACACACTCCCAGGTGCTCCTCCTGGAGCGAGACTAGTGCAGTGTGAAATCAAGTGGGTGATTAGAATTTTGCGTGAGGTGAGGCGGGACCGCAATCCATTTAACGTTCCAGTTCAAAACATCAGAGTGAAATAATTCAGCACATCCAGCTCAGCTTTACCCTTCCAGCAACACTTACTCAGTAACCTTGTGCTCCTTCTTCACCACTACAGCTTTTTGTATTAGCTGCATGTAGAAAAATGAGCTCAGCTTGTTTACGCACCTGGAATTGTCAACTGAAGTCAGTTGTTTTCTCTCACCGATCGCCGTCAGGTGGGAAATAAATCTTCGATACCTTTTAGCAGTGTGTCACGTGGAGACAATTTAAACAGCAGTTTTATTGCCTCCGTTGCCGACTCCACTCCAGCCAGAGGTTCTACTTATTAAAAAGCAGAGAGAGGCACTTTGATATGGATGATCGTAATTAACATCCAGGCCAGGAAACATCGGCTGAGGGTAATGATATGTAAAACTTATACATCACAGGAGGGGATTATTAGACAACCTGTTACCAGATAGAAGCTTCTGATATTATCTATTGTATGCAGACACTAACCAGTAATCAGTGCAGCTGTAATCAGGTCGCAGAACCGAATCGAAACGCTCATCACGAGGAGGTTGAGCTGCAGGAACACGACAGCATCCCACAACCAAGCAGATACAATACAGCCATGTTTGTTCATGTTTATTCATTATTGGGTTGAATGTCACTGTGATTTGTAAGAGTGTCTGTTTTGTCTGTGAGGAGATGGTTTTTATTTAAGACAAGGTGCATGCTGGGAGCTGACTCAGGTGAGGTCAGATCTGCTGTAACACAGCAACAGATAAAAAAAAAAGTATTTAAATTTGATCAGATGACCTCAAATTAAAGAGACACCACGGTCACAGTGCTGCTGTGTTAAACCAAGGACGTCTTTTCACTTACGGGACTTTTGAATTAGCGATTTGTGTCTTTGTAAAAAAAAAGAAAAAATCCTCAGAATGTTTGTTTTTCACAAGAAAGAAAGAAAAAGGAATTCACAAACCACCCAGTCATTTTTTTCCTCTTACACAATGTCACACTCGAGTCTTTTTAAATTGAGATTTTGGGCGATTTTGTACACGGGTTTGAACCCTCCACCTGTCTCTTTGATTTCCTTCATTTCTACCTTCACCTGCTTCATCCTTCCTCCTTTCCTCTCTTGGACCCCTTTTCTTCTTTCATCTCTCTTTGTTCATTCGCCTCATCCCAAAAGGGTCCAGCTGTGTTCTTATCGGATGTGTGGAAATGTCAGATGTGGAGTGTAGAGGGGAGGTTGGATAGCCGGTGAAAGCTGCTGGGTTACTCCGGTCCTGGGGACTGACTGACAGGCAGGAGATCTGCTTGACCTCGCCTGTAACGGCTCAATGCAAAGCTCCCTGCTACTTCAACACTTTGAATTTCCTTCATCTCTTTGTCTCTGTTTTTTTTTCTCCTCTGTTTGCAGAGCTTCCACCAGGATGGGAGAAAATAGATGATCCAGTTTATGGGGTCTACTATGTTGAGTAAGTTGCACATGATATAAAACACAAGGACAACTCCATGCTGATGTTTTTATATGCAGGTTTGCAGAATAAAGAATTTGCCTTTGTGAATCCTCACACAGTTCTGTTCCAGCAGTCTCAGCCAGCTTGCGTCTTAGCTATGTGAATTCTTTTGGCAAATGTAGACCATTTTGTTTGTGCCATCACCATCTGGGGAACACTATTAGCTGGCGTGCGCCTCATGTATCGAGGACAGCGTGAAGCCGCCGGCCCGCACCATTAATACAAATATTTTCATGCATTTTTTGATGTTGTTCAAAGCAGCACCTGGGGGCTCAAGAATGAGGCACTTCAGTGTTATTTACCCCCCCCTCCCAATTTGTCAGTGTAATATTTTTCTGATGCACGTAAGTTACAATGGCCTTCATTTGCCATGTAATTCAGGCCTTCCAGGATTCATGTTTCTCTACTATTTAACATTGTAAGACAGCTCGCAGCTTCGAGGCACGCCGCTGATTTGAATTAAACAAAAAAAAAGGTTAATTTGCTTGGAACTATGGGTGTTACTGTATCATTCAAACTGGAGTTTGCACTTGCTGTTGCGGCGTGTTTTACGTTTTATTTCAAATCCTTACTGATCTGTTTCTCCTCCTCCCTTTTTTCTTCACCCCATCTTGTTCTTTTATCCTATACTCCTTGCCTTCTATACGCCCCTGCTCCCTGTAGTCATATCAACAGGAAGACCCAGTATGAGAACCCGGTGCTGGAGGCGAAGAAGCGGAGGCAGCTGGAGCAGCCGCTGCCCCAGCAGCCTCAGCCTCAAAGCCAGCAGCCACCTGAAGGTGAGCGCTACATCCGAGGTTCGTTCATAAGCCCCACACGGGGCACCATTTCCTTTCTTTCTATTCATGTGTAACGTGTGCCTTGGTAGTGTCTGTATGTGTGCGGATGTTTTATACCAGTTATTGCTGCTGTATTGCTTGTTTTATGATTTGCTAATCAACCTTCCATAAAAACATAACTATTATTTGTGGCTCGTTGCAGCCTTTTTTGGAGTTAATTTTTGTTTGTGCTTTAATAAAATGTCTTGTTTGTGTTAATAACCTGAAAGATTTTCTCTCAAGTTGAAAATGTTTGACTTCAGATGAAACTGTTTCGCCTTCTAAAGAGTCTGCTTCCGAATTTCAATCAGTCTTAAGAGTGATGGGATTAATAATGTAGTTTTTTTGTGAGATACTTAATCAAAGTGACCTAAATTCAGCTGGTGTGAAACCCAGACTTCTTGTTCATGCGCTCGCTGGATGCTCCACTGAGTAGTTTGTCGTAAATACATATGAGTCATAAAGGATTTTTTTTTTTTTT
>SSNP01000304.1:176069-210285 GCA_006937955.1 Pachypanchax playfairii
TAATTCAGGCCTTCCAGGATTCATGTTTCTCTACTATTTAACATTGTAAGACAGCTCGCAGCTTCGAGGCACGCCGCTGATTTGAATTAAACAAAAAAAAAAGGTTAATTTGCTTGGAACTATGGGTGTTACTGTATCATTCAAACTGGGGTTTGCACTTGCTGTTGCGGCGTGTTTTACGTTTTATTTCAAATCCTTACTGATCTGTTTCTCCTCCTCCCTTTTTTCTTCACCCCATCTTGTTCTTTTATCCTATACTCCTTGCCTTCTATACGCCCCTGCTCCCTGTAGTCATATCAACAGGAAGACCCAGTATGAGAACCCGGTGCTGGAGGCGAAGAAGCGGAGGCAGCTGGAGCAGCCGCTGCCCCAGCAGCCTCAGCCTCAAAGCCAGCAGCCACCTGAAGGTGAGCGCTACATCCGAGGTTCGTTCATAAGCCCCACACGGGGCACCATTTCCTTTCTTTCTATTCATGTAAATGTAAATGGTAAATGGTAAATGTCCTGTATTTGTATAGCGCTTTTCTAGTCATTCAGACCACTCAAAGCGCTTTCACACTACAAGGTTTTGCATTCACCCATTCACACAACCCGATATGTAAACCGGGGGGAGAGGGTAGGGGCTAACACTCACACAACCCGATACGCAGATCGGGGGGCAACATGGGGTTCAGTGTCTTGCCCAAGGACACTTCGACATGTGGCGGTGGAAGCCGGGATCGATCCACCAACCTTCAAATTGGAGGACGACCGCTCTAACCACTGAGCCACAGCCGCCCCAAATGTGTAACGTGTGCCTTGGTAGTGTCTGTATGTGTGCGGATGTTTTATACCAGTTATTGCTGCTGTATTGCTTGTTTTATGATTTGCTAATCAACCTTCCATAAAAACATAACTATTATTTGTGGCTCGTTGCAGCCTTTTTTGGAGTTAATTTTTGTTTGTGCTTTAATAAAATGTCTTGTTTGTGTTAATAACCTGAAAGATTTTCTCTCAAGTTGAAAATGTTTGACTTCAGATGAAACTGTTTCGCCTTCTAAAGAGTCTGCTTCCGAATTTCAATCAGTCTTAAGAGTGATGGGATTAATAATGTAGTTTTTTTGTGAGATACTTAATCAAAGTGACCTAAACTCAGCTGGTGTGAAACCCAGACTTCTTGTTCATGCGCTCGCTGGATGCTCCACTGAGTAGTTTGTCGTAAATACATATGAGTCATAAAGGATTTTTTTTTTTTTTACTCCTATTTTCTGCCCATTCAGCAAAAAAAACCTGAGATTCACCTCGATTATCTGCTGACGTTCCCCCAATACAAAACGAGAGACCTCATACAAAAATCAGAACAGTCCCTTATGTGAGTGGATTTGAAGCTTGATGTCGCTACCAGCAGTCGGATCCCTGATGAATCACCTGCTTCTGTAGCCGTCTGATTAATCAGAGTCAACACAAAAGAGCTTCTCTGAAACATGGAGGAATATCATAGTTTGAGTTTCCTTCTCAAACTGGGTTGTTTAAAAGAATTTGTATTTATTTAGTTCCATTCGCTGGTTGTTTAGCTGTTTTTCACTGAGCTTCCCAGGATTCAAAGCAAACACACGACTCATTGTCCAGGAGTCCCATCATCATGGTTTCCTGTACATGGATCTCATCGCTCATGTCTAGAGAATGTGTGCTTCTTGCTGTTGCAGAGTGGATCGAGGACTCGGCATTGGCAGGGGCCCCGCTGGCTAGTTACGCTGCCAACCACGAGACCTACAGGGACCCCCAAACAGGTCCCACCGTACCCAGCGCCATGGGACAAAAACGTAAGCACTCTTATGTAATATTAAGCTGGTAAACCTTAGGAAAACATGGACTCATTAGTTTTCTGCTTCCAGACTTTTACCCAGAGTGACTTATTAGCTGCTGAAAAAGAATCAGTTCTTACAGAGTCTTTTTTTTCCCATCCAGGGGCCTAAGGCCATGTTTTAGATTTCATGCCAGTATGAACTGACACTATAATATGATTTCCTATATACTTTCTAAACATAACAACTGTATTGTCATATTTGACTCATCAAAGTCACAGTTAAGGTTGTTTTTTTGGACGACATCCCAAATATGAATCTGATTACTACAGTTTAGTTATGATTCATTCTTAAACCAAATAATGGCCTGATTTCACCCATCATTTAGCAACACACACACCTACAGCTGCTGTAGCTTTCCTTCTCCTTGTTGCCAGCTTCTTTCATACCAGCCTCCCACCAGCAGCTTGTCTAATTATCCCAGCCGTGGAAGAGGTTTAACCGCCTCGTTCTGGCTCTCCCTCGCCGCTCTGTCGGACGCCTTTTCTCTCAGTCGATCTTTGTTTTATGGCTTACCGTCTCCCTGGCTTTCGTCCCGTGTGCTTCCGATCTTTGTTTTTAGTTTACTTGATGGTCTGGCCCATCTAGCCGTCTCTCCTCAGCTCTCCTGTTTCCGTCTGCTTCCAGCTGAATGTCCTTCCTCTTGATGTTCCAACAGAGAAAGACACTATGTGAAATCTTGATTTCTGGTGTCCTTGCATGCAGAGTGAATAAAGAAGCAGCAAACGCTCACAGTTTAATCGCATCTCGCCCTTTTTGAGAAATGCTATCAGTGTCATTGCACACAGAGGCTCCCTCACTACAAAACACCACCAACACAAGGACATAAACAAACTCCAAAGGGTAATGCATTTTTCATTGTATGCATAAACTAACGTGGTGCCGCTGATCGCTAAACACACATTCTTCTAATGTTCTCGCTCTCTTTCATCCTCTTTCCTTTTTTCTTTTTTGTTTGTCTTTATTATCTGAAACACAGGAAGTGATCTGTCTTCACACGTGGCTTCAATTTGATCTCGTTATAGACCGCTAGATTCTAACTATTCATTTCATTTGTTGACAGTTTAGACAGTGAGTGAATTACTGTTAATATTTGGAATCTGTTTAATATATTTCCTAATTTTGTGCTTTGAGTTGGAGGGAAAGGAAGGAGAAGAAAATGAGTATAAATTATAGCATCAGAGCAGCTTATTTAAAGCATTTAGATTGTTTTTGTAAAAGTCTATGAAATAAATTGCGTAATGGCGAACTGATTGGCTGAAATTAGAGTTTAATTGGCACCAGTTCACATCAGTAAGATTTTTGAAGCATTTAACTGCACAAGGTGTTTTTAATGTGCGGGAGTTTTTTTTATTGTAATTACTACCGTCTCAGTCAATATTTGATTGCTTTTAACCATTTTTATAAAATAATTTAACTGAAATGCAGATGTAGAATGTTCCAGGACTCAGAGCAGCTGTAGCAGCATCTTCACTGACTTCTTATCACATTAATATCAGTGAAGTTGAACTGCTTGTGTCTGTGTTTTCAGGAGGGAAGCCTTTCTTTACCAGAAATCGATCTGAACTGAACGGGACCTTCATTAATACCAAACTGAAGAAGAGTCGTCGGGGGTTTGGTTTTACTGTGGTGGGAGGGGACGAACCCGATGAGTTTCTGCAGATTAAGAGTCTGGTTCTTGATGGACCTGCTGCCCTTGATGGCAAAATGGAGACAGGTCAGTAGAATAAAGGAATGTTTGTGTTTTCTTTGAAAAATTAAATGAACATCTTTGTTATTTTTTCCACCTTTAAGGTGACGTGATCGTGAGTGTCAATGACATCTGCGTTCTGGGCTACACACATGCCCAGGTTGTAAAGATCTTTCAGTCAATCCCCATCGGTTCCATGGTTAACTTGGAGCTGTGCCGCGGCTACCCGCTGCCTTTCGATCCAGATGACCCAAACACCAGCTTGGTTACCTCAGTGGCTATCCTTGACAACAAGGAGCCCATCATTGTCAACGGCCAGGAAGTCACTAACAGTTACGATTCGCCGTCCAGCCACGGCAGTCAAAGCACCAACAATGGTCCAACCAATGGAGGGGCACCCCTCAATGGCCTCCCTAGACCTCAGAGCCCCTCTACAGAGACTGCCTCTGATACCTCCTCTCAGCTCGGCTACTCCAGCGACGTTGTAACCCTGGCTTCAGCCATTGCTACACAACCTGAACTCATTACTGTACACATGGAGAAGGGAGACAAGGGCTTCGGCTTCACCATCGCGGACAGCCCTGGAGGCGGAGGGCAGAGGGTGAAGCAGATCGTGGATTACCCACGCTGCCGTGGCCTCAGGGAGGGGGACATCATCGTCGAGGTGAACAAGAAAAACGTCCAGAGTATGTCTCACAACCAGGTGGTGGACATGCTCAGCAAATGTCCAAAAGGCAAAGAGGTCACCATGCTTGTGCAGAGAGGTGAGGAAAGACTGAACTTAACGTTGATGCACTTGTGTCTGTTCAGTTGTTGTTTGTTGTGTAACTCATAAGCACAAATGGGGGGGGGCATGTAGGCAGATGTCAGTTTCTGTTGCAGTGTCTGATTTATGTGCACATAATGCTGAAGCTCTGCAAACCAAAACAAACCTTTGCCCTGAGTCACTGGGATGTTATTGATAAAAAATAATAGGCTTCTGCATTACAGGATATTTCTGCTCACAGAGCTGTTTTTTACTGACACACTCATTTATTCTTTCATGCTAATAGATGGTAGAAGAAAAAAGAGATTGGATCACAAACGAGGCAAAATGAAAAGATGACTAGGGTGAGGAGGGAAGAAGAAAGATGTTCAGAGGAGGAAAATTTCAGATGATATTTGAGAACATGGCTGAAGAGTTCAACAGGAAGAGAGGAGGTTGAGGTGTTTACACTAAACGGCACTAACATGTAGAACACAGCTGTCTTGAAATGGAAAATTGGCAGGAATAAAAAAATGGGAAGGTAAAAGGGTGGAAAGAGCAGCAAAACGAAAAGACAGAGAATCTGTGGTGTTTCAGGTCAACGAGTCTGAACATCCTCCTCCTTATTGTTTAGAGTCTGTCTCAAACTCACCCGTCTGTCTGCCCAGATGCATTCTGCTTTGTTTGTTGGCTGACAACCTGTCTGCTTTATTATGAGCTTTTAACGTGCCTTCGTCTTCAAGCTCGGGACTTTAAAGATGCAGGCGATTGTGCTGGTGCTCATTTCACCATCTGCATTGGTTTAAAGCTATAATATGAGATGGTTTTCAGCTTGGACATAAAAGTCTGGTTCAGGTCAGTGACCAGTGCAGCAGCACCACATATTAAACAAAAGCAGTAAATGAGAACATGCATATGTAGAATAAGAGTGAAATGATTGAGGTTCAGTGTTTTCTGGCCAGATCTTCTCAGTCCATCAATATATAAGAAGACTGCAACATATTACGGAAGGTCAAGCCAAAATAAACATGCGCCCCCTTGTGGCTGGCGGTAGTGCGAGTGTTTAAGTCTCGCCTCTTCCGTGTGTATGAATGAGACATTTTCCTGTAAAAATAAAAGATGCTGCTGCAGGTCTTGTACCCTCTGACCGGTGATTATTTTTCCTCTTTTTTGCTCAATTTTGTACACGATTATCCATTTATGCCAGTATCACACTCATGTCTTGAGTTCCATCGCTCATTGTTGGGTTAATGCTGATGGACACACACTGAAACATGGCCCTGGGTGAAGAAATGGTCAAGTTTTTAGACATGTATGGGTGACAAACGGTAATTTGATATGAATAGGCTATTTTTCAGTTTAAAGTTAGTAAGAAAATCACACGAGTGCAACAAACAAACAAACTAGACATTAACTCTCTCAGTCTCAGACATTATTAGATTTCATATCTCCTTCAGTACCAGAGATATTTAGCATTTTTACTGATTTTTGAAGGCCCACAGAATATTTTCTCCCTATGACTATGTGAATTCTGAAACCTCCATCAGAAAGATTAGTCTTCCTTCTTTCAGCAGCAAAAACATGTTTCTACCTCTTTCTGTTATTTAGTAATCTGCAGTACAAAAGAGGAACTTTTATGAAAATCCACACGTTTCAGGACTAAAAGCTGAGATAAAGAGGTTTTTGTGTTAAAGAGGTTTTTCAATCAGATCAGTGACTTTGATGTAAATATTTCATGTTTCAATGATTCATGCAACATCTCAACTATGTTTTACTACTATGAAAGTAAAAAAATAACAGTACAAAAGTACTTTTAATAGTTTATTTTATATCTAAAAAGAGTCATTTAGAAAAAAAGCAGCAAATTTCCGATTCAGATACTCTGTGTGTGTGTGTGTGTGTGTGCGAGACTTAGTTCGTCTATCAACACTTACCGTTTTATTTGGTGAATCGTTCTTTATTTTTGTCCCTGCTGCCTTTAGAAGATCCTAACAGCAGATACTGGTCAGATAAATCCACCTCAGCTTCTCTAGAGTCACCAGAAGAACCTCAACGTCAGGCTGAAGACATCCGAAAATGACGAGCTGGATCACAAACCGCGTCACCTTCGACACAATACTCGTTCCCGGTAGATCCGATAGACACGCTGGAGGGATTTTATCCATGTAATAAACTCCACCATCTTCTCAATTCCATCAATTCTATACTAGTTTGTAAAAACGCTGAACAACGAGATCACTTCCCAGCTGCTTCACAGACTCTGAAGCTCTTCCTCATTCACCGTTTGTCTCGTCCTGAGTGCCTGGCTCCTCCCCCACACCACATGGGTTTATTACAGGGTAAGAAAGGACGAGCTCACCCAGAGAAGTGCACCACTGCCCCCTCCTGGATCATATGACTAAATACAGCCTGTAATGAGTTCATATTCAGCGAGCAGCTGCCCCAGAATGCTTTGCAGGATTTAAGCCAATAAAAGCTGTAGAGACGTCTATGGGACTGAGTGTTTGGTTTCAGTTTGACGTCTATAGACGTCGATGGCACTGAATGAGTTAAGAAAACACTCATCTGCTTGTAAAACGTCATGCTGATTAATAACAGAACATCAGTCTGCAAGCTGTTCTTCAACCATTTGGTGATAAAGTGCTCCAAGTCTCAGGACAAACAGCAAGCAGTGAGACGGGACAAACTGCAGCATGTCTGTCTTTAGCTGAAGCTGTGCTTTACTCAAGTAAAAAATAAATTATGATAATTACATATAATATTCAAATTTATTGTGATTTTCTGTGTTTTTGGTTTTTGAACTTTATATAAAAGCATTTAGGAAAAACATGAATAGTAATAATAATAAAAAGAACATGAGATTTAAGTAAGTTTGAACCTAAAAGTGATTTCTAATGAAAAACCTGAGAATATAATCAGTTTAGGTAAATAAAACCATAAATCAGCTTCCCACAATTATTATTAGAGGCTTGGTGGTTCAGAATGAGCAGTTCATTGTTCATCCGACAACAAAAAGATCAGACGTGTCACTGAGGAAACATGTTTTGGATCATTATTCTCAGCAGCTCCTATTGCAAGTTTATTGTTATTGAGCGAAGCTTGTAGACGCAGGAGTCACCGGGGCTGTTGCATAATAGCTGCTGGCGCTGCTGTTTGACTGACAGCTGGAGAATAACTAATCAAGGTTTTGTCATTTAGATATTTTTCTAAAGAATAGCTCAAATTATACTGCAGGTATCATATAACTCTTAGCTTCACATCTTCATACACTCGTATGGGAAAAAACTTACTCTTGCATTCAAAGAATTTCAAAATAAAGTTCGGAAGACTGTTCCAGTGCGAGTTCTGGATCCTGCACGATTCGATTTATACAGGGTGATGTCATGAAATTTAGTAGCAAGTGAATTATAATAAACATCTATTAAAGTTGTGAACTTCAACATATCACAGTAACAAAAAGGAGTCCTTCCCTTCACACTGGTTTCAGTCTGTGCTGATTTACTCTGTATTTAAATGGAAGAAAAGCTGTAATTCTCCACTTTGAACAGTCAGTAATTCTAATTTTATTCTAATATCTTCCACAGTGTAAACAAACCTGTACAGTACTTCATTTGTCTGATTCTTCTGAATAGGAATGTGGAAAATAAAAGCATTTCTACAATGTGACATCATGCAGTTCAGACATGTGAACATTAATTCGAACAAATCGTTCACATGCTGTCAGATAAACTGAATTTTTGGGATTTAAATTAAAATAATAAAATAATTTTCCAATTTATACTTTAATTGGCTGTTTCAGTTATAATTTAAAAAAACACAATCTGACAGCTTTTATGTTCTAATGGAAAGTATGGGGTTATTTTATGTGTTTTTTTCTTTATAGTTGAGTAAATTAAACCGATATAGAATCTCGGTGAGTTCATTTAGATTCCACATATATACACATTAAATCATGATTGATGTTGACGTCAGATTTTCACTAACGCTCACACATCATTGTCTACATAATATCATGTGCTAGTGACACACACTCATAAGAACATTAACCGAGGTTCTCGTCACTACGCTTTAATTACTCTCCTGCTCTTGTTCTCTGCACTGCTGTCTCACTCCGGTTCTCTCTACCAGCAGCAGCAGAGCACACTGGTCTCTAATTGGGGTCCTGATGTCAGCTTTGCTTATAAACACCCACACATCTTGTTGTTTCTGGTATTCTCTTTTACTCCCCCCTCTCTGTCCATCAATCACCAGCGCTGTATTCTCTGAGCAGTCGCTTCTTTATGCATGTCTACACACGCGTCCTGAATCCGTAGCGCCGGTCCCAGACATGAACAGTCATGCATCCAATTACAGATCAGAGGCTGAATGACCCCAGTTCAGACTTAATTGGTGCAAATCCAGCACATCCTCCATCCCTGCGTATCCCCCCCCCCCTTTTTTTTTTCTGTTTCTATCCCCGACTGCCAGAATGTATTCACACCTGCTCGCCCACGTGAAAATTGAAGCCAGTCCCTGAGGACTGGCACATGAAGAAATGAAATCATTAAGAAAGTTGGCTTTGTGTTACTGTAAGCACGCCCCCCCCCCCCCCCCCCCACATTCACTTCCTTTTTCTCACACCGTGTCATCATATGCACGATTTATCTCCTGTGAAGCTGTGAATACATGCTTCATTTGACAGCACTGTGTTTGGATGGAAATCAGTTTTATTATTATTTTATTTATTCTTTAACGTAGTTTTAGACATTGACACAAACTGTTTTTAGATGTTAGATATAAAAGTTACTTGTTTTATCAGTCTATTTAGAAACGGATCCGTTGATGCTTCAGTCAGACTACGAGACGAAACCAGCCACTACATTATCTGCACATTTTCATCACATCATTGTGTCACATTTATCTTAATGTGACAAACACGCAGCAGCAGAAAATCTCAACTTTTCCAAAGATTTTTGTAATTCTTTTGGATCAAACACCAAAAACATGTTTGGAGCTCCAGCTGAGATAAAACCAAAGAGAATATAACTGTAGATACCACTGTTGTTCATTTAATGATGCAATATGCCTGATTCATCTGAGCAGCAGATCAAAGGCCAAATTAACCGGCAGCGAGTGACATGTAACATTATAGCAACCGGCGAGTGATCGGGGGGGGGGGGGTCATCTTGTTTCAGTGACATCTGATCTGTTAGACATCAAGTCAACATCCTGGAATCTGATCTGTCAGAAGTAGAAACAAGATTTTAAGAAACCTTGATGAGGACCGAACTGATTCAGTGTTGGATGGTTCCAATCCGAGTCCCAGCTTGTTGCGTTAGGAGCTGCAGACTGTAAAGCAGGACTGTATGATCCTCCTCTAAAAGGATCTTAAATAAACCTGTGAGCATCAGAAATATTGGCATGACTCATGTTCACTTTTACATTGTGTGGATGATTTTATCATGTAGAAAAACAGCCATCATGTAAACACCTCTGTAAGGTCTGCGTTCTGCAGGGAAACTATTGGAGTCCTATTATTAATAAGGACGTTTTTTTGACACATACTTAAACCCTGTTGCTGAAAAGTTTATGTCTTCGTGGAAGCTGTGTGTTCAGTCATGTTAGTGGCTCCTTTCATGATGCAAAATGGCTTAAGAGTCATTCAGGGAAGAACGTTGAGTTTAAGATGCATCTAAAATTACTAGATTTTGATCTTGTTGTGCATCTGATGCATAAACAAGTTCCAATGAAGGTCTTATTGTTTAAAGATATAGTATGTAGAAAATAATGGCTTTTATTTCCACCAGCAGGTGACAGTAATGAGCAAAATCACAACCCGTCACTTCCACTAACCACCACAAGGTGGCAGAAACAAGTATTATTCCTCACTCCGTCACACAGAGCAGCAGATCAGGAGAACTAGCTTAAACTCCCTCTAGTGGTGGAAAAAAGTACAACAAATTTGCTGAACTATCAAAAGATAAAAAAATTTATAACTTTTTAAAATAAAAAAAAAAATCACATGGAATTATGGCAAAGAACATGTTGTTTAGCTCTCTAATTATTGTATTATCTTATTTTTTAAAAACATAAAATTGAAAATTTTACATACTTTGCCTTTAGTTGAAGGATGTGTTTTAAGCTGTTTGCAGAACCTCAGAGTTTTAATGGTTTCCATGCATTGATGGATTCAAAAAGAGATTCAACCAATTAATCATATTGTTCTAATTGATGGCTGTAAATCCCACTAAATCCTGTGTGCTATAGGTTTTTTTTTTTTGCTAAATATTGCTAGAAAGCTTGAGGGTGGAAAGTAGGGATGCGAATACGCGCACATACGAACTCATACATGTTACAACTGGCTTGGTACAGCAGCTGATGCAGTTTGGTATTAATTTGAGGATTTACATCTTTGTCCTGATAAATTTTGATTCAGTTAACTATTAAATGCAACAGACAGTAGATGCACAGCCACTGTGAAAAGTCAGAGCAATATGCTCCGTTAACACTGAATTATTGAAAAGCAACCCCCGTCTGAGAGATTCTAGAGTGTCAGAGCGCTGCGTTGGGAGACTATTTGGCAACATTTCATCAACGCACAAGAAAAAGTGGTTTTACATACCTCCTCCTAGTACTATGTGCTTTCTGTAACCACACAGCAGTGATTTATGGCTCCAGTTGTGTCTGTATTTCATGATGCATCATTCTTTCGTCTGTCTAATTACACCGTTCTAATGGGTTCATTTTCTCCTGCCCCCAATGATACACTGCCCATGTGTTATAATTCATTTTAGCACTGATGTCTTGTTGTTGCTGAGGTGTTGATTATTCTCCTCGTTGTTCTTTTTAAATAGGTGCAAACGTCACTGGTCCACGGAGACACACACACATTTCCGGCTGTGTAGCCTGTCGTCACTGAGGAATCTCAGAAAGACTGTAAATAAAAGATTTTTGGACGGAGCAAAGATTTTTATTATTTATTTTTTTGGCGAGATAAATCAGGTGTTGCAGTGAATCCAGCGTAGCTCGTGTTTAAAGCATTCATAGCTTCAGTGGATTAGTGGAAATGGGAAGAAGGGTGTATGTGGTGGTGTCAGAGTATCTGCAGAGATGACGCGACACACCGGACACACCGTGACGGGGGGTCTTACACTTCTCACGCAGAGAGACATGTTGGGTCTTTTCTGTCCTGCCACGGTGTCATTAGATGGAAATAACACAAGTCTGAAACACGGAACAGGTGTTTAACTAATAAACATGACAGATCCAATGAATCTCTTGATCACTTGCATGATTTGTTTGTCTTTTCAAAAAAAACAAGAAGCCAAACTCACTATTGATTTGGATGATATGGAGTAGAGATGCAACAATACCGATACGATACCGATACTCGGATCGATACCGAGTACCAGATTCTTCTACCACACAAATAATGCAATGAAAATGATAATAAAAATGGCCACAAAACTAAAATTTTAAATTCATAATAAAAATTTTCTGTGAAATTATTGCAGAGTTTCCACCGATATGATACAGGTACATTAGAATGGTATCGGCCCTGATACCTGATACCAGGATCGGTATTAGTGCATCCCTAGTATGGAGTAAATGCAATCTGCTGTATTTTGGATAGAAATGCTCTTTTCTCTTTGTTCATCCATGCAGCTTAAAGAGGGTGAAAGCACAGAGTGTATCGCTGCTATACTGGACAGCTCTTATTGGTATAATGGTGGCCAAGTGCACCAGCAGCTTCTAAGTGGCTCCTGTCACAAGCACTAAACAGATGAGCGTTCTTCCAGAACACACATTGCAAGGTCCAAATACAATTATGGAAATGTTGCACATAAAGTTGCAGCTACCGAGCCGCACGTTTCCACAGACCGTTTGGTGTTGACAGTTTTGTGCAGCATCCATTAGACAGAGGTAAACACTGATGAAGGGTCTCGGCTCAGAACAAAAAGTTCACTGTTCGGGCAGGAAGCATTTTGCCCACTTCACATAAAAAATTCTGCTGACTAAAAGTTCCTATAGTGCCGTAATAAACAGCAATGCGGCCCAAGAAATAACAATCGTCCGGGGAGCCGCCCGCCATCAAGGCGTTCATGAGTCACTAGTCCTGGTTTCTGGCTGGCTGGCTGGGGGTTGAGTCTGTGAAGGACTGCTTGTTGCACCACGACAAGGTTAGACACTTTTTCTCTCCAACCCTTCTACGACTTCAGCCCTCGGCAGCCATGGAGGGAATAGTAAATCTCCACCACTGCACCGTCTTTTGTTTCCATGACAGTGTTCCGCCGACAGTCTGCACTGGGGTACACGCTGGGTGGAAGCAGACATTTGTTAGAGATGAGGGATTTTTTTTTTTAATCATGGGAGGGGGAACCATGTTTCATATTTAATTTCAGACATACTCTGAGGAAGCTGCCCTCCACGGGGCTGTAAAACAGCCTGCTGATGTGCACGGCTGATAGAAGCTCGTTACTTATTCACTGTACAGCAGAGAGCAGCTCGCTAAAACAACTGTTGCTTGGAGACAGTCTGTCAGTCTCCACAGTCACCAGGTACTGTCTCCACGGTGACAGATGGACCTGCCTGTTGGAGGCCATAACTCTCAGATCTACCACTATGTTATGTACACACACACACACACACACACACACACACACACACACACACACACACACACACAGTGAGCATAATCTGCTTAGCAATGTCTTCCGTTTAACGACTGCTGTGCTTCCAGGTTGATGCAACAGTTTCTCTCTGTTTAATGAAAGTGTGCCATTTATTCAGAAAGTATGTCGTTTCTTGTTAAACAGTTTCCACTTCAGACACACAGCTGCATGAATTGTTACTAAAATGATCAGCTTTATACGTGTTCCACTCATTCTTTATTCTTACATCCTCCAGATGAGTCGATCCTTCTTTGTCTTCGTTCAGAAATAACAAGCTGTTGTTTCATCACACAAATAAAAGAAACTCAATAAATTCCTTAATCTCACAGATTAATTCATTATTGTTTGGCTTTTTTACATATTTATCCTACTTTATAGAATCCTCATCAGCTGTAAAGACAGCATGTAACAGATTTCACCATATTACTGACGTTTCTATAGAATGATTAGGAGCCCAACAGTCCAGAGTATTAAACCGTGGCGTTCTCGCTCACGTTGTCAAAGAGTAGTCCAGTTCGCCCACATGTCTAAAACCACTCTTTCCTTCCTCTTGTGTGTAATTGGGTGTGGAGGTTGGTCCAAACATCCATAAAACCTTTGATCTAGGAGCTTCAAACACATTCAGCTGCTTCGCCTACAGACGCACACAAAATCCAGGAGAACTACTTCTGCCTGCTAATGTAATGTTGACCTTTGCACCTTGTTCTGGTTTATGAGCCTTTACAAAATGATGGCTAGTTAGAAACTGGCTTCTGTGTCTGATTTTAGAGCGAAATACGATCAGTTAGTTTAACTGCTTGACTGGTTGGGTCTATTCTCTGGATCGATGTGTGCGGCTGCAAATCAGGAAGAATTTAAGAGGCAGCAGCAGATGAGGGATTATCAAATGCTGTCATGACATTTTGACTGACAGCATCATTTGCCCAGAGAGACGACTTGATCGTGTATTTTACTTTCAAATTCTCATCAATTAACGGGGGGGGGGTGGGGGGGGGGGGGGGGGGGGGGGGGGGGGAGAGGTCGGTTATGCGCTTGCAGAGCGACTTTCCCCGTGTGGATTCCGAGCTGCGCGGGCTTTTTAGTAATCTGTCAGTCTTATTTTCTGTGTGTGTTTGGCTGTGATAATGATATTTCTGCAATGCTTTTTATTTATTTCCTGTTCACTGCTCNCTCGTGCAGAAACACTCTGTCATACCTCAAGCACAGTTTGATTTGTGTTGGGACTACTGCATGAACCCAGCTGATGTGTGTGTGTGCAGCTGAATAGATGTTTACCAGCATGTGCGGCTGGGAGGGAGACTGAGATGGAGTGGAGAGAGGAAGAGGGAGGGAGAGAGAGAGAAGCTGATGATGCTGAGGGAAGAAACAGGAGGGAGGACAGTGAGCAGTGAGGTGAGAGAGAGGGAGAACGAGTGGAAAAAAAGAAAAGGCAGCAGGAAAGGAGAGACCTGGAGGACGCACCAACTGCCTATAGATGCTGGAGCCTTCGACAGCGGAGCGCAGCGCTCAGCGGACACAGGAAGATGGTCTCAGTAAGAGGGGAACTGACGGTTGCCTATAATTTAATGTTCAGTATCTTGGACTCCTTCTCCATGGGTAATGCCTACGGCCAGGAACTCCGGAACAAAGCTCGCTTTTTCTTCTTTTTTACTCCTCTCTCTTTTTATTCTCTGGCTTAATTGCTGTCCTGCTCTCTCTCCTTCCCTCTCAGCTCACTCTTTCCTTTCCTTCAACACACACTCACTCTCGGCAGCCGAGGTCTAGCGAGCGCTGGGTAAGCTCCTTGGGGCTGGCCCTGGTCTTTCGCTGCACCAGTCAAGCCAAATGCTGGCCACGGCGGTGATGCAGATAGATCGCGCTGCCTGCCCCCCCCACCCCCCTCCCCCTTTCTCCTCCTCCTCCTCCTCCTCAAACACCAGCCGGGGCTGGGCAAGCAAAGGAACCAAGCAGGGAAAGAGAAGCGAAGGGATCTCAGGGCGAGAACAGCACTGTTTTGAAATTGTTTGGGAGTCTGCGTTAGGAATATTTATTCCTTTACTTTTTTTCTTCTTTTTTTTTTTTTTGCAGTTACTTTATACCTGAACATGGACTACAAACTCCACTGGTAACCTTCTGTCTTTGTCCTTTTCTTTTCTCTATCTGGTTTCACAGGAGTGGCACCTGCAAAGAAGAGCCCCAAACTGGTAAGCTGTTGTTTTTCAGATTATTTCATTCCTCCTCATCATCATCATCATCATCATCTACTCTCTTCTGTCCAAAGGAATAATGTGCTCACTTTCGCTGCCTCTCATCTCCTTCCACACTCTCACCCCCCACCCTGCGTGGTGTAACTTGTGCTGTGTTGTTGGCCTGTTTGTAGACATGGGGTGCTGTGCTGTGCGGGGGTGGATCCCTGTAGCTTTACACGAGTCCCCCCCCCCCGTCGCCCGCTCTTCTGGCGGGGGATGGGACGAGGGGCTTTGATGCGCCGCGTGAGTTGGGTTGCTAACATGCTGATGATCGCATCATGCTGGGTGCTAAGTTTGTGGCGTGCGAGCTGAATGTATGATCAGAGAGAGAGAGAGAGACGGCCTGATTCTGCAGCGTCTGTACCGAGGGACTTCTTCTACTGTCTGAATATACTGAACGTATATTTGTTGTATTTTGTTTTGCAGGATGTTTATGACCCGTCTCCCCCGTACAGAGATTACACTAGAAGGGTATGTGATGTTACTTAAAGGAGATAAAAGTTTTGTACTGGGTACATGGTGGTGTTAAGAAAAATAAAATCATATGATCTTATTATTTTTAAATGCATGAAGTGACAAATGTGAAATAAACTCAAGAGGAAGTGCGAACTGTTGATTTAAGACTTGTCTGGACCGAGTTGTGTCTAATGCAAGGACAGTCTTATTATTTAGTTGGTTGCTAACGGGTTGATGTTAGCATCATGCTAGCTGAGCCGAACGTAGGATCACATCAGATACAGACGTCCTCGTTCTGCAGTGACTCTCCACCGTGTCTGATTCAACAGATATTTGTTGTGTTTTGTTTTGCAGGATCATTTTGACCTGTCGCCCCCGTACAGAGATTACAGTAGGAGGGTATGTGATGGGATTAAGGCTTTGGGGTGATTTTGGTGCTGGGTATATGATGGTGATGGTTTGGTCTTTAGATGATCGTAGGATTAATAGCTGATCTGATTATTACTTGTGTGAAGCTAATAATGTGAAATCAAACAGTAAATCCAGATGTTTTGTCTGTCCTGGTTGAAGTTTCTAAAACCTGTATCTCACTGGACAGTCGAGAAAGTTTCATTTCATTTGTCTCTGATTCGTTCTTCTCAGTTTGAGTCAGAAAGAAACAAAATTACAACTGATTGGAGACAAAAAAAAAAAAAATCTTACACTAACCAAGTCAGTGTGATTCCATCTGGTCCCCCCCCCCCCGTGAGATACAGGCTCACTCTTATTTCTCACTAATAAGTTATTGGATCTGGAGAAACCGGCGTCTTAACTGGGTCTCAGAACAACACGGACTCAGTGAGTGTAGAAGGTCAAATCTAAGAGATCCATCAAGAGCAGCGATGTGTTTTCCTCTGAAAGGGAAGCAGGATTTATACCTAAAGTGCACTGAGAGAGAGAAGGACTAGAATAAAATACCTTTTCAGGTAATGGAGGTACTGAACCAAAGTAACTAAAAATGGAACTAACATTGGTCTGGAGGTCTGAACGTAGCACCAAATACAAACATCTGTTTAATTATCGGCTTCCATTGATTTTCAGCTCACCACTGAGATTCCACTCTCAACACGGAGTGGAAGTCGCAGCTCATGTTTAGTATTTCCAAGAGCATCAAGCTTCTTTTATGTTTAACAAGCATGATGAATATAAACATGAATTGCAGAGGTGTAGGAGGCAAATTTGATGGGTAATAAGTCTGAATGCATTGAAGACATGGCTGCACTTTGAAGGCCAAACACTTTGATACTCGCCTCCACTCTTTTCCTGGTGTATTTTTGGCCACTAAATCCAAAGTAATATGTGGTCACGTGACATGAAGAGTCTTAGCTGCTGTCATTTTCTGTCGAGGTCTTAAAATATCTGCCTCGTCTTCTCAGTTTCTGCCTGCAACTCGTTCTCTTTGTTGCTCTCATCGTAGCAGTGCAAATTCTGCAGACTGGTAATGAAGATGTCACTGTAAAGGAAAAGAAACGGGGGGGGGGGTCTTTAACATGACTGATAAACCGGATTTGAACTTGAACTTGAAACATACATGTAGTTGAGCTCAGAACTGTACGTGCTCCTTGAAACACCTCAAATCCACTGAGCAAGTGTTTAAGTGTCCATGTAATTGAGAGGTTTGGTGAGATTTATGAGGACCGTAACACTTCTGCCTGCACCAGTAAAATCCTTCCTTTGTTTCCAATCCCACAAGTCTTTTATTCTCTGAATTTCCCTCCACATGCAGGAGGGAATTCTTTTTTCTGTTAAAAAACTCCTCTATGGGAAACAAAAGGACTTCACAATTCACCCTTTGTAAATGCAACCATTGTGTTTTTATTTTATTCCAAAGCTGAATGACTTCATCATGAGAAGTCTTTTTTATAGGCTAAAAGATTTTCCCGTGATTATTCTCTGTGTTGATTATAAAGCAGCAACAAACAATCAACATTCTTTTACCTCGAGGAGACGCAATCGTTGCTCTTAAAAAGAAAAAAACTGTAATGGAAAACTTTCTTCATCCTCCATGTTTCTCTTCTTCTCCAGTCACAAGTCTGATCTTCCTTTCCGATGTGCTGCTGAGGATGCAATAACCTTTAAATGTTTTTGTCTCCCTGTCTGTCAGCGCTGAGTTAATCTTCACTGTTTCCTTAAAGCCCGATTTAAAGAGTCAAATGATATTGATCTTCTTCTCCAGCAGCAGTTGTCAAGAAAGGACAGTCAGAGCAGTTCCCAGCATAGTGTTTCCAGCCACCGGAGCACCCACGCCGACTCGCCCCTGCACTCGTCCCTGGGACCCCCTCTCAGCGAGACTAACGCTCCCCCGGCCCCCTCGCAGCCCCTACCGGGCCTTCCAGCCCAGGACTCTCACGGAGAAGGGACCATCCAGAGAAAACCCGACCCCTTCAAGATTTGGGCCCAGTCCAGGAGCATGTATGAAAGTAGGCGTAAGTATATACATTTTTGGTGGCGGTTGAATGAGGGGGGGGGTGCTGGGTGGAGAGACTTGGTGGATTTCTAATGGGTGTTTCTTATGAAGCAAATTTTGGGGAACTAAGCTTGTAAGTAACTGCTTTATGTCTTCAAATTAAAAATAGACTCACATGTCAATAAAACCCTTCTGATGAAAGCGCGGGACTTTAGAGGTTTGAAAACCAATGAGTAAAACATAATTAGCCTAATTTAGCTAGCAAAGAGAGCTAGGGGAAAATAAGTTCTGTTTTTTATATTAATAATAAAGACAAAGTATCAATTTGTTACATTTACTTTTTTTTTTCTTCAAAAGGTACAAATCAAACATTTCCCCTCGCTATCAGTGCTAAGCTAAGCTAATTGTTTGGCTTTAACTTATCAATTTAAATATATTCTCAACTAACTCTAAACATTCCTATAACTGTTAATGTATAACGCTGTTTTTTACATATATACTGTTATTATTAAATGTAAATGTTTTGTTAGCATGATTTGTTAGCGCTTCATGCAGGAAGCAGATGTTGTGTGAGAGATGTTGCAGATATCAGCTGGGTGGCGAGTGTTTTTATTAGCTTTACTGGTTCTCAGTGAACTGGTTCTGTGAAGATCAGCTGCTGCCTGATTAACACATTGATGAAGCGAGTGTTGTGTCATTAGTAAGAAATGTTTTTGTCCACATGAAGCAGAAGTTTCCTACACGTTTAGGTTTTTGAGTCTGTTCTGTAATGATGCTACTTTTGTCCAATTCTCAACACTAACGCCACTGACTTGCTTTTGCTTTAGCTTCCCTCAAGAGGCATGTAGTGCTTAATTAGCAGCAATAGTGGAGTGGATGTCAGTGGATTGCACTCCCCCTTTCCCCTTTCTTCCTCTTCTATTTTTTTTTTGTCTCTTGCGAGTGGATAGCTCCAATTAAAAAGAATAAGCCTCAGATCTTCTGTCAAGTTTCGAAATAAAAGAGAAGGTTTGGTTAGAAACAACACGGTTCTTGAGTTCTTACGTGTGAACATAGTTGTCCAGGCACCTCATGTCTTTGGTTTTTATTATTTAGACGTCTAAATAAAAGACTATAGTGTTTGCCCTAAAACTAAAACCTTAAAAATAAGAGATGGAGATAAAAGCACAAGATTTGAGGGTAGATTGTGCTAATAAGACAAACATTCAATGACCTGGAGTGACAGATGTCAGCTGACCTGGTGTAACTCCTCCCCCTCCTCACGCTGCTGTTAGATCCATCTGTATCTGCTCAAAGATGTTTCTCAACATTCATATTTCATGTCATGTTCTGACAAAATCAACAGTTTGTGTTCAATTCTGCTTAAAATGACCCAAACTTTCAAAATATGAATCTGGTCTTCAGAACATACAGTACAGACCAAAAGTTTGGACACACCTTCGTATTCAAAGAGAATGAGAAGGTGTACTGTAAATAAAAAGAATCTTGTTTTATTAAGAGTTTTTATCTCCGTGCTTTCAACATGTTCCCAGTTGAATTTACTCCGTCGGTCTGAGACTCATTTTGCGTCAGATTTTTGGAGGTGTTTTCCCTAAATGTCCACACATTCCCAGCTGACTGTGTAAAGGCATCACTTATGGATCTATTAATCACCAGCAGCAGAGTGTGCAGTCGAGTCCTCTCCTGAGTGCAGGAACAGATTGCAACAGTTAGCCTTTGACTCATATTCTCCCAGTTTCTTCCACAGAAACATGACAGACAGGAAGAAAGTGGCTTCACTCTGCTCAGATTGTAACTGTTGACTGAAGGAACAGATTGGAAATCATCTATTGAAACTTCCTGCTGCTTCTTTGTTGCTTTAGCAGTCTTGGCAGCAGGAGTTTGTGTTGGAGTAAACAAAAAATATTCTCCAGAAGTTTGTTAAAAGATGCATGTTTGTAGCACAAAGTGAGAAGAAATGAGTTCATGAGTGCCGTGGACCGTCTCTTTGTGTTTACTCACCCCCACCCCCACCTCCCCCAACAGCTGTCAGCTGATGTAGAGAAAAACCTCCTTCATGTAACATCAACTTCCTGTTTACGACCAAACACAGACACTCAGGTCCGTCCTTGTGGGACATGAATGAACTCTGAATCTGTCCATCCATCCCTCCATCCATCCCTCCATCCCTCCCTCCCTCCATCCATCCATCCATCCATCTATCCATCCCTCCATCCATCCATCCATCCATCCATCCATCCATCCATCCATCCCTCCATCCCTCCCTCCATCCATCCATCCATCCATCCATCCATCCATCCATCCATCCATCCCTCCCTCCCTCCATCCATCCATCCATCCATCCATCCATCCATCCATCATCCCTCCCTCTCAGTTTGACCTGGGCGATCCAAAGATGGTCACAGGCCTGAGAGGATATCCAGTTCCTCCCGTGAACTCTGGTTCTGGTCTCCTCCCTGTCTGACGTACCCGGTAAACCTCCACAGACAGGAGACCAGGAAACATCCTAACCAGATGTCTGAACCACCTCAGCTGACTCCCTTTGATGAGGAGGAGAAACATGTTGTACTACAAGCTCCTCCTGATGACGGAGCTCCTCCCCTCTGATGCTGAGGATATCTCCCCACTCTTAGTCTGACCTCCATGGGAGACCCTACCGGGGTCTTACTCCTCAGACTACATAGACCTCACAGTGGTGTTCAAACCCCTCCCCCATATTAATTCAGCAGGGGGACTAATCATATAATCCTTTATAATAAATACCCCGTTTCTGTCCCATGTACTAGAGCCTCTTTCAGGTAGTAAGTGCACCCCACATGTCGCACATCAATTATTATTATTTATTTATTATTTCTTTCTTACTTTTCTACTTATTTAGAAAGTGAGAATATCTCCGTGGAAGTTTTTTGAAGTAAACATTTACTATTTCAGGCATCAGAAGAGAGTTTTAGTCAGATATTCTCTCTCATTATGACTCGTTTTGAGTTTGTGCTTTGGACCGTCACCCAAAATAGATTCTCTGTGATGTTTTGATGGATCAGCTGTTTGTTCTATGTTTGTGCCAGGTGACATCACAGTGTCAAAGCTTGAAGAGGAAAGTTATTTACGTTTCCACATGAAAGTTCTGATGGTCTGACTTGAAATGAAAAACAGTCCAGACAGCTTTTATCTTAAATTATTAGCATATTTGAAGGTCTGCAGAAGATCAGAGAACGTTATGTAAGATGTCCATTCAGTGAGGTGTTGTACTGGTGCTGGCACAAGGGATTCTGTTTGGATGAGTGGCGTTTTTCAGAACGCTGATGTTTGTTTGTTTGTTTGTTTGTTTATTTCATGATTTTTATTTTTCTCCAGTTCCAGATTTCCAGGAGCAGAACATTCTCCTGTGGAGGAAGGATACAGGGTTTGGCTTTAGGATCCTCGGAGGCAACGAGCCGGGAGAACCTGTGAGTCTTTTAACGCTTCTCCATCTCTCTCAGCTGAGAGGCGTCAGGTGACCCGGATCGTTGTTTAAAAAGCCTGAATCCTATTTTCAAAAGATTAGTGAAATATTTTTTTAGTGTTTTTTTTCTTTTTCAATCATGTTGTGTTGGACATATTCATATCTTCAATTTTTAAAGACAGTTTCTCTTTGATCTGACCAAGAACAGCCGTTTTCTCTCTCCCGTTTCTTTTAAAGTCAGGATTACTGTTTGTTCTGGCTCAGTGGTGCACGGGTTTTATCTTTCCTCTTCTCAGAAAAGAAAAACAGCGATTTAAAAGCAGAACTTGGCTCGGATTACAAAAGCAGACAAAATGCATGAGATGTATTAGAGAAGTTTGAATTAGTTCATGAAATGAGACTTTTAGGTAACTTTTTTAATGAATGGATCATTCAAAAGGAGGATCACACGGATCAGATCTTCTGCTTCTGCGTTTCAGATCTACATCGGACACATAGTGAAGTACGGAGCCGCAGACGAGGACGGACACCTGCGATCCGGTGACGAGCTGATGAGCGTGGACGGCACAGCAGTGGTGGGCAAGTCGCATCAGCTGGTGGTGCAGCTGATGCAGCAGGCTGCCAAACAGGGACACGTTAACCTCACTGTACGACGCAAAACCAACTACGCAGGTAAGGAGGGCGTCGATCAAGACGAAGGAGCAGCTCGTTTGTTTGTTACATTTGGTGACCACACCCCCAAAAAAAACCCAATTTATTTTAGGTTGTGGAAACTAAATGTAAATTTTAGTCTGTGTTTTAGCGCTTTTACCCCATCGCTGCTGTCACGCCGCTCATCTCAGCTGCGCTCCACTCTGCTCCTCAGCAGGTGATAAAGAAAGGCCCATAAACATGATGGAGAGGGTGGGTCAACCTTTGGCCCGGCGAAGGCAGCTGAGACATTAGCGCATTGCTGTTCTCCATCTGCCTCAGAGCGTAGAAAGTATGAGGCGCCTTCGTGGAGCAGCTGAACAGGAAATGAAATGTGGAATGAAACGTCCAGATTCAGCAGTCAGACCACGTCTGAAACGGATCAGAGAGGAGATTGTTGAAAAGGCCGTCCGTCCACAGCTCTTTCACAGAGTTTCATTTATTACAACAAGATAAACAGTTGGATGTAAAATGAATCTAATATTTTGTTTGTCAATAATTAGTTTTTATTTTATGAAATTGTTTTAACTGTCTCTCACCTCTGACGTCTTTACTGTCTCTTATTTAATGCTTGAGTTTATATGTCCTCTCGTCTCACCGTCTCCTTCACCGTCTCTAGTAAAAGCAGAGGGAGATGTGCCGCCATCGCCTGCGTCCTCCCACCACAGCAGCACCCAGGCGCCCAGCCTGACGGAGGACATGGGGAGACGCACCCTACAGGGCAGCCAGAACTCCCTCAACACCATCAGCTCCGGCAGCGGCTCCACGTCTGGCATCGGCAGCGGCGGAGGAGGCGCCGGGGCGGGGGTTAGCGTAAACACCGTGGTCCCCGCTGCAGCCGCGACCACCTCCTCCTCCCAACCCCCCAACTCCAACATCACCGGCAACACATCTTCTTCCCAACCCTACGACGTGGAGATCAGACGCGGCGAGAACGAAGGGTTCGGGTTCGTCATCGTCTCGTCGGTGTCGCGGCCTGAAGCGGGAACCACCTTCGGTAAGTTTTCCACAAACTGAAAACACGGAAGCTCTTTTCCCACCTCTGGGTTCCTTTGATCTTTTTGGCTGCTTTGTATAATTCTCTTGTATCAGCCATTAAACCAAACCACCGAGCGCTAAATAGCCTGACAGCATTCTGGCTATTTACAGCTACACCAGATCTGAATCAACAGCATCTTTTTCTCTCATTTTCTCTTCAGCCTGTCAAACCAAGAGAATCAAACCATTTCTTCCCCTGCAGCTGCTGCTACGCTTTCACAAAGCTTTCATAATTGATCACAAGTCGAGTGGTTCTTACGTAAGGCACTTGTATTATTCAGTTCAATTTAAATGGCTTCAGACGAGCAGGTCGGCACCAAAAGCCTAATAACTACTTAATGAGGATGCGGTTCTCCAAACGGGATGAAACGGGGAATCCGGAAGATTCGCTCCCTCGATGTTTTTTAGTTTAGATCATTTCCAGTTTTTCATTCATAAAGTCGGTGCTCCTTTTGATGTCACACGTGTAGTTACAGGGATTCAATGGAAATCGAGTCTCTTTACAAACCTGTAGTGTCTTTTCTATACGCTGCTCCTGCCTATATTACCACGATGTTTCACTATCCTTCAACGTTCGGCTGAAAAGACTGAAAGAGTCAGAGATTGCTCAGCTTAAGGGGTTAATTCAGAAAAAACTAAATTGGTAGATGTTGCTTTCATGGACCACGGTAAGTAGGAATCTAATGAACCTATTTGGTTTTGATTTTACATGTAAAACTCAAAGGAAATGTTTCTTACAGGCAGGATTGAGTTAATGAGACAGGAAGAGTCGAGGGAGATTGTCAGGATATTTTAATACCCCTAAGTTAAATAACTATCAACAAGACCATCAGTCAGACACAGAGGTAGGGTTTTAATGAGCTTTGCAAAGGAGAACGTCCAACCAAGGTGTTGAGACGATTCTGATGTGTTCACCTTTGCATTGCCTTTTTATTCACAAAGATACCTCCCATCTGGATGAAGCAAGGAAGGGAAACAAGTGTGGGTCAGATAATAAAGTCAGAGTGGAATAAACGATCACACCTGTGGATAAACAACAGGAACCAGTCGTAAACTAATTGGTGTCTAAGATAAAGACAGAAGTGTTTATACAAGTCAGGGCAAATCTAGATCACTGACTCCTGCAGCATGACCTGTGACCTTTTACCAACATCGTAAAACCTTAAAATCTCCAACAGAGATGAACCCAGAGTTTGTTCCTGTAAACCCAGTTTTTTCTCTCTCTGAGTATTCACTGTAATATAAATATAGTGATGATGGTGCATGGGTTGGGTTTATTATAATAAAAGGTAAAGAGAGATTGGCTGCATGCGTCAGTCTGCAGACAGAAGAAGACAAATCCTCTGGGCGGTTTGTGAGATGTCAGATCTGATGTATGTTTGTCGTCTCTAACATCCTGCAGGTATCAAGTATCTGGGATGTAGCAATGCAGAACTGTTACCTCATTATCATCTTCCTGCCAGGATGTTAATGATAGTTTTCCACCTAGTGTTACTGGAGAAGGTTTAATCAGAAGAAGAGGGTGAAAGAAACTCTTGGATATGAACTTTGTCTCTGATTTTAATGATTGATCAGAAGAAGAAAAAGGATTTACAGGAACAGTGCTGAGATCTGCAGGATGCTGCTTTCTCTCATTCCTTTCCAGAGCACATTTCCATTTGGCCTTCTCTGCTGATACGTGCATATTATCCTGACATCCAGTATCTTGATCCTCTTGTCTCGTGTCTTTGGCTTTGCTAGCTGTTGGCTGATGGTGGATTAACCCTTAACTCTGCTTATCCTCTTTTTCTGCTCCTTTCCCTCTTATTGTTCCATTCCCCAACACAAACACACACACACACTGAATCCTGCATCCAAACATGTCAATGGTGTCCAAAGCTGGAAATGCATGTGTGGCCATGCCCCATAAAATAGGACGCATCATCGAGGGGAGCCCAGCGGACCGCTGTGGGAAGCTGAAGGTCGGCGACCGCATCCTGGCTGTTAATGGCTGCCCCATCACCAACAAGTCCCACTCCGATATCGTCAACCTGATCAAAGAGGCCGGAAACACCGTCACACTCAACATCATTCCTGGAGATGGTGAGTTAGGAACAGCGGCTAAAACACAACTTTAAAGCTGGTTGATGGGTTGAAACGGTTTTCACAAAACTGAAGTCCTACGAGCCGTTACACCTTAACATACAGCATGACGGCTGAACAAAGTGATGTACAGCAAATCAAGAAATAAAACAAGGTAGAAAATACAAGAAGAAACAAACTAGGAAGAAAAATACAATAAAAGACAGGCAGTAAAATCAGGAATAAGGATTTTGATACAACCGATAACATCATCAATAACCAAAGGCTAATTTGAAATGATGAGTTTTTAGACAGAGATGGATTGTTTCATGGAGAGAGGAAGTTTGTTCAAATGAAAACGTACATTCACTATGAGATTTATAGTTATATTTATAGTTCATGTTTAGGATTTGTAATAGCAGATAGTCAGCAGATCTTAATGCACGTCTCTGATTGGTCACATGCCAAAAAGATTAGCCATAAATTAAAACATATATAATCAGGGGTGCACATAATATGTTTGTCCTGGTTCTCAGAAGAGAACCTAGGGTTGTTGCTTGGTCCTCACATTTTTAAATGTGTCTCGCTGTGTCTCTTCCGAGCTCCTCTGCTTTGTTTTTGGTTTCATCAAGCTTCAAATTCAGTCTGTTTACTTTACCTGGCTCTATATTTGTTTCAATAAAAATCCTTTAATTGTTGAAAAAATCAAGAGAAACCAGTAAAATATAAAAATACTGGTAAAAAAACCCTTCAGAGTTCAGGTTGGATTGTTTACAGGTTTGATTGTTCACTTTAATCTACATTTAACAGTTTGGTGTTGAAATTTATTAGTCAGCTGTTGGAGCTTCTGTCATTTACTGTAACTGTTTTTTGTTTTGAAATGATGAGGATGTTTGTAATGTGATGCAGTCAGATAAAAAGCTACAGTGGACAGTTATGGGGCATTGACTGCATATCCCATAGTGCTTTGCGCGCATTCAAAATGGCGCGGATCACAGACAAATACGCTGATACTGTTGATTAAAACAGGTGGTTTTCTGTATTTTATAGCACAAAAAGGTAGTTCTACACGTCTGTGCCACGATGGTCTATTTGTCTTATTCAGTGAATTGTTTCAGTTTTGACGCGATGCAGAATCCTGCAGTCAGCTGCACTGATCTGACTGACTGAATCCGTCACACTGACAAACTGATACACAGAGACAGAGAGAGACGCAGCATCAGCTGATCAGCTGGAACTTCGGCGCTCTGGCTGAGAAACATATCAGTCAAACAAAAGAAGTCAACGGGATTCTTCATTTATTTGACAATGAACCGCCTCTGATTAACCTAAAAATTCACGCAGCTCAGCCAAACCAATGTTAAGTACGCAAACGCGTGTTGCAACTTTTCATCTGGTGCATTTTATATGTTGACAGTGTGTGCGGACCTGCAGACCACTTATGTGCACCCCTGTTTATATATATTATATTCACATGTGTAGTTTACTGTTTGACTAACCATCATGGCTCCAGCTTTATGTTGGTACTTCAACATAATACAGTCAGACGTACAGCACAGAGTATAGATTTGACCCGTCACACTCTTGATAGACAGCAGAGCTTGATGATGTCATAGCAGGTGATACACCTCAAACCAATGTAAATGTTTTCATCATTTATTTTACACGATTTAGTTTATTTCTTTTTACATATTGTCTGTTTTTTTCAGGTTTATTAAACTGTTGTTTAACCATTTGTCTGTTATTGCATCAAATAAATGTGTTTAGATTCAGACAGCAGTCTATTTATATCTATTTAATATTATAACAGTCACATCAGCCTGATTATCTGAGGAGTGGTGATGTACGTGCGTGCATGCGTGTGTGCGTGCATGCGTGTGTGCGTGCGTGTTTTATAACACTTGCAGCTTCTTCGCTCCCCCTGCAGCGTTGATGGATCTGCCTCTTTGGGGATATTTGGGAGTTTTCCCTCCGGTTGCAGATTTGCCTTCGGCGTGCCTTCGCTTTTAGATCTCATAGAAGTCATTTAGTTGTCTGTGTGAAACAGAGAGTGATGCAGAACTTCTGCTGTGCAGGAAGGTGTAACTCATCCATCACCTCAGTTTTAAGGACGAAGTTGCACACAGTGCGTGTTATACGGTGCAGCTGAGAGCCGACAGATCCTCCTGAAATCCTCTGTAGATGCTGATTAATTGAGTTTGTGTTCTGCATGTGTGAAGGAGGCGACGCTCCACGTCAGCCCGCCGCACATGAAGAAATCTGAACGTTTGTTTCTGGCTCACTTCTTATGGAGGAAGAATTTAGTTGTGTTTTGGGGGGGGGGGGCTCTGTTTTGAGAACAATTGATGAGAACAGTCAACCAAAATTGCTCTGGCAACAAAACACACGGTGCAACTGAGAGAGCGAGACGACGTCGAGGAAAAATAACACATAGGTTTTATAGAAAAGTTCTTGTTTGTGTTTTTGAGTACGTGTCTAACAAACGGATGGCGTCTGACATGAAGACAGCGTGAACGTTTCTGCATCTGAGTGGTTATTTTCTGTTTACAAATGGCTGCCTGTTTCTGTGTGGATCAGTGGCGTCTGTGAAGTTTTGGATGTTAGAACCACAGCAGGTGTTTCTTTCAAGGCGAAGGCAGGTTCAGCTCTCTTTCCCCTCGTACGTGGCAACGCAGGTGGAGTTTAGCAGTAAGGGGTGTTCAGTACTAATTCAAGCGATGCAGGAAGTAACTAACCTGACATGAAGTTTAATTTATATCAGACCTACTTCCTTCTTGCTCAGTTTCTCCCTTGAGTGTCATATTGAAAGTATCAGAGACACTTTTATTGTGTGTATTTTTAAACAATAGAGGAAGAAAAGAGTGAGTGGTTCTCAAGCTGAATGGAGAGACGGTTTGGAGAGAAAGAAATGTTGAAAAGTGGGAGGAGTCTGTGATTACAGCTGTAAAACATGTGATCCCATGATGGCATGAGCATATTAATCCTCCCACGCTTCATCTCAGGTGGTAATCTTTACAGCTGATGCAGGTAACTGAAGGGTTAAACAAAAAGACCTGGAGCGGAGTGATGCAGGGGAAGATGATGAATGGGTGAAAGGGGGACTGACCGTGAGAGAAACGGCCTGAGGAAGACTTATAGATCTGTTTTTAGACTCCAGGTTCATGATGATAGTCGAGAAAGATTAGATTGTTATGGAGGTGAAAGGTTCCAGCTGGAGTGGCGTGATGATGGAGTGTTTGTTGTCTGGTGTGTTTCATTAATAACTGCAAACGATTCCATCAGTGCAAAGATAAAGACATTCTAACCAGAAGCTTTCATGTCAGAAGATTACTTCCAATTCCAAATGAGACGTCTTTCAGGTGGAAATAAGAAGCGACAAGCGCCCTGACAGAATGATTGATGGCACAAACCGCCGTCTTACGCCGGGCTTTTAGATGTCAGCTGAGTGTTTGAGGAAGCTGCTGGTGTCTCAGCGGGTCAGATGATGCTGGTAGCTGACAGCTGCTGAACAAAGTGAAGGAACAAAAACAAACAGGAAACGTGTGAAAAATGTTTCTGAAACACCAGAAGTGTCTAATATGGAATTACACGTATCTGGTTTATAATCAGTGTAAACGTCTTCTGCATCCCTCAGAATCATCAAATGCATCTTTGTTGACGAATGCAGAGAAGATCGCCACCATCACTACGACTCACACACCTCAGCAGCAGGCCACACCTGAGGCCAGGTGAGCAGCACCCTTTAACAAGTACACTTTCAATCTGTACAAGGCACGGCCTCATGCAGTGCAAAGTTTTACACAAAGTCCATGATACTAACTTGAAGCTATCTCGGATCTACGCCAATGTTACCGATTCGTGCAATAGGTGTAAACAGTCCCCAGTCAACCACTGTCATGTTTTGGTCCTGTTCCAGGCTTGAACACATTCTGGTCTGGAATCTTCAAAACTCTTAGCACAGCATACAACACTACTATCTCTCCTGATCCTCTTGTGGCTTTGTTTGGTGTCCCTCTGCAGCCCTCTACCTCTGTCCTACAGACTGTTCTAGCCTTTGTCACCCTGCTGGCCAGGAGACTCATACTTCTTAAGTGGAAACACCCTCAACCCCCATCCCATAACGAGTGGCTGAGGGAGGTGTTGCTTACAATTAGACTTGAAAAGCTTAGATTTTCCCTCAATGGCTCCTTACACTTACCTCTCTTAAGTTATATTGAATCTTTAACATCACCCCCCTTTATTTATATTTTATTTTACTTTTATTTTATTTTATTCTATCTATCTATCTATCTATCTATCTATCTATCTATCTATCTATCTATCTATCTATCTACCTACCTACCTACCTACCTACCTACCTACCTACCTACCTACCTACCCACCTACCCACCTACCTACCTACCTACCTACCTACCTACCTATTTTTATTATTTTTATTTAATTTTATTATTTTTTTTTATTTCAATTTATCTACTCTGAAACCCATTTATTTATATTTTGTATATCAATTTTTTTTTAATTTATTTTATTAATTATTTAATTGTTTATTGTATATTTACTTTAGACTTGTGGTGTACTTTTACTAATGTTTACTTGCTATGATTTTCTTTTGTTTACTCATTTATCATTTATTGTATACTTTATCGATCATTTACATGTTGGTATTCCCGTTGGCACAGCTGTTCCTCATTAGGGTGGGATGGGAAAGGGGATTGGAAAATTAAGGGAAAAAGTGGATGGAAGTTCTGTCAGAATGCACCTGTTACTGTGTGTCTTTAGAATCACTTCCAATAAAGAAAGTTAATAAAAAAAAAACAAGTACACTTTGTTTGTTTCTGGTGTTTAGAACAGATCAGATTAATGATGGATGCTTTTCATTCTGTTTCAGGATCAACACCAAACCAAAACAGGAATCTTTTGAGTTTAACACACCGCTGGCTCCGCCCATCCAGCCCCTCACCCAGACAGATTTAGCTCAGGTAAAGAGAGCACATGAGACATTCACGTACCTGCCTGACATGTCTCATTTGTCCATAAAGACACACCGTCCCTTCAAACGTCATTCACCTTCAGTCCACTAACACGTGTTAAGAGTTGAATGAGTCTGGTGTTGAGGAGATTCCAGATAACTTTGATCCCTCCACAGAGGAGATTAGAAGGACATGAAGACAAAAACTGCAGAGACTGTCTGCTTGTCCTTGTGCCCAGCCTGTCTCTCTCTCTATTGCCTCGAGCCCAGACCATCAATAATTCAGCATCCCTACACCTGAGCATATGTATGCGCGCACACACACACACACACACACACACACACACACACACACACACACACACACACTGTGTGGCACAGCTATTAAATGTGTGTGACTTTCCTGGAGGTGGCATTTGTCCCCCCCGTCCCCCCCTTTCCTCCCCTGCTCTTGACATCAGAGACGACTTCAAAAGACACACAAACACACTAGAATAAAAGCAGAAGCACAGAAGTGACCTTGATGCTAATGTGTCCCCGTCTCTTTCCCTGCTCATGTCCACGTGCGCTCGCTCGGCCCCCATCAGGATTCTGAGTTCTACTCGGTGGACCTGGAGCGGGACAACAAAGGCTTCGGCTTCAGCCTGCGTGGAGGCAGAGAGTACAACATGGACCTGTATGTGCTGAGACTGGCCGAGGACGGAGCAGCTGTACGCAACGGAAAAATGAGGGTACGGACGGCATCACAAATTAGAGATTAACTCTTCGCTTTGTTCTGAAAATGGGTCACAATTTCACAATCGTACAGATTTCTAAATATGGGGATTTTATTCTAACGTGCGTCTTTTGGTTATTAGAGGTTATATCACTCTACTTCATTTCAATTAGAACATCGTCAGTCATTTACCCTTCCTTTCCACCGGATGCCTAATTGACTCAACTCATTTTGCTCGTGAAATCAGCCGCGTAACTTACACCTAAAGCGTTCCAATCAGCTGATCCCGGAAATCACAGGAGAATTGCAAATCACGCGTGATTTTGTCTGCACACACAACAACAAGCAGAAAGACGACAACATGTATCCAGAAGGTATGTGGATTATTCAAACCATCACAGATCAGGTATTTTCTCCTAGTCTTGCAAACAGAAATCCAAATGTGTCCTTTTATTTTGAAACTTCGGGTATTTTACTTTTCATGAACACCTGATTTCCTGTTTGATCCAAACTAAACTGCTGAGCTTGACGTGTTTTAGAAGTGAAAATTAGAACTGCTGCGTAAAGGCAGTGACACTAAGCATACAACTCACTCTGCAATGAACACCAGTCGTTACTCAGTACTCAAGTACACCAGAAAGTTTGTTCTACCAAGTACAGTACTACAATGACGGCAATGGGAACAGAACTGTACTGCGTTGTCACGACAACAAATGTTGCTTTATGCTACGGTTCAAAAACTGACATGAAATAAGCAAACGAACGTCGTGTCTTCGTCTACGAATGAAAGAGATTAAAAAGAAAATACGTTAGACGTAAATGGTTTTTATGTAAAAAAGTTTTTGACGCAGTGCATTATGGGATACCTAGCTGGCCCAAGTCCACAGAAGGAGGCTTTGTTGCATCCTCGATAAAGTGGGCGGAGCAAGAACACTTCTGGGAATGTTGAGCGTACTTGCCTTGATGTGGACGTAGAATTGGAACAGTACTTGGTCCACCGTTGATGTTTCTGAAGTACACAAGTACACACAAGTACACACAAGTACACATACTTAGAAACGGCCATGGTCTCTTTGACTTTAATCAGCCTCGTATTACGCTTGAATGACGTCACGTGTCTCTTACGCGTCTGGTGAAAGGAGGGGTTGTTCTCTGGTCTGACTAACTTCTAAATCATCTCTGTATCTTCTGATTTCTAACAAATCTCCTGAGAGAATCATTGATGTTCATTTCTCAAATTAACATCACAATATTTCTACTATTTGGAAAAGAATTAACTGAAACTGAAAATGTCTCCCGCTCTTTAAGGTCATGTTGTTATTTGAACATCTTGTATTTATATTTCAGCTTCATATCTCATTAATACATCTGGGATTGTTTGTCAGACTGTTAAACTGTCACATGAAAACTTTTCACTTTCAGGTGCTTTTAGGAAGCGTTTTCATTCACCCGCGGCTGCAGCCATCAAAACAATATTATCCATCATTATAAGTGCCTGTGCTTAATGTGCCCCCCAATTACTGTCAGCTGTGCTTGGGTGAATATAAACACCATCGTGTAAATGATTTAAACACACAAACACCACTGCATCATGGAGCGTACAAACACTGACCGAATATGTACATTTTAATTAGCTAAAAACTGGCACATGCTGAAGAAGCCATCATAAAACCGTAATATTTAACCTTTAAATGTGATTAATAACCCTGAGCCCTCGGGCGGATGATTGAATATGCAATATGCTTTTTTCCCCCGTTAAATCTTTCTCATGTGTTTGCAAGAGAAACATGCAGGTAACTTGTTAGTAGCAGCTTTGGATGTGGTTTAAATATGGAGAAGCTGGATTCTTTTATATGTTCATATGGAAATGTTTGTGTGTTATTAATAGCAGCGTTTCCCCCGGTGCAGACGGCACTGACAGATAACCTGAGGAGTGGATTCAAAGAACCCCCCCCACACACACACCTCTCTCTCTATCTCTATCTCTATCTCTCTGTATCTCTCTCTGTCTATCTCTCTCTATCTCTCTCTCTATATCTCTATTTCTCTATCTCTATCTCTATCTCTCTCTATCTCTCTATTTCTCTATCTCTCTCTATCTATCTCTGTCTGTCTCTCTCTATCTCTCTATCTCTATCTCTATCTCTCTGTATCTCTCTCTATCTCTCTATTTCTCTATCTCTCTCTCTATCTCTCTGTATCTCTATCTCTATCTCTCTGTATCTCTATCTCTATCTCTCTGTATCTCTCTCTCTATCTCTCTCTCTATCTCTATCTCTCTCTATCTATCTCTATCTCTCTATCTCTATCTCTATCTCTCTCTATCTATCTCTGTCTATCTCTCTCTATCTCTCTGTATCTCTCTCTCTATCTCTCTGTATCTCTCTCTCTATCTCTCTCTCTATCTCTCTGTATCTCTCTCTCTCTATATCTCTCTCTCTCTATATCTCTCTCTCTCTCTATCTCTCTCTATCTCTCTATCTCTCTGTATCTCTCTCTCTATCTCTCTGTATCTCTCTCTCTATCTCTCTCTCTATCTCTCTGTATCTCTCTCTCTCTCTCTCTCTCTCTGATAATTCAAAAACGTCCTACATTTGTACATTTGATCATTCACTAGATTTTGACATGCAACTTCTTACCAACTTGTCGTCCCTTCCCTTTTCTTCTTGCACCTTTCTGTCCCTTTGAACCTCCATGTCTCCATGCTCTACTTTTTCATGCTTTTCTTCACCTCCCACTCACTTGTCACTCCACCTTCTGCTTCCTCCCTCTACTTTCCTTCAGGTCGGTGATGAAATCTTGGAGATAAACGGCGAGAGCACCAAGGGCATGAAGCACGCGCGAGCCATCGAGCTCATCAAGAACGGAGGCCGACGCGTCCACCTGGTGCTCAAGAGGGGCGACGGCTCCGTGCCTGAATATGGTGGGTCAATCTACGAAAACATTCCCTTCTCACCCATCTTCACACCTTGAGCCCGAGCTCGGCCGGTGGATGGCGGTGGGTTGAAGGGGGAAAGAAGTGGATGGCGCTCCCAGGACCAGACACAACCAGGGAGATGGGTGTTGCTTGGCTTATTCAGTGTTTACACGGTGAAGGGTTTTCCTGTGCTGGTGGATTCTGGGAAGTTGCTTCTGTGGGTGCTGTCGCTCCTCCTGCTCTCAGTTTCCATATCATCCCGCTGTCACCTTCATCCTCTGACCACTGCACTCAGCTGGGACTTCACAGACCGGTGGTGGGAAT
>SSNP01000304.1:210481-229449 GCA_006937955.1 Pachypanchax playfairii
TCTCTATCTCTATCTCTATCTCTATCTATCTCTCTATCTCTATCTCTATCTCTATCTATCTCTCTATCTCTATCTCTCTCTATCTCTCTCTCTCTCTCTCTATCTCTCTCTCTCTCTCTCTCTCTCTCTCTCTCTCTCTCTCTATATCTCTCTCTCTCTATATCTCTCTCTCTCTCTATCTCTCTGTATCTCTCTCTCTATCTCTCTGTATCTCTATCTCTATCTCTCTGTATCTCTCTCTCTATCTCTCTCTCTATCTCTATCTCTCTCTATCTATCTCTATCTCTCTATCTCTCTCTCTATCTCTCTCTATCTATCTCTGTCTATCTCTCTCTATCTCTCTCTCTATCTCTCTCTCTATCTCTCTGTATCTCTCTCTCTCTATATATCTCTCTCTCTCTATCTCTCTATCTCTCTATCTCTCTGTATCTCTCTCTCTATCTCTCTGTATCTCTCTCTCTCTATATATCTCTCTCTCTCTCTGTCTCTCTCTCTCTCTATCTCTCTCTCTCTCTATATCTCTCTCTCTCTCTCTCTCTCTGATAATTCAAAAACGTCCTACATTTGTACATTTGATCATTCACTAGATTTTGACATGCAACTTCTTACCAACTTGTCGTCCCTTCCCTTTTCTTCTTGCACCTTTCTGTCCCTTTGAACCTCCATGTCTCCATGCTCTACTTTTTCATGCTTTTCTTCACCTCCCACTCACTTGTCACTCCACCTTCTGCTTCCTCCCTCTACTTTCCTTCAGGTCGGTGATGAAATCTTGGAGATAAACGGCGAGAGCACCAAGGGCATGAAGCACGCGCGAGCCATCGAGCTCATCAAGAACGGAGGCCGACGCGTCCACCTGGTGCTCAAGAGGGGCGACGGCTCCGTGCCTGAATATGGTGGGTCAATCTACGAAAACATTCCCTTCTCACCCATCTTCACACCTTGAGCCCGAGCTCGGCCGGTGGATGGCGGTGGGTTGAAGGGGGAAAGAAGTGGATGGCGCTCCCAGGACCAGACACAACCAGGGAGATGGGTGTTGCTTGGCTTATTCAGTGTTTACACGGTGAAGGGTTTTCCTGTGCTGGTGGATTCTGGGAAGTTGCTTCTGTGGGTGCTGTCGCTCCTCCTGCTCTCAGTTTCCATATCATCCCGCTGTCACCTTCATCCTCTGACCACTGCACTCAGCTGGGACTTCACAGACCGGTGGTGGGAATCATTTCAGTGCTACATCGAAGAATAAATTGTTTACAAGATTTAAATCACTAGTTCAAGATGAAAAATATCTTCGTTTCATTTGTTCACACCAATTCAGCATTAAGACAAAAACCAAAACTGGGACTTGTGACAGCTTCATTGTGACCTAAGCATATTTATGATATTTATTGAAGGTGAATGTAAGCTACTGAACTCCTGAAAGATTGAAGTCAGAACTGTATTAACGTTTTTTTATTTTTGCCATTTTTAATTCAAATTCTTACTATGCTGTGCTTGACATGATTCACTCATTCATGGATTCTGTTTTTGTTATTTTCTGTTTTGTTTTTGAGATCATTGTTAATGTCACTGAAACGCTGTGAAGATCCACCGCCCCCCCCGCCTGCCACACCCCCCCCCCCTTCAAAAGAAAAGAAGTGGCTGCCGTTATATAAACGTTTTGTACAGTGATGAGATGAATAGAGGCATTTTTACAAGTATTTTTGTTCAGTGTACAGACCCATGGATCAAAGCCACAATATTAGTGGAAAAAAGTTTATTGCTGCATGAACTTGTCAAGAGTGTAAATGGACTTTTTTTGCGCCTCATATTGTCTATTTTCCATAATATTTATGGAACATTTCTTCTTTTTTATGGTATTGAGGAGTTTTGACTGAGAGTCAGGAGCCATTTTTTTGTCCTGCCTTTGTTTTTGGTTGTTTTTTAATTTGTCTGTGTCGAGACTCAGTGCTGAGAATGTGTCTGATATGCACAGATATGACGTCATGTGAACTTTGTATATTTTAAATCATTGTTTTTACTTTTTTGGCGCAATTTGTTTGACAGATTTTTTTTTTAATTATCATTCCTAATATTTGGATTTTTTTCTGCTGCTTCTCTGTCCACATGTCCTGGTGTGTGTGTGTGTGTGTGCGCGAACATTGGATTTCTGTTTAGCTGATGAATTTGCTGATGGGTGTGGGCAACTTCCTGGACTGTCTCTTTATTCTGAATGACTCGATGATCAAATAAACACTTTTGTTTTTCATTAAGAATCAACACAGACAACATTTCTCTCTTGTCTTTCTTCAAGGTGATTCCAAGCAATCTAAACAACTGTGTTCTTGTGTTTTTATGTTTCCTCTCTTCTTTCCGTGTTGTGATGGGCTCTTGTCTTCCTTCAGGGATGGCCGCTCCCCATCTCACTGCATGCGTGAGAAATGACAAGATGGGGGNGGCCTCTGTCCTCCAAAATCAGACCACGGTTTGTAACTGTCCTCTGTCGTCTGACTCTCTCTGTCTCCGACTTCCTCCAGCCTGACGTGTGTGTGTGTGTGTGTGTGTGTGGTCTCAGATCACTCATGCTGTGCTCGACTTCATGCATCCAATCAGCCTTTAAAGTGTTGCTGCTGCCGTCGCTCCATTTTATATACTTTACTATTCATATGCTTCAAATTTTATAACATCCAAAAAATATATGCAGTGCTGGGTTGTTCTTATTACTCTGGTCTTCTATTCATCTACGGTAGTTGAATTTATTTGGCTTACTTAAAAAGTAGGTGTTTTAATAAAGCGTTGTTTGTTTTTCTGTAAATAAATTCTTGGGACTAGAATTTGAATCCTGTATTAAAAATTCAACCCAGATTACACCTTCTGTCACTGCAGTAGATGTTTCCAATTTTGGATCTTACCTCAATTTAAATCTTAGTACTCCTCAAACGTGGTTCAGCTGTAATTCAGGGTTTAACAAGTTAAACATTTAATTTACAAAGAATCTGTGAGGTCATAACGGTGCATGCGTGACCGTGGCTAATCAGCACAATCAAGCAACATCCATAAAGCGGAAGGACATCAACGCTGATTGTAATCAGCCTCCGGTCCAGCCACCCAACGAGCTGACTTCCTTTTTGCTTCAGAGAGGTGACCCCAAGTTGAGGTGACCCCAAGTTAGACCAGGGAACAGGTTTGTTGTGGGTAACGTGTCTTCTGTGCATAGCTGCTTCACTTCTCTCTCACTGCCTTTTTGTAAGCTACACTGTTTTCATTGGCTGCCGCTGTGCCATCTAACATTTGCTTAACGTAAGACTGGCTTCCATTGGAAACGTTCTCAGCTTCATGCCTGAGTGAGTCAGCATGATTAATGTATAAGCCGATACAGTCCTTAAGAGTCCAGATTGCATGTTCCATTGCTCTGCCCCTCATTTCTGTTTTGCATTGTGTTGCAGGCGACAGCCCCAACGACATCATCACAGCCAGCTCAGTCGCAGGGATACAAAACGCTCCGGAAGTGAGCGCCCTGCCCAGGAGCAGCACACCCTCTGAAACAAGCCTCCCACCAGAACCCCAGCAATCATCCCGAAACAGAACGGAGCCGAACCGCCAGACTCACGGCACTGGCAGGCACCACCGTTCCCACAACCGACACCACTCCCCCAACAAAACCAGCACTGGAAGACACAAGGGGAAGAAGTCCACAGGGCCCAGGCATTTGAAAAATAAGGATGGTAAAGATCGTCACGGCCATCGCCACCACTCCAGCGGGCGTCACCGTAGCCGCCACCGCTCACCTAACAAGGGGCACAGCCGGTCACGCAGTGCAGAAAACACCCTGGATAGCCAGAATCGAGGGCACAGGCGTGGTCGTTCTCCAGAGCGAAGGACTGGTCATCACTCCTCCTCCAACCATCGCCACCGCTCTCCAAGACGCTCACCATACCGCTCACCACGACGTTCACCTTACCGCTCTCCTAGACGCTCTCCTTACCGTTCTCCTAGACGCTCTCCTTACCGTTCTCCTGGCCGCTCTCCTCGCCGCCACAGGTCCCCCTACCGCTCTCGGAACCACTCTCCCACCAGACGTCGCCACCACTCCTCTGACCCCTACCGGTACGGTTCCCTTGATAGACCAGCCGGCAGCAATGAGAAGCCCAATGTCAATGAGTTCTCGTTAAATCGTGACCTAGTAAAGACCCCGGAACCCACCTTCCCTTACAATGACAGCATCCTCCGAGAATCCCCCGCCCTAGATCGCCTGAACAGGGAAGCCACGCTACCACCACTAAGGAGAGACAATCGCCAATATGGGGAGGACAGTCTGCTGATGAGAACCTCCTCCATGGAGAGGGCCTACAGGGGGGATAGACTAGTGAAGGACATGGGATCACGCAGCCAGATGGACACATACAGAGACATGACCCTGCCTAGAGTCCGCACCCCTGACTTTGATTCAGCCTACCAGAAGTACAGCTCGTTGCTGAGGGGGCATACACCTGAGATGGTGGAGAGAAATAACCCTCGTCCAAGCAGAGGAAGCACCCCTGACCCTCATTACCGATCCCGCAGCATGGGACGAAACCTATCCCCGGTGAGATTCAGTCAGGATGACTCGGAGGATGAAGAGGACGACGACAACTTTCTAGCGGCTAAATTAACAGAGTACTATAGCACACTGAAGAACAACCCCAAACGCTCATCTAAACCCGCAATCCCTGAGCCGAAGACCTACAAGGACAATCCCAAAGACCTGAGCATCTGATTGGACAGCTGGAAGTCAACGATAAAAAGCATCTGTCCACACAACACCTCAAATACCCACTTCCATGGACACTGGGTTCTACAAGACTGCACCTCCTTATATAAATCCACTCACACACTTCACCGCAGCACACACACTTACACCTGATATGCACTCACACACTAATTACTGTATGTAACAATGTCAAGTTACTAACAAAACTGATTCCAAAATGACTTTTAAAAGCTGTTTTTTTATTGTATGTTTCTTTCCTTTCTTTTCTTTTTTTGTTTAAACATTCTACATTTACAGATTTTTCCAGAAAATGTAAAATCAGAAAAAAAGAACAATGATGTGCCTAAGAGTTCCATTAGCAAACAGCATTTTGGTTTTGGTTTGATATGTGGCGGGCGTTTTTTTTCCGGCCCCGCTGTCAGACGATGAAATGTACGTACTTTTCCATGAGAATTCCATGGAAGTGCCGGTGCTGCTGGTGCTCCCAACGATGCTGTGCATGTCTTTACTGGTTTCAGTGTCTCTTTTCTCTGTCCCTCCCACCTTCTCTCTCTCCTTCTCTCTCTCTCTCTCTCTCTCCTTCCAGTGCCACTGTTTTTTAAACATTTGACCAGAGTATAGCACAAGCCTGCATTCGTTTGTATATTTTTGACAGTTTGCAGTATGTGTACATTCAGAGGTGATCATTTTAAATGAATGAAGGGAAAATAAAAACTATGATGATGATGTGAAAATAAAATATTAAATAATATATTCACCAAAAAAACGTGTGTGCGGTTGCTTTTAGTTTTTTCCTTTTCTATGCTGCTCTATCACCACCATTAGAATTGGATTTTAGTTGAATTATATGAAGCAAAACAAACAGAAGGCAGGAGGAAACGTCTCCCAACTATCTGCCGAGCTCATCGTCTGGGCAAACAAAAAAGAAAAAGAGTTTTGTTTACTGAAAGCCTCATGAAAACATTTGCATCAAAGAAAAAAATTATTTATTTTGTTTTCACATCAAAGCTGGAACAAGAGGGTCTTCTGAAATCACTCCTTGATTTTCTTTAAAATCAGCTTTTCTTATTCCAGCTTTCTCTCGTTGCCCTCGACATTCCTGTCTGTCCTCAGCTCATCCTGCTGCATTCACTCCCATTTGCTGAAAAATGCACAACCTGAGAGAAAAAACAGCACAGGGAGCAGTGTATATGTGTAACAAAGGAAAGACCAGCTTCTTTTATTTTGAAAAGTTAATATTTGTGTCTTAATCTTTGTCTGCGATATCTAGTCAGCGTGTGAGCAGCAGTGTGCGTCTTTAAAGAGCATCTCACCCTCAAAAAAGCTTCTTTTTCTGCTTATAAACTGTATTAGTGGGTCTTTATCAATGTAATCTTTCAGTTTCTGGGCATTTTTTGACATTTTCATGTAAACTTGTTAAATTCGACACTTTTTGGTCTAAAAACGTCTTAGTGCTGCCCTCTTAGGGTTAAAAGGAGGCTTCTGCATTTGAAATTTGTGATTGGCTGAAAGTGGTACATGTCCACGTCATCTCTAAGACACGCCTCCTGGAGTATAAAACCATCTCTCAGACACCCCCCCCGCCCGTTGCCTCCAGCTTCTCCCCAAAGAGCTGCACTCAGGGATTTAGAGCAACTGGTTGAAAACTACGACAAAGAGAAAAACTAATATCAGTAATAATAATAATGAAATCAGGGCAAAGACTTCACAGCAGTGGCTGTGATTGTGTGGTTGTGATTTATGCACGTTTGTCTCATTATGATCAGGTGTTTTTATTCAGGCATCTACTCAGGCACCTCTCTGGAACATGGCAGTAGCTTTAGCCCACTGGCTAACAGCAATCGGAAAACTATTCTGAAAGCTACGACAAAGGGAATAACTAATTTCAGTAAAATATATAGGAATATAATATATAGAATAATGAAATTGAGGCAAAGACTTCAGTTTTACTGCTGTGGCTCTTATTGTGTGGATGTAATTTATGCACATTATTTTCTCAGGATGCTCGGGTTAGGAGCCTCTCTGCAACACGGCACTGCCTCTCTACTGCTGGCTGCGTGTAAGCTTGACATGTCGATCAAAGTCCTGCTCGGCAATTAGACACGCCTTATTTTTAAACACATATTTTAAAATGAAGCAAGTGCAAGGATAACCCTAGCAGCTCTAAGCCCCACCCATCTAAGTTTCCTGCACGCATTAGCGAGACGTCCAAGATTTTATTGGTGCTGGTAAACAAATGGCTGATTACACTGCAATTAATGATAAGCAAGTGTTGCAGTGCCAAGCAGTGGACTTGAAAGGTGACTAAAAACTTTGGACTGAGGAACTTTGAGCCTGAAGACTCCAACAGCACGTTATTGAAAGATTAGTCTGACATTTACTCATGTATCTGTGTTGTTTTGCTGCGTCTGGTAGAGATGTGGTTCTTCAAACTTATCAGTTTGACCCAGAAAGAGATGGAACGGTGTTAGTGCTTCATTAGTTTGCTACACCAATCATGTGTTAGCATTGTGCTTTGGGGCGGGTGTTCAGGTATGATTGGCAGCAAGTGCCCAGGCAGACAAAGCAAAACAAACATGGCTGCTGGTGGACTTACACTTAAAAGCAGCTATTGAATCTGTTTTAGGACTAGAGATGATTTGTGTGGTAATGTCAGGCTCTGGGGTTTTGTTTGTTTTATTCCATGTTGTAGTTTTTGGTTTTTCGGTAGTTGTGTTTTCTTTTCCAGTCATCTAATTATCACTCTGTGTTTTATGTTAGTTTAGTCTTGCCTCGTATTCAGCTCTCCTCCCACTTCTGTGTTCATGTTTGATGTTATTGTCACTGTCGGGTAGTTTCAGGTTTTCTCTTATTTTGGTAATGTTTTGACTTCCTGTTCCCCTGCATGGTGTCTTAGGTTCCTTGATTGTGTTATGTCATTTCCTGTTCCTCCACCCCCAGGTGTGTCTTGTTACTGTGATTAGTTCCTGTGTTTGTTTCCCCTCATGTCCTCAGACGTTTTGAGTTTGTTATCAGTTTGGTTTTTGTATTTAAGTCTCATGTGTTTGTTAGTCAGTGTCGGTTTGTTCTCAGTTACACCTCTGGTAGATCTGGTTCTTTGTCATGCTCACCGTTGCCTTTCTGTGGTCTGGATTATCGTTGGTCTTCTCTCCTGTAAGTTTGTTTTGTTGCCCTGCCAGCAGTTTACTTTATTATTAAACCTTTTTTGTTGCCGCATTTACGCCCCCCGTCTCCTGCCTGCACTTGGGTCCTACTTTACAACCCCATCACGTAACAGGTAAAAAATGATCAAAGGTAAAAACTTTGTGGATTTCTTGATGGTAAATATGTGTTTTGCTTTTCTTGGTGGTAACGAGGTGTGTGTGTTTTAGTCCAGACTGGATTTGCAAGAGCTGGATTTACTGTGATTGGCTAAAGACAGATCTTTATAGGTAGACACTTGCTGTCGTGTCCTCAAATCAGCTTAAAATATTATACCAGATGTCCCTCCCTTTTTCAGACGCTTTCAAGCAGTTCTAGATGTATTTGTAGCAGCAACTCCACAAGGTGCTACAAAATGATTTGGAAGAGCCAAGTTAAAGGTGCAATATGTAATAAGAATTAGACCTTGTCTTTAAATCGTTTATGTAGAAAAAAAAAAAACCTCTGCTCTCAGCCACTCACCCCCTCCCCTCCCTGATGGGTTGCCAGTTCCAAAGTTCATCTCTGTTTTGTTTCTCACATATTTGTATAATTTAGGAAGGATGTGGCGGTTTCTTAGGTTTACTAGAAGTTACCTCAGGGCTGCTTCTGTTACTTTTTGCTGCTGCTCGTTGTGGAATTCCAGCTGCTTGTGTTGAAGACTTGGCAGCCTTGCAGACTCACATGTGATTCATTATGGAACCAGGAAGTCTGGACGTGGAAATAATGATTCTGGTCTGGACCAGAAACTAGAGACCTCCCAGCTGACTGAGATCCAGATCTGTTACAATGAGAATTTATTTTCAACATCAGTGGGACATTAAACTGTTGTGAGTATTTCACTGTAAAATTCTTACATATTGTACCTTTAAACTTTCAAGGATGCATCTGTTGATTAATGTGCTCACTTTAAAAAAATGATTGATACGTTATTGTTGCACATGCCTAGATGCTTAATGCCACGTGCTTTTTAAAAAAGTGCATCTAAGATTACCCCAAGGACACAGTTTGTGCTGCTCATGAGAGGAAATAAAAGCGAAAGCATTGTGATCAAGCAGCAGCATATCAGAGCCATTCTGGACCAGTTTTGCTGCAGTTCATTCATGTTTTGACGCATTTGACTCCTTTTGATTTAAAGATCTGAAACTGTTTTTTGCATGCCACATTTCTAGAGCTCCGCTACTTAAAAAGCACAATACTCTGTAAAACGTGTTGGACCAAATATTCCTAACATATTTCAGACAGCTACATACAGTTAAATGTGTTTTTACCTTTGTGAAAATGTTGCTTTATTTGTGATTTATACAGCTTCCACAGAGACACATGCTTGTATCCTGCTGCGTTCTCACAGAGGGGGAACCATGAAGCTTCTAAATAATGAATGGAATCCACTTTAGAGGACTGAAACACTCCCCTCGTTTTAAATATCTCTCTACCTCTTTATCAGGACATACTCCACCCTTCATCATCAAATTCCAAATAACAACCCCATGCTTTATAGCTTGTGCCACCTAAGAAATGATTAATGACGCAGGTCTGGGGAGAATTTATTATGTTGGAAACAGGCAGGAGAACGCAACAGTAATGAAATCTCCAATAAGATATGACTGCAGCCGGGCTGGCTGTCAGCTGCCAGGTCAAGCTGCTTTTTCTTCTCTCTCATCAGCTCCAGCTGCTCTCTGTTTTGACCCTATAGATCTGCTGCTGTGCTGCTGAAACATTAAGCATTATGTTCTTCCTCTTCAGCTGACCGGAGCACACAGGAGTAAATATATATGAACACTAACAGGAGTGTGTGGAGTTATTTTTGGCTTTCATAGGATTTCAAGCTGCTTTCATTCAAGATAAGACCTAAAAAAACCTAAATTAGAAATTCTCCTGTAACAGCCTGCTGTGGTCTCCAGTGCTGTCATGTACTCTTTGTGTTAGTGCTGTATCCATCTCATGCTCGGCTGTGCGAGACCATCTTTAGCCTGAGACGTGGTCTGGGGATGAGTTCAGACAGATCAGATGTGTGGATTTTTCTTGCAGAAATTGTGCATGTAAGGTTTCAGGTTATTGTGTGAGATTTGGTTTCATCAAGAAGGAAAGTTGCAGTAATGTCTTAAATTTGTGGAAATTCACAGACTCATTCTCAAAGTGATTCTATATTCTAAGGGTAGATTTTTATGGTAAATGATCTAATAATGAGCAAATAAATGTAGGATTTCAAAATGATCATCACATAATGGAACAAATGAGCCGCTGAGCAGAGAGCTGTTATATATATATATATATATATATATATATATATATAAAACGCACGCATGCATGTGATATCATCACACAGTTGGTGCAGATTTGTCGGCTGCACATCCATGATGCGAATCTCCCGTTCCACCACATCCCAAAGATGCTCTATTGGATTGAGATCTGGTGACTGTGGAGGCCATTTGAGTACAGTGAACTCATTGTCATGTTCAAGAAACCAGTCCGATATGATTCCAGCTTTATGACATGGCGCATTATCCTGCTGAAAGTAGCCATCAGAAGTTGGGTACATTATGGTCATAAAGGGATGGACATGGTCAGCAACAATACTCAGGTAGGCTGTGGCGTTGTAACGATGCTCAATTGGTACCAAGGGGCCCAAAGAGGGCCAAGAAAATATTCCCCACACCATTACACCACCACCACCAGCCTGAACCGTTGATACAAGGCAGGATGGATCCATGTTTTCATGTTGTTGACGCCAAATTCTGACCCTACCATCCGAATGTCGCAGCAGAAATCGAGACTCATCAGACCAGGCAACGTTTTTCCAATCTTCTATTGTCCAATTTCGATGAGCTTGTGCAAATTGTAGCCTCAGTTTCCTGTTCTTAGCTGAAAGGAGTGGCACCCGGCGTGGTCTTCTGCTGCTGTAGCCCATCTGCCTCAAAGTTGGACGTACTGTGCGTTCAGAGATGCTCTTCTGCCTACCTTGGTTGTAACGAGTGGTTATTTGAGTCACTGTTGCCTTTCTATCAGCTGGAACCAGTCTGGCCATTCTCCTCTGACCTCTGGCATCAACAAGGCATTTCCGCCCACAGAACTGCCGCTCACTGGATATTTTTTCTTTTTCGGACCATTCTCTGTAAACCCTAGAGATGGTTGTGCGTGAAAATCCCAGTAGATCAGCAGTTTCTGAAATACTCAGACCAGCCATTCTGGCACCAACAACCATGCCACGTTCAAAGTCACTCAAATCACCTTTCTTCCCCATACTGATGCTCGGTTTGAACCGCAGGAGATTGTCTTGACCATGTGTACATGCCTAAATGCACTGAGTTGCCGCCATGATTAGCTGGTTAGAAATTTGCGTCAACAAGCAGGTGTGCCTAATAAAGTGGCCAGTGAGTGTGTATTTGTTCCTTTCTCTGTTGACAACATGCCAGGAACACAGATCTGGATGAAAGTTTCAGGATTGGCTGAGAAGAACCATCTGGATCCAGGAACTTTCTGCACTCTCCGAATGTTTTCTAGTTACACTGAAATATGTTTTCATCTCTTTTTAAAGCATCTAGATTTTTAATTTATCTCATTGAGGACTTGGCAAGAAAATAAAAAGAAGCCTAATGAATCAAATCAGACAGAAAAACTTAATCCTCTAAATTCTAACAGAAAAAACTCGGCTGTTTGATTTGCCCTTAAAGGTTGTACATATAAACATTTCTGAAAAAGTTATATTTTAAAAACAAATAATATCTCCACGGGGCTTTTAGAGGGATGCAGAATGAAAGTACGCTTTTAAAATTTATTTTCTAATTAGAATGTAATAAAATATTGATTTTGACCGGCATGATGTTGACATTACGTTTACATCTTCCAACCAGTAGCAGCACCATCGCGGGTTGCCCAATATGGTAAATAGTCCGAGGCTGGTAATGTGTAAAATACGTAGCAGAGTTGGTGAGTCAAGCAGCTGCTTTAGAGCCCCGGAGATTTCATTATCCTTCTCAGATGAAGAGCGTCCAGAGAAGATCAATAACCAGAGTGAGTTTATATGAAGCTTCAACAGATGGACCCAAATAAAACATTTTTACTGCATCAAAATACACATGTTGCAACTACAGCATCCACTCTAGATGTCACTAGGGTGTCTGTGTTCCATGTCCAACCTTTAAAGGACCCAACAATGGCTGATAAGGACCCAGAGGACTTTTATATAGAAAATATCAGAGAAGGATCATAAAAATATGTTTAAATAATTAACAGGAAACACTCACCATAAACAAGAATACTGTATAAACTTCTAATAACATCTTGTTATGAAATAAGTTGTTAATTAGTACAATGGAGGTATTTTTCATCAGGGCAGCATAAATCATCAGAACACCACTTCCTGCTGCGATGGAGGTTATTTAGTCTATTGTAAAACCATCAGAGGGTCCAGAGTGTCTGATATGAAGATGAACATGTTTTTAGTGAGTTTCCACTTAGACAAGTTTAAATAGTAATTTTGTTCTGATTTAATTGTGACAAATGGTTTCTAATGTTGGTTCTGCTGGTGAAGTTTGTGTTTGCATGTGGATAAAAAATAAGAGTTTGTTGCAAAGAAAAAGACTGAAGAGAAACGAAATAAACAACAAGCAGCAACATTTGCAAACAGAAGAACGGAGCAGAGTTCACATCCCAGCAGTAGAAGTTTAGCTAAATGAATTCAGGATCATCGTAGCCAGGCTTAGCTAGCTTTACCAAAATCAAGCTGGAATTCAATCGGTAAAATCTCATGAGCTGCTTCTATGTAGAGAACCTGAAGATTAACTCAGACCTTTCAGATTTCCAACTATTTAAACAGTAACAGATTTCAAAGGATTATTCTTTTAGCAGGTTTATTTAAATGAAACATTAATTCCATGTATGTGTTGAAATAAAACCTTGTGTTCTAACGATGCACAAGCTTGTCAATGTTCTGATAAAATAAGGTCATTTGAAATGTGACTCATCTGCTTTGTTGAAAGCTGTCTTGGAGTAATTCAATTAAAAAAATAATATTTTATAATAAATGCATTTGGAGATGTAGACTCAGCCTGATGTTTTGTTTAATGATTCATTGAAAAGTCTGTTTGAGGTCATGTGGTCATGGTTATACTAAAACGAATTAAAGAAAAATTGGAGCCCAACTCTCTCGTCAGTGAATTTATCCAGATATTTCTCCAGTGTGTTGAAGTTAGCGCCGCCTGTAACCTTCAGTCACAAAGAAAAATATATTCAGGTAAATAATCCTTTCACTAAAGTATCTCTTATCAAAACTGTCGTGAAAAATTTACCCTTATAATTGTCGTTCATTAACAGTGAAACTCTGAGGTGTGAATGTCTGTTAGATTCTTATAGATTCTATATCCTCCTATTTTACAGCTTTCAACATCTGGGATAGACACAGAGTACAGATACCTCGTTAGCACATGAACATTAGAACGCGCCTTGGCGGGTGCCGATGATGGGGGCGGGACCAAGGCAACAAGGCAAGGTTCCTTGACATTGAGAAACACCCTATGTAAAATCCCATCTCTCCTCCAGGCCCCCTCCCCATGAGTGCTGCCCCTCGAGCTGCCTGAATAAAATGGTGAATAAATCCCTGTAACTTTTACAGCTAAATGCACATTTTCACAGAGACATTTTTAGAAAGTAAAATACTACAAACGGTGGTGTTTAGTGTCTTGCTTCAGACTCTGGCAGCTCAGGGTGTGTTTAATCTGCAGGTCCTGGTGTAACATTGTGACATCACTATGTTACAGTCAGGTGGTTTTCCAGGAGAGAGTGGAGCAGCTGCTCAGAGCGCAGGATTCAGGAGGATTACTGAGAAATGTGTTTATTAAACCAAAAACCATAAAGTCATAAAGAAATAACACAGATAAAGGCTCCAAAAAGTTGATTTTGCACGATACAAGACCTTTAAAATCTGAACCTGTAAACTGCAACATGCTGGTCTGTGGTGTTTGGTTGCATGTTGACCTGAACATAATGACAGAAATGCAAAAATTATAGAAACAATATGCACTAAAATGTTGATTTTAATAATAGTTGTATGTAGTTGTACATNCCCTCCCCATGAGTGCTGCCCCTCGAGCTGCCTGAATAAAATGGTGAATAAATCCCTGTAACTTTTACAGCTAAATGCACATTTTCACAGAGACATTTTTAGAAAGTAAAATACTACAAACGGTGGTGTTTAGTGTCTTGCTTCAGACTCTGGCAGCTCGGGGTGTGTGTGTTTAATCTGCAGGTCCTGGTGTAACATTGTGACATCACTATGTTACAGTCAGGTGGTTTTCCAGGAGAGAGTGGAGCAGCTGCTCAGAGCGCAGGATTCAGGAGGATTACTGAGAAATGTGTTTATTAAACCAAAAACCATAAAGTCATAAAGAAATAACACAGATAAAGGCTCCAAAAAGTTGATTTTGCACGATACAAGACCTTTAAAATCTGAACCTGTAAACTGCAACATGCTGGTCTGTGGTGTTTGGTTGCATGTTGACCTGAACATAATGACAGAAATGCAAAAATTATAGAAACAATATGCACTAAAATGTTGATTTTAATAATAGTTGTATGTAGTTGTACATCAACAACATGAAACTAAATGACACTTTAGTGTTTTGGGGAACGTTTGAACGTCTCTCCAGCCAAACTTTAATCCTGGTGAACAAAATCTCTCTCTTGTTTTTACATTTTGACCAAAACATTTTTGAGTAAAATGTTTGTTTCTTTATGTGGTCAGCTGCAAACGTTTAGTGATAAGAGTTGAGTTTATTGAACAGTGACATGGTTGAACTGCACATGGTTCCCTGGTGAGTGTTGAACCTTCTGTTAATGTGTTTAAACTGAAGATTGTGGAATCGGACGATTTTGGTGGAATTAACTGCAACAGGCATTTCCTTAATATTCTGAGGTGAATCCAACAAAAAACTGGTTACTTCTCTGAGTTTTGGAGAGGAAGTGCTGAACGTGCACGAGTATCCTCGTGCATCTGAATATTTCGGTCGAATTAAAGGTTTTAGTTTATGTTGTATTACTAAGACAGAGATCAGAGAATATTCATGCCATATTTAAAATATGAAAATCTCAACAAGTCAAAAACAAGCACATGATGCAGTAACAGTAAAATAATCCAGCCAATATGATGTTTTTATGTTATTTTATTTGTTCCCAGTTTATTTTCATTTTAGAAACAGTTTGATTCTCTGAAGGAACTTTGTTTTCTCTCCCAAAGTTGTCTCATAATTTTTGAACTCTCAGTCCCAGAAACTGAATCACCACAAACGTCCCAGTGAGAGTTTGGATAAAACGTGATCAAACATTTTGGGAACTTCATTAACACCAATTGTAATTATTTAAAAACAATCACATCTCTCTGAGACGTAGCGTCAGACCTGAGTGCATATGTGAATGTTTGTTTGTCTTTATGGGACTCTGTTTGTGACCTGTCCAGCATGTAACCACAATGAACCCTGAAGACAGACACCAGCTTCCCACGACCCAAAACAGGAACAAGAGGGCTTAGAAATTAAACAGATAGATGAATAATCGAATCACTTAAACAGTTTTTATCATCAACTTCTACAAAAAAAAAACACCAGTTTAAACTTTACATGTTAAAGCTGCATCTGAAACACACAGGCCACCGTACCTCCTGAGCATCACAAACTTTGATGCATGCAACTGGCTGAGGAACTCACCAAAAGTTGGAGAACAAAAAAATCTATTATTTAATTTGTTTCACTAAATTGAAGCCACTCAACTGTTTGAACTCAGCAGAAAGTGAGTCAGCCATGACACATTAGCAAAAAAAATGCCCTGCTGTCGTGGCTGTACACAACGATCTGAGTGTCAGCAGAAAATAAAAGGAGGAAAATCAACTAATTCATCACATCCAAAGTAGTCTTCCAGTTCTTTTCCACTTTGAGCAATTCATCATGTCACCACATCTCATTAGTTTCCACGTAATCAAGAATCAGTAATTACTGTAAGGGTTGTGTGTGTTTGTGTGTGCGCTCTTCGTCTTCTGCGTCGTGTGTTGTCAACAAAGTCAGAGAGGAAATCAGTCATGTTCCATGCAGGTCTGCAGGCACACATGCTTCAAAGCTTTCTACCTTCCCTTCAGCATCGTTTCTTTTTTTAGATTTGACAATGTCAGGTTAAATATTGATGCTGTGAAGTTGCTTCAAAGGACTCGAGATGAGAGGGTGAGTTTTGTGTTGGCAACAAACCAAAAGGAGGAAAGATCCGTTCCTAATCGAGACGAGAAGAAAACAAGGAGGTAATTATTTTCACACGTTTAGTTTTTTTATATTTGGAATTTAAAAATTAACGGGATGAACTTGAGTTTCATGATCAACGTGGTTTATGTGATGCTACCTGATCAGGCTGAAACGCTGAGCGAACGCGCCACACGTCTATATTCAGTCAAAAATCAAACACATTTACAACATGAACATTGTGACTTCCTCTTTAACCTCCAGATATCCGTCAACGCCCCATGACGTGTTTCTAAACACACAATCTGCGTCATACATATTTATATTCTGCAAATGGATCTGAAGCAAAACTGTTTAATAGAAGCAGATTTGTTGATAATTTAATGAAAAATATATATTCAAAAAAATTTGGCAGTTTTTTTGTTTGCGTTCACATAAGAATTCTGCTTTCTGTTGACTGAAACTATTTGAGTCATTTGGAGAAGTATTATCTGGTTATAAACAGATGTGGACAGCTGCAAACAGCTGTGCTGCTCAGAACTCTTTTAAACTTTGAAAGCAGCTGCACATTTTCTCACAAGCCAACAGGTGGTCGGCCGACACGTGCTGGTGTCTTGGTGATGTCATGTTTGAGACTGACAGAGGACGTTTTTGATTATCAGCAGATGGTTCGATAAGTGAGCGCGTCCTTCATGAGCGGACAGACGCTTCTGTGGATCAAACCGTGGAAGGAAGATTCAAGGAGAATAAAAGTGTTTCAGCTGATGTCGAGGATCCGGCTGAAGAGGCTTCATTAACATCCAGAGTGGATGAGTGTGTTTTTATCTTTCACATGAAAAGGATGAAAACTGCCAGCACACACTTTAAACACAGAACACAGGAGATGAAGTTATACTAACTACTTCAAACAGGAGGTTTGAATACAGATGTTTATATGGGATGTTTAGGTCAATAATCTGACATCATCCTTTATTCTTATTAAAGCCTCCAGCAGGTTCAGTCATTTACTCTTGAATGTAAAAAAAAAAGAGTTTCTTACTATTATTATCAGTTTTTAACATCTATATTTATTTTTCAGTATCGTAAAGTAAAAATTTTCCAAGTTGCTTAAACTTACTTCTTTATAAAATAACATGAATTTTAGGTGACTGCAGCTTCAACTTAACCTTTAAATAAATAAAGTAACAACTAGGGTTAAAATGTGTGTGATTACATTCATCAATAAACTGTATTAAAGAGTTCCTTCCATTATAAACAGTTGTTCTGAGGTTTCTGTTGAATATTTTAGCTCCACAGGTGTTCTTACCTTCATAGTGGGTGAAAACAGGTCAACAACTTCTCTTTCAGTTTTAATCTCTCAAACTACGCAGGTGGTGATAAAACCCGAGTTCTCCTGAGTTCTAACGGACTGTATCTGTTTCATCACAACTCCTTTGTTCATTAGTATTCATCAGCTCCTGCAGTTTAAACCACACCTAGCATGCTGCTAGCTAAAAGCTGTTAGCATAACACCTAGCATGCTGCTAGCTAAACGCTGTTAGCATAAGACATAGCATACAGGAAGACACGACGTCTTACGTTGCCCTGCGCAGCAGGGCAGGAAACAGTATACCTTGCTCTTATAGGCTAGTTTGTTAGCCAATCAGAGTCCAGCAAATTCACATAATGAATATTAATGAGCTGCAGCCCGAATCCTGACGAACCTTCTTGCAGACAGATTGAAAGGTCTGTTAATTAGTGTTTTCTAATGTTTTTTAGATGTAAAATATTTCATATTACTGGTTAATACCTAAGAAATAACCACAAAGTCCTGAAATTCGTATGAAATGGACTCTTTAACTGACTGAAGTAGTTCAGTCAAAACTCATGGAAAATGTTAATTTCAAAAATGTTTGTTATTAATCTGTAGTTACTTTTTTCAGGATAAAGATTATATATTTTTATTTAAAATAAATAAAAAAGCTCAAAAAACAGAGAAACGGGTAGAAAAAAATATGGTAAATCCAAATATTTGATACAATGTTTCAAGACTATAAAATAAATATATGCATGTACATAAATGCGTGTGTGTGTGTTTTATCATAAAGCAAATCAACATGAGATACAAGGTATGACCACGACACTGAACATGAATAAGTGCTAAAGAATCTTTTACTATAAAATATGACAAAAACTTTTTGAAAAAAATCAGTTTAAATACTATAAACAGAGAGAATAAAACAAATATTTCATAATATTTAGAAAGGAAAAGGATCTAAAAACATTTTAAGTTACAGCAACAGAAAATGTGTAAAACTCACACACTGAGCAGCATCAGAAAAATGTTCCTGTTGTTGATGTCCCACACTTCCATCTTGTGGTCAGTTTAGATCATGGCACTCTGCATCTCCTTTCATGGACAGATTAAATCTCTGAGAGCCGACAGATCACCTGCATCCAAACCTTAAATCTTTACCTGGTTTTCTGTTACAAAGCTGAGAGTCTCTTGATGTGGTCTAACACAACATCCAAGGATAAGGACTCCATTATCAGTACATCACCAAAGACCCCACTCGTGTGTGTGTGTGTGAGTCTTTTTTATACCTCCTCGGGGTCAGCTGGAGTTGACAGTGTGAAGCTTCTGTTTTGTTGGTGTTGATTCAGTCTAAGCTGTTGTTGGTTCAGGATCAGCTGTAAAAACACCACCCAGTGCTGCTTTTATCAAAGTTTCACACAGTTTGGTATTTTTTCATAAGTAAACCGTAAACTGGGAGAAAGGGAATAATTAGGATTCACAACATCTTCTGTATTTAAATCAGCACTCACTATAATGAAATACTGCCCGAGTATTAAAGGCTACACTCATATCT
>SSNP01000304.1:231144-268644 GCA_006937955.1 Pachypanchax playfairii
TAGAGGAGGCGTCTTGCTTACGAGGACACTGCCTTGGTAGAGGAGGCGTCTTGCTTACGAGGACACTGCCTTGGTAGAGGAGGCGTCTTGCTTACGAGGACACTGCTTTATTAGAGGAGGCGTCTTGCTTACGAGGACACTGCCTTAGTAGAGGAGGCGTCTTGCTTACTGAGGACACTGCATTAGTAGAGGAGGCGTCTTGCTTACGAGGACACTGCCTTGGTAGAGGAGGCGTCTTGCTTACGAGGACACTGCCTTAGTAGAGGAGGCGTCTTGCTTACGAAGACACTGCCTTGGTAGAGGAGGCGTCTTGCTTACGAGGACACTGCTTTATTAGAGGAGGGGTCTTGCTTACGAAGACACTGCCTTGGTAGAGGAGGCGTCTTGCTTACGAGGACACTGCTTTATTAGAGGAGGGGTCTTGCTTACGAAGACACTGCCTTGGTAGAGGAGGCGTCTTGCTTACGAAGACACTGCTTTATTAGAGGAGGGGTCTTGCTTACGAAGACACTGCCTTGGTAGAGGAGGGGTCTTGCTTACTGAGGACACTGCCTTGGTAGAGGAGGCGTCTTGCTTACGAAGACACTGCTTTATTAGAGGAGGGGTCTTGCTTACGAGGACACTGCCTTGGTAGAGGAGGCGTCTTGCTTACGAGGACACTGCTTTATTAGAGGAGGCGTCTTGCTTACGAGGACACTGCTTTATTAGAGGAGGGGTCTTGCTTACGAGGACACTGCCTTGGTAGAGGAGGCGTCTTGCTTACGAAGACACTGCTTTATTAGAGGAGGGGTCTTGCTTACGAAGACACTGCCTTGGTAGAGGAGGCGTCTTGCTTACGAGGACACGGCCTTAGTAGAGGAGGCGTCTTGCTTACGAGGACACTGAAATAGTAGAGGAGGCGTCTTGCTTACGAGGAAACTGCCTTGGTAGAGGAGGCGTCTTGCTTACGAGGACACTGCTTTATTAGAGGAGGGGTCTTGCTTACGAAGACACTGCCTTGGTAGAGGAGGCGTCTTGCTTACGAGGACACTGCCTTAGTAGAGGAGGCGTCTTGCTTACGAGGACACTGCCTTGGTAGAGGAGGCGTCTTGCTTACGAGGACACTGCTTTATTAGAGGAGGGGTCTTGCTTACGAAGACACTGCTTTATTAGAGGAGGGGTCTTGCTTACGAAGACACTGCCTTGGTAGAGGAGGCGTCTTGCTTACGAGGACACTGCTTTATTAGAGGAGGCGTCTTGCTTACGAGGACACTGCCTTGGTAGAGGAGGGGTCTTGCTTACGAGGACACTGCTTTATTAGAGGAGGCGTCTTGCTTACGAGGACACTGCTTTATTAGAGGAGGCGTCTTGCTTACGAGGACACTGCCTTGGTAGAGGAGGCGTCTTGCTTACGAGGACACTGCTTTATTAGAGGAGGCGTCTTGCTTACGAAGACACTGCCTTGGTAGAGGAGGCGTCTTGCTTACGAGGACACTGCCTTGGTAGAGGAGGCGTCTTGCTTATGAGGACACTGCCTTGGTAGAGGAGGCGTCTTGCTTACGAGGACACTGCCTTGGTAGAGGAGGGGTCTTGCTTATGAGGACATTGGAACAGACTTCACTCATGTGACCGCAGCTGCCTGCTCACGTGCACTGTTTACGTCCCGCCCATCGCCCATGGAGCTAGAAATGTTAATAAAAATAAAATAAAATAAATGTGCAACTGAGTTAATACCTTCTAGCCACTGAAGCTGCAACTACAAAGCAACTAACCATTGGTATATCTGCTTTGGATTTAAAAAAATAAATAAATAAAAAACATTTTAAATATGAGCCTGATAGCAACAATCAGTTAACTTACATTTAAACCTTTGAAGTCTTTGAAGTAGCTGATGTCGGCTCCTTAACCGCCATTTTTTGAAAATACCGCAAAGTATTCTGAGAAATTTGTGACCAAGGTAAGGCATCAAGGCACGTCCCATGTATCCTTGGTATGTTAGCTAAACAGCAGGCAAACCAAGTACAGATGCCTCGTTAGCACATGAACATTGGAACGCGCCTTGGCGAGTCCCGATGACGTATCTGCTAGGCAGTGGGGGTGGGACCAAGGCATCAAGGCAAGGTTCCTTGGCTTTGAGAAACACCCCTGGCTGTAAACCCTCCTTTCCACTCAACGCGTAGCGTTTTGCTCGTGCAATCGGCCGCACGTTCCTTCCCACCAGGAGCGTTTCACATGCTTGTGTAAATCCAGCAGACCCCAGGAGACGGGATTTCATCAGTGAACACAACAAAAAGCAGAAAGAAAGTCGACAACAAGCATCCAGAAGGTATGTGGTTTATTTTCACCACACCCACGGACTTCAAACCATAACAGGTAATGTTTTTGTTCATAGTGTCACATATGGAAATCCGCATGTGTCCTTTTATTTTGAAACTTCTGGGTATTTTATGTCTCACGAACACCTGATTTCCTGTCTGGTCCAAACTAAACTGCTGAGCTTGACTTGTTTTATCTATACCACAGGAACAGAATATCTAATTTAGATACCAGTTTTGGTTTCTATTATTATCTAGGCATCGATTAATTTGACAACCCTAATCCCCACTATATACTGATTAATAAGAAGAGTCTCACACAGTTCCCTTTTTATCAGAGTCATTGTGTGATGATTTCCTCCTCAGCTCTTTATTCATCACCGCATCAAAGAACCAGAACATCCACAGAACTCCAGAGTTAATGACAAGCTTCAGAAACTGGATACAAGAGTCATCAGCAGAAATGTGCTGAGCAAGTCAAACGTCTCACAATGGGACTTTTCACAGCTTTTTCCTTTTTTCCCTCTTTTAAACAGCTTCTCAGTCGTCACCTTGCTCCACTGCAAACTGCTGAAGCAAACAAATAAAGTCTTGCGAGGCAGATTCTATCAGAGGGTGAAACTCCAGCACAATGAAGTTAGGTTGAACACGCCACACAGAGTTAAGAAAAAAACACGTCTATCTAAGTTCATTTGGTCCCAAATGTTGCTTTTTGGCATAAATAACTGAGTTTGTTGTTGATGTACACAAAAAGGACTGAACTGCTTTTGATGTGAAACATACAAGCTGTTGATCTTCACCACAGGAGGAAGTGCAAAGAGTTCTACAGCATGCTAATAAAGCTGCAGTCAGCCAGGAGCAACACAAATCAGGTATACACATGCATTTTGACCTCACTGCTGACCTGCGGCAGGAAACAAAGAAGAAATAATGAAAGGTACATGAACATTTCCACTAATGATCATGTTTGTGTGGCCCAGCTGTGAAGATCTGGAGTCTGTGGGATTCCGAGCTCTTTAAAGGGATAGTTCAGGTCTTTTGAAGTGAAAAATGTTCTAGGAACAGCTCCTATCTTACCTGCTGAATGTGTTTGAACAATCTCAGTCAGGAGTAACGGAGATGAGTTCTGACTGGACTGATAAGCTGATAAACGTTTTCAGTTTCCCAGATGTAGTTAGTCCAGCTGGTTCTTTCAGGATCCAACATGGTACTTTAATCTGTGAAACCAAATATATAACCTGAAGGACATCTGCTGTTAAAGAGTCCCTTCCATTAAAACAGTGTTTCTGAGGTTTCTGTTGAATATTTTAGCTCCACAGGTGTTCTTACCTTCATAGTGGGTGAAAACAGGTCAACAACTTCTCTTTCAGTTTTAATCTCTCAAACTACGCAGGTGGTGATAAAACCCGAGTTCTAACGGCCTGTATCTGTTTCATCACAACTCCTTTGTTTGTTAGTATTCATCAGCTCCTGCAGTTGAAACCACGCCTAGCATGCTGCTAGCTAAAAGCTGTTAGCATAAGACGTAGCAAACAGGACGACACGACGTCTGATGTGGCCATGCACAACGGGGCAGGAAACAGTATACCTTGCTCTCATAGGCTAGTTTGTTAGCCAATCAGAGTCCAGCAAATTAGAATAATGACTATGAGCGAGCTGCTGCTCGAGGACTGACGGAAGGAGCTGGAACCACCCGAATCTTAACGCAGACAGATTGAAAGGTCTGTTAATCAGTGTTTCCTGACGTTTTTTAGATATAAAATGTTTCATAATACTGGTTAATACTTAAGAAATAACCACAAAGTCATGAAATGTGTATGAAACGGCCTCTTTAAAGGGAAAGGGATCAATAGATTTGCATTAAACTGTGGGGTGCCCTTTGTTAATTTACACAATCAAATATTAACAGCAATATTTTAGTTTTTTAGCCTGTCATGAGAGAAAAAAATTGGTTACATTTTTCACCTTGTTATTCCTTTATAAATATTTGTAAATATTTAGTTTCAAACTTTCAAAACTTTCAAACTAAATGTTTAATTTAGAAACTAAATATTTAGATTGGAAAATAAATATTTAGGTCAGACCTAAATATTAATATTAATTTGCAAACTAATTATTAATTTGCTTATTAAAGGTGGTATATGGCACATTTTCATTAAAAGCTATATTTTTAATAAAATAATGCCTCCGCAGGGTGTTTAGAGGGTTGTAGAATGAAAACACAGCATTTCCTTTAAAAATTATATTTTAAGTAAAATATTATAAAATATTAATTTTGGCGGGTTTTTGGCATTTTGTTTACATCTACCAGCCAATAGCTGTTTAGCAAGCCTGGCACCCAGATGGCTGAAGGCTTTGTGCTGTGTTATTCTGTTCCAAGTTCCATTTACCACCTTTAAAGCCATAGTGCGTAACTTCTGTAACTTCTGTCGCCCCCTAGCGGAATTCTTGCGTCATTACAACAATGAAGCTGGCGCTTCCATATGACGTAAGCCCAGCTGCCACCGCTTTATCTCTGCCGTTGTTATTCCAACCGGTATCTGTCTTAATCAAGCTTCAAATTCAGTCTGTTTACTTTACCTGGCTCTATATTTGTTTCAATAAATATCATTTCATTGTTGAAAAAATCAAGAGAAACCAGTAAAATATAAAAATACTGGTAAAAAAAAAAAAAAAAACCTTCAGAGTTCAGGTTGGATTGTTTACAGGTTTGATTGTTCACTTTAATCTACATTTAACAGTTTGGTGTTGAAATTTATTAGTCAGCTGTTGGAGCCACAATGATCTATTTGTCTTATTCAGTGAATTTTTTCAGTTTTGACACGATGCAGAATCCTGCAGTCAGCTGCACTGATCTGACTGACTGAAAAACCATTACACTGGCAAACTGACAGACACAAACTGACACAGATAGAGACAGAATCAGCTGATCAGCTGGAACTTCGGCGCTCTGGGTTTCATCTGGTGCGCATTTTATATTTTGACAGTGTGTGCGGACCTGCGGACCACTTATGTGCACCCCTGAACATCAGCCAGATCTCTTCTCTCCACCGAGGAAAAGCGACGCCGATACAAATTCGCGTTTGCCTTCTCCTTCGGTCACTTTCCTTCTTAGCCAATAGTCCCTCTGCCGAACGTCCAGGAATTATTTTTTTTTTTCGTGGTAGGATCCACTTCCCGATAAGTGTCTCTCGGCTGTTTATTTGGATTCTCCGCCATGTCGACCTTCCCGTTCTGCCGGCTGCTACGAGACGCTGCGTTCTATTTCTTATTATTTTTCTTGTTGTGACATAAAAGACGTAATTTCATGTGCGACAGCGCGGGAATGTCGCAAGTCGACACGCAAAGTAAAAATGATATATATTGAAAAATACCGTGAGATGTTTGAGGAGCCGATCGGCTTAATCTGCATTGTGTCATCTCCTCTGATAGTGGCTTGGCTGAAACGGACATTCACGGACATGTAAAAGTTACGCACTATAGCTTTAAATAATTAATTTTGAAAATAAATAAAATAAAATAAAAATGTAACTTCAAATTAAATGTTTAGCTTGCTAACTAAATATTTAGTTGGTAAATGTAAAATTTATAAATAAATGAATAATAAGGTAAAAATATGTACTTGAAAAATGAATGCCATTTTTTTTCTCCTATGACGGGCTAAATAACCAAAAAATATTGCTGTTAATATTTGACTGTGTAACTTTACAAATGGCAGCCCATATTAAACACACTGAAAATAGCAGATTTAACTCAACATGTTTCTGATTTTAAATCTTTTTTTCAGCTGCAAAGTTAATTTTTTTAATAAGAATCCTTAAATAACTGAGGTTTAACGGTAAAATACTGTATTTCTCGGACATTCCTCGTTAATCTTCCCTTCGCCTCCCTTCTCTGTAACCACTGAGACCCTCTTTAGTCACTGTGATATATGGAGTCATTTTTGCTTAACATAACACCCCGAGAGATTGCATCTATTTGATAAATATCCTTATCATTTTCTATTTGAACAGTATAAACAGCAGTTTGAGGCTGCCAGGAGACCACTGCGTTAGCGCACATCTACTGCCAAGATTATTATGAAATATTTTCATCACCTGAGGCTCAGAGCAGAACAGTCTCTCTGGACCAACCATTACTAATCTTACAGGTGAAATCCTGGCGGTATTGTCACGGTGGAGAGCATGAAAGTGGAGATTAAAAAAAAGGAGACCAATTTGATATTACAGGCCCTCTTTGGGGAATCATTACGGTTATTGATACAAAATGAGACCTGTTACTGTGGTGCATGAAGATCCCATCTTCTTCTCCACCAGGGTCCTCGTATTTCTACAGGAGGACTGACTAGAGATGTAGGAGTGGACACAAAGTGGGAAAGGTTACAGTAAATACTGAGGCATTCCCATCAGTTGGGAAATATTAAAAACTTTATGTACAAAGACGGGAAGAACAAACAGGTTCAGAAAAATCCTTTGAATCATAGGATGTAATGACGAGTCAGTGTGTGGCAATCTGACAGGCCTGGTGTGTGTGCACGTGTGTGTGCATGTGTGTGTGTGTGTGCTTTCCTTCCATGAATTCTTCTCAGTTGAGAACTGCATCCTCTGGGTGTGAGTGTGAGTAAGCACGTGTTCGTCCAGGATCTGACGCCTCGTAAGGAAGGTATTCTCCATGGAGAGGTGTGTTGGGTGACCAGCTGCACACACCCAAGTCCCACCCTGTCCTGGACAATACCAGGGTGGTGTGCTAATACACAGGACGTGATCAGAACATGAGCCGTCTCATACCTGGAGCAACCGGATGGGCAGCGTGAAAGAACGCCTGAGTCCTTCAACGTGAACTTCGACATGACGTCTGACTCAGATCACAGGTTCAGAGTCTCGTATTCACATAGGATGTAGAATGATGACTCAGCTGCAAAGTAGAGAATCCCTGAGAAGGTCTTGGTGAGATCTTCAAGAACGTTTTGACACAATGTTCTGTTTCTCCTCATGTAAAAGATCTGTGATGATATTAGGCATGTATAGTGCGTTAATGGGCATACATGGTTATCAAGTGAACTAGCTGCTGATCTTTAGTTTGAAGCATGGTGAGGAACTCAGATACACAAAGTGTAGCAGGGAGTCAACTATTTACCAGGTATTTAAAGAATAACAGTGTCACCTCTGTTTTTTTTTTATATATATTTAACATTTAAAAGACAAAACAAACAGTTAAAAAACTGCTAAAGTGTTTTAATTTGAAGTTAAAATGTGTTTTTTTTTTCACTCTCCAAGTCAAACTGAGACCACCCATCTCTGAAAGACATGAGCTGGCAGGAGCAGGGCTAGCTAACCATCCCATAGAAGCAACATCTCCCTAGGCAGCATGACACAGTAGGGTCACACAGCAGGAATGAAGACATAATCAACGCAGATCTGTGGGAATAAAAGCACAGTGTATGCTTCATGACCCCTGGTAACCAGCAGCTCTGCTGTTGGATGGGGACTTTTCCCAGAGTGACCCAAAGGGACATTTGTGTCCAGTGCCAGCTGTGCATAAAGTCTTAGTTTTGTTTTTGCTTTTTTTACTTTTACTCAAACAGCAGTTTTTAGTAGTAGATACAATAAACGATCTTTTCTTTGTTCTATTCTTACAGCTTTCGCTGGTAATTAATGTTTTTAAAGGAGAACACTTGCGTTGGTGATTAAGGAAATTACTACCACTCATCACTTCTTGTAATCACAATGTGTACTTGTTTAATTTTGTGTTTTTGTGTATTGAATATACACACAACTCAGAGTCAACAATAAAGTTGCAGGGACGTTCCGTTGACTCCCAGCCCGCACAGAATAACTTTTTAAATGACGTGTGCAAAGTTTTCCTACTTTTCCCTTTAGAACCTGCCCCTTGGCCAGGACTCCCTTGTAAAAGAGGTTTTTAATCTCAACGGGATTTTATTCCTGGTTGAATAAAGGTTAAATAAAAAATAAAAGATGTCATAAGCTGAAACATCTTCTGGGACTTGAACATCATGACATCAGCTGAATGTGGGAGTTTATTCCGATGACTCAGATTCAGACTGAAGATCAGCATCACTGTGACGTCCGTGTGTTTATCATCAGCAAAGTTGAGATGTTTCTGACATTCTTACGTGCTAAACTCGGGTTTCATTAAACAAAAGCTGTTTTCAACAGATAAAGCTTTTGAGTTTGTGAAATCCATTGAAATATTGTTGTAAGTACATGTACATTAAAATATTTATAATAAATTCAGAAAAGAGCACCCCCTTAAAAAAAAAAACCAAAACTGCCATTTTCATTCATTTCCTTCCCAGTTAAGCGTCTAGCTGACCTCTGACAGCCTTTAATGATAAAACACCCACAGGTCAGTCGGGTTATCACAACCTGCTATCAGAGCCATTTGGGCCCTGAGTGTGTAAAAGCTCCCACGAGTCTGAAAGTGGTCCAATAAGCTGCTCCATGCTGACGCAGCATCCTCTCCTCTTACACAGGACATGAAGTCACCCTGCAGGCCTCCACAGTCAGAGTCTCTGTACTCATCCCCAGATGTTTGTGTGTGTGTGTAAATATTTTATTTGCATTGTTACTTCCTGGAATCTACGAGATCAAATTTTATTATTGGGTGTTTGGGCTTGATGATCCATGTCAGATCATCTGGGCCTTTTAGATGTGAGTGAATTCTCCGTGGAGTTGATGATGTTTGCCAGAAGCCTTCAGAAGATAAACCTCCATGTAGATTGTATTAGAAGCTTATGAGGATGGTCATTCAGGTTTCTCAGACTCGTGAGGTTTTGCTGAGACGGGTCTTTAAAGTTTGGAGCATCACGATGTAAAAGGTCATAAACGCTTGGACAATAATCCTTTATAGTTCTAATATTTCATCTTACAAGATGTTGAAGAACAGACAGGGCTGCACGGTGGCACTGTTAACATTCAGAAGGTCCAGGGTTCGAAACCGAGCCGGGTCTCCATGGCGACCAGTCCAGGTGTACCCCGCCTCTCACCTAATGACAGGAACTTTTATTCAGTTGTTTGGTTTATTCCTGCAAACACACAAGTAATAAGAATTAATTAATAACATTAATGAAAATAATGAATGAAACATTAAGACATCCACACATGAGTTACAGCTAAAGGTTTACCAATGCACAAAGACTGTCACTGTGAAAAACAATAACATTTTGCATTAAAGCAGCAAATAATAATATCTTTTTATTTTCCACATAACCAGCAGGAACATTAGTTCAGAGAAAAGAGAGAAATCTTTTTTAAAAATCTGGCTTTCAGGCTGTGAACTAGAGGAGAGACTGTTTCCACAAATTCACATTCCCTGAATGTTCAAATTATCGGTGTGGTATAATGAGGCAAGGAGCGAAAGTTACAGTGTGTGTGTGTTTGGTGTTTGTGTTGTGTGTGTGCTCTCAAGGCAATCTGAATCCTGGAATGATGGAAGACAGACTCAGAGAAACGAGACGTGATTGGAGTGGAAATTTAAAGTGAAGAGGTTGTAAGATCATTGTTTTTTCTTTGTACTCCTGCTTTTGTTCTACATTCCTTATGATACTATTTTACTGTCATATATTTTATATAGGTGTTTTTTTGTTCTTACAGGTATTTATCCAAATGTTTTCACTTTCATAACAACATTGTCAAACGTGTGATGTAAAATCGTATGTTTAGTCGAGAGAAAAACTCATCTGTGGAGATACAATCGCTGAAACCGAAACGCTGTGCTGGCCAACCAGTGGAACCTGATGCTAATCAAATCAAATCAAATCAAAAGCCTTTATTGTCATTATATGGCGGTGCATACAATGAAATTAGGAGCGCTGCTCCACCTGGTGCTCAGACACAAAAATAAAAATAAATAAACTAAACAGAAATAAGTATAAAGACATAAATAAGTATGAAGACTAAAATAAGTAACATTGTAATATGATGTACATTTTAACGGTAGACATTTAGATATTTACAGTGGTCTAGGTTAATAAAAGTTATTGCACTAGAAAATATTGTAACAGTTATTGCACTATCCGGAGTAACAGTATTGCACGTTGTGTTTCACATTTATATATTGCACCTTATATTATTGTGTACTGAGTCAGCGTTGTTTGGTGTTCAGGGCACTGATGGCTCTGGGGAAAAAACTGTTCCTCAGTCTATTTGTCCGTGTTTTGTGGGACCTGTACCTCCTGCCCGAGGGCAGGAGGTTGAACAGGTGATGGCCGGGGTGGGAGGAGTCCTTAATGATGTTACCAGCTCTGCTGAGGTAGCGAGAGCTGGCTAGGTCCTCCAGTGAGAGCAGAGAGCAGCCAGTGATCTTTTGGGCTGTGTTGATCACTCTCTGCAGGGCTTTCCTGTCTGCTGCTGTACACCCGGCGTACCACACTGTGATGCAGTACGCCATGATGCTTTCCACGGTGGCTCTGTAGAAGGTCACCAGCAGCTTTGTGTCCAGGTGGTTCCTCCTGAGCACCCTCAGGAAGTGGAGTCGCTGCTGGGCCTTCTTCACCACCGCCGTGGTGTGAACAGTCCAGGAGAGGTTGCTGGTGATGTGGACTCCCAGGAACTTAAAGGAGTGGACCCTCTCCACACATTCTCCATTGATGAGGAGTGGGGCAGTGTCCCTGCTGCGTTTCCTGAAGTCCAGGATGAGTTCTTTTGTTTTTGTGGTGTTCAGTGTGAGGTTGTTTACTGAACACCACGCCGAGAGTTTTTCCACCTCCTCTCTGTAGGCCAGCTCATCTCCGCCTGAGATGAGCCCGACCACGGTGGTATCATCAGCATATTTAATGATGGCGTTGGAGAGATGAGATGGTGTGCAGTCATGTGTGTACAGTGAGTACAGGAGAGGACTCAGTACACAACCCTGGGGGGAGCCAGTATTAAGGGTGATGGAGGAGGAGAGGTGGGGACCCAGTCTGACAGTCTGTGGACGGTTCGTCAGGAAGTCTGTAATCCAGCAGCAGATGGAAGGGGACAGTCCAAGGAGGGAGAGTTTCTCAGCCAAGATACCAGGGATGATGGTATTAAAGGCAGAGCTGTAATCGATGAAGAGCATCCTCACATAGTTGTCCTGGTGTTCCAGGTGGCTCAGTGCAGTGTGAAGAGCGATGGATATGGCGTCATCAGTGGACCGGTTTGCTCTGTAGGCAAACTGGTGCGGGTCGACCGAGGGGGGAAGTGAGTCCCTGATGTGGAGAGCAACCAACCTTTCGAAGCACTTCATGATCACAGGCGTAAGTGCAACAGGCCTGTAATCATTCAGACTGTCTGTGGTTGGCTTTTTTGGGACCGGGATGATAGTGGCGGACTTCAGGCAGGAGGGGATGATGGACTGTTGCAGGGAGCAGTTGAAGATCCGTGTGAAGACACTAGTCAGCTGGTCAGCACAGGCCTGAAGTACCTTTCCAGGTACTCCATCTGGGCCGGCAGCCTTCCTGGTGTTTACAGTCCTCAGCACGCGTCTCACTTCATGCTCCTGAAGTGTTAGCGTGCTGGTGGGGGGTGGTGAGCGTGATGAGGCTGGAGCTGGTTTGTCAGCCTCAAAGCGAGCAAAGAAGTGGTTGAGTTTCTCTGCCAGCGAGGCATCTGTGTTCCCAGGCGCCTGGTTATTGTCATTGTAGTTTGTGATGTGTTGGATTCCCTGCCACATCCTCTTGGGGTTATTGTCGTTGAAATGGTCCTCTATTTTCCTTTTGTAGGCTGCCTTGGCCTCTTTGATGCCTCTCCTCAGGTCAGCTCGAGCAGCACTGTACTGTTGCTTGTCGCCTGACTTGAAGGTGGCGTTACGGTGTTTGAGGGGTGCCTGGGTGTCGCTGGTCATCCAGGGTTTCTGGTTGGGGAAAACCCGAATCCGTTTATTGATGGTGACAGTGTCCATACAGTTTTTGATATAGCAGAGCACTGTGTCTGTGTATTCCTGGAGGTTGTGGTTCTCAAATACTTCCCAAATAGTCTCTGAGAAACAGGCCTGTAGCTGAGGCAGAGCGTCCTCAGGCCAGGTGGTGATTGTCTTTGTTTGTGGCTTTGTTTGCCTCCGGAGGGGGGTGTATGTGGGGGTGAGAGACAGGCAGAGATGGTCGGATCCAGCCAGGTGGGGGAGGGGGGTGGCCCTGTATGCATGTTTAAGGTTGCAGTAAACATGATCCAGGGTTTTGTCCCCTCTGGTGGCACACTTCACATACTGGGCGAAATTGGGGAGGACAGTCTTTAAACACGCTTGATTGAAGTCACCGGCAACAATACAGACTCCATTTGGGTGGGCAAGCAGTTGTTTGTTTACAGCTGTGAGCAGTAGGCTAAGTGCTGTGCTAACGTTAGCAACTGGTGGGATGTAAACAGCTATCACAATGACTACCGTTAGCTCTCTTGGTAAATAGAAGGGTCTGCATGAGACTACCAACATCTCTACATCAGGAGAGCAGTGAGAGTCAACAATCCTGCTGTTACAGCACCAGTCATTATGCACATAAACACAAAGTCCCCCTCCTCTGCTCTTACCGGACTCTTTAGTTCTGTCGTGCCGGTGAAGCGTGCGGCCCGCTAGGGAAACTGCAGCGTCGGGAATCAGCGGGTGAAGCCACGTTTCCGTGATGAAAATAACGCTACAGTTCCGGACGAAGCTGTTTGCTGCCAGTTGTAATTCTAATTCGTCCATTTTGTGGGTGATGGATCTGGCGTTGGTCAGGAAGATGCTCGGGAGCGGAGGTCTGTGCGGTTGTTTACGTAGCTTAGCAGCTGCGCCAGATCGGCATCCTCGCTTTTGCCTCCTCTCTCTCCGCCGCCTTCGTCGCTTGCCGGGTGGGCTGACAATCAATGGAGATCCTGGTGGTCTCCAAATGTCCTCCGGTATGTTGTTTTGATGATTAAATTCAGCGGTGATGGATAGACTGTACCTTAGACCAGTGTTGATCAGATCCTGTCGACTGTGTGTAAAATTTGCCTTACATAGGTCTCTAAAAATCCACAAAACAAGTACATAAATAAAGCACCAGACTGGAGAGCGAAAAGCCGCTGCACTCTTGCGCGCCGCCATTTCTTTTTTAATGAGATGAGATGAGCAGGAGCAAAGTGAAGAGAGAGAAAGAGGAAGTTTAAACCTTCACTTCCATCAGTCATATTGACAAATGTGAGATCTCTTTGCTAACAGAATGGATAAACTTGAAACTCTGTTGTAGACCCAGCCAGAGTATCAGGAATGCAGCATCATGTGTTTTACTGAGACATGGCTAAAGGAACATATCCTGGACTCCAGTGTGTCTCTACCTGGCTTTCAAACAATACGAGCAGACAGAGATTTGAAGAGGAGCAGCAAAAGAACAGGAGTTTGTCAGCTGATCACATCTGCAGTCACCTGTTGGGGGCGGAGCATCAGATCAATTGACATGAAGAGGCTGAACAGATTGATAAGGAGGAGTTGGACTACCTGGGTTTTGGATTAATCTGGGCTGTCTAGTCCCAGACCTGCATATTGGGATTCATTGTGAATGCTCCACACAGGGCCCTGCCATACTGAACCCGCTGAGGCAGCTTTGCGCCTCAGTCCTGGCTCTGGTGGGATTGGTGAGGGTGGCGGCGGAGAGTAGATGGGGTACAGTTGGGAACTTTGGGTGTTTATCAATGTCAAGGAACCTCGCCTTGATGCCTTACTCTCTCCTTTCAGTTGGAGGTTAGATGAACCCAGATGATGATGTCCACAGCTGTGTTTAAGGAAAAGTATTCTCTTAATGATTCTTCAGATGGGGAGCTAAGGTGTATGTAGGGTGAGTATGGGACAGGAAAACAGGAACCTGAGAAGAGAAATGATAACGGTGAGCTTGACTGGGGCAGCAGCAGAAGGTGGTGAGGGTACAGACTTGAATAACAACAACAACGCAAAACTGATCAAAAACACTTCATGAAAAATCTGATTTAATATCCAAAAACTAAACAGGTACTGGTCAAAACATCTGTTAGCTTAATGAAAGCAGCTGTGACTTACTATAGAAGCAAGCAGGCTAGAAGCATGTTCAGTCATTCCCAGATATCCAAATTCAATCAGGTCAGGAAGGAACTATGTCTGATGTTACCATGCGCAGCGGGACAGGAAACACATACCTTGCTCTCATAGGCTAGTTTGTTAGCCAATCAGAGTCCAGCAAATTCAAATAATGAATATGAACGAGTTGCAGCCCGAAACCTGACGAATCTTGATGCAGACAGATTGAAAGGTCTGTTAATAAGTGTTTCCTGACGTTTTTTAGATATTAAATGTTTCATATTACTGGTTAATACTTAAGAAATAACCACAAAGTCATGACATTTGTGTGAAATGGAATAATTAAAACAGAGACTTGAGATTCATACCTGTAGAGATTTTTACTGTACAAATGTCCTAAAAAAGTAAAGAAAAAATTCTCGCCTTCCAAAACATTCTTAAGTAATTACAGGTTGCTGTATGAGACAGATCAGAAGGGGGATATGCTGTTCCAGACTGTGCTGTTTTTGTAAATTAATGGGGCTGAAAAGCCCAAGTGACTATTTAAAGCTGTCAAATTATTACAAAAAAATTACTTTGGAGGGTAATGCAGGAGTTAAATGCCAAATTCTAATGTTGGTTATTATATTCAATTAAATCTCATTTTCCTAATTGAGTTTGTCATATGTCTAAACATTACTCTTTCTATTGAACATGTTTGTTCTTTAATTTACAAACTAAACCTCATTTAAAGCTTCTGAAAAAAGAAAACATGAAAAATTATATAACCACTTTTTAAAAAGAAAAAAGTAAAGTGGGTAACATATTTGTGTTACAGCATAAAATAATATAAACAGAAAAGCCACAGAAACCACTTGGCACCAACACAGTCTGCTTAATGACTGAGAAACAAATTCCGTTAATTTCCTTGGAGATTAAAAAGCTGGTAAAATATTAAAATACTTGATGCAATTAAACCATTTTTTTCAAACCGATACTTGGATCTGTGTACTTTATATATAGTAAAGAGGATTGGTCCAAGCACTGAACCCTGAGGAACTCCATGACTGACTCTGGTATATGAAGAAGATTCATTATTTACATGAACAAACTGGAATCTTTCAGTTAAATATGATTCAAACCAGTTTAATGCAGTTCCCTGAATCCCAATATCATATTCAAGCCTCTTTAATAGGATCTTATGATCTATAGTATCAAACGCAGCACTGAGATCTAACAGGACATGTACAGACACAAGTCCACAATTAGAAGATAGGTTTTATTTTCGTCTCTGCTTTTTAAAACAAATGAGGGTGAACTCAATAAAAAAAAATAGTTATAAAAATGACCACAAAACTAAAATTTCAAGTGAAAATAAACATTTTACATGAAATTATTGCAGAGTTTCCACATTTTAATGTATTGGTTCATGGTATTGGTTAACTAATCGGTACGTCACTAAAAATACTCCTTCATGGTAAAACAGTGAGAAATAATTACCTTTCCCAAGGAATCTGTTGCCTGTTTGTCAAAAGTATAACTCGAAGTGTCATGAATGGAGACAAATGAACTTTTTACATGCTATAATGGAAAACTAGCTGCATGGCTGAGGCCTGCGCTCTCCAAGTACTTTCAGCATTCATGTGTTATTGCATTATGATGATTAACCGTTTATACTTTTACATGATCAGGATGAGAAAAGGAGGTTTTAGCTAAGTTTGATTTAGCAAAAACAACAAATTTAGAATTAGGAAAATAAGACTTCAACAAGAGGAAAAACAATGATGTTATTTATGTTAAACAGCATTTTCATATGTTTGAGCTTTTATAAGAGCTGACTTGTTACCATGGAAACCCAGTAAAATGAGGAAAAGCCTATTGTTTTTCAGTGGTGCCAGTGTTTGTTCAATATATTCCGTTTGTCTTTGCGTGAAACAGTCAACCAGGAGAAATCAATTTCACATCTTTGTAATATCTTTTTTATAAATACGTTGAAACAAAACCTTGCTTTTGTTTTTCGGTGCAACACAGAAGGAAAAAATCCAACTATCATCAGGTCTGAAGCGTCAGTGTGAAAAAGCTTTTAATATTCTCTGGTTTCTTTCAGCTTCCTCACTCAGCTGGACGGACCCCTCTGTTCATTCTGTGTGTATCTGTCAGTCAAGCTAACCACAGCTGTAAACAAACATGTAGAAAATAACTGATGCACCATTAAAGGACCAGAATTCTGGTTTCTCATCATCCAGTCTGCTTGGCTTCCTTAACAGCCTACAGAGCTTTTCATCTGCGTCCCTGGTCCTCCGCCATGCGACCAGATTCTCGTTTAGCCTCCCACTCCGGGAGAGGAATTATCTTTCATCTTTTTGGGTGAACATTTAGATCTGTGGTGGAAACTACCTCTGACAGTTTAGGTCACAATACTAGTTTTATCTGCTTGTTGTAAATTTTCAGCTAGAATTTGTGTCTTTGGTCATATTTAAAAAAAACTTTTCTCATTTTAGAGGCTGGACTTGGTGCATTTGACCTCCTGGAGAGGGGTGAGGTTAGCTTCACAATGTTGCACCCACTCAGCTAAGTGTTTAAATGGACATGATGTATAGATATTAGAAGAGGCTCAGCTGCAGAGGTTTGTAACTGGTGATGCTTTTGAGTAGTTTTCTTTTAGTGCTGGGAAACCCCTGGTATATACCTCAGCTCTAATATGGGACAATACCTTTGTGGAATGTGAAATAACAACAATGCACTGTGGGAATAAAACACTGAAGGCTGAGAGTTGAGAACCATGTTCTTCCTGCCAGTGATGAAAACATGGGAAAAGAAAAGCAGCATGTTGAACGGTGGGGAGGAGCCAGTTTTCAAACTAGGGGTGATAAAATGTTTTGTTTGAGTGGAGATTTTCTTCTGCTTCAAGCTTTTATGTGACATCCTGTTTCTCCAGTAGCACAAAAGACCTCCTGCTTGTTGGACTGCTCAATCTTCAAAGAATTACCACTTTCTTTACCTTTAAAGTTGGATTTCAGAGCCAGATTTTGCTGACACAGCGAAACATTTCCAGCTTGCTTCCATTAAATATGATACAAGCAGCATTTTAGTTGGTTGCAGACATTGTTTTTTATCTAGGTCGGAGTTGCTGTGTCTGCATCTTCATGCCATTTGCACGTGTTCTTGTTCCTTCTGCAGACCCATACAGAGAAGGTCTTGTGTAATTCTCTAGTTTGTAGTTTATATTTGTGGCTTGCCTATCCTGCTGCGCTTGCAAGCCTGAGAGTCTGGGGGAAGGAGTGATGATCTCAGATCTGACCCCAGATCCCTCCCTTGTCCTTTTTACTCCTGTTCTAATGCTCCCCAGGAGAAGCAGCTGCTCTGTGAGCTCATCTCTGCTCCAACAGACTGTAAATAAACCATCGCTCCCTTTTGGAGCTCAACCTCTTGCTTTTTCCTGTGTTTATTAGTCCAACTTATTCTCAAGGAACACATCTCTCTCCCTTTGGTGCTGATTTTATGACAAGTTGTCAGCAGACCTGGAGAATAAAGTTTTACACACGTTAGAAGTGGCTGTCACTGAGATGGAGAGAGGTAGTGATGTGATGCAGGCTCCAGATCACCATGTTGGTAATTTTGGTGCTTTATATTTATCATGTATCAACATACAGTATATCTATATATTTGTACATGTCTTCATCTCATGCACCTACACATAATGAGGGTGTTTTTAAAGCAGCAAATAGTAAATTAAAGCTAAATAAAAACTATATTTGAACATTTCTCAGCAAGGTGAGAACTACATGAATAAAATGATGTGAGGACAAGGAGAGTGAGAAGTTGTCCAAGAATGTTGGATGAAAATAACAGTTATTTACACTTAATTTAAACGTCTTTGAGAACCAAAAAAAAACTCCATTTGTGGTTTTTGAACATGTTTGAATCTTCATCGGCTTGTTGATGAGCTGCAACACACATTTATTTATTTACTTATTTATGCATATTTGGGTCATTTTTATTTTCTTCATAGTGCAAAGAACTTCTATAAAATGTCAAACATTGAACCCCCTAATTCTCGTGTTGCAGAATTTTTCTGTTAGCCAACATGGTCTGTACTTGTAACGGCCACTCAGAGTATTTTTATGTAACTTCTACACCACTATTCACCCACTCACACTGTGTACAGACTGATATGCATATCGGGGGGCTACAGGGGGTTGAGTGACTTGCCTAAGGACACTTTGACATGTGGGGGGAGACGTTGGGATCAGATCAGAAGGAACAGCTTTTTCTGCTGAGCAGAATCTTTATATAACAACAGCATAATGTAACTGTTGAAATTCTTCTCTCTTCTGGTTTTTTTGCCACCCTGAGATTATCACTGCTGTTAATCTGACCCCCCCCCCCTTAAAAACATTATGGAGGCACCTCTGGGAAAAGCTAAAAAATCCAGTATGTCTCTAACAATCTTGATCCTTATGATCCATGAAGGATGTTTTCCAGATGTTCAGATCATTCTGTTGTTTGTGTAATAATAATCACAAACATAGTTTGTGTAAATGATTTGTTTTCTATTTATTCCTGTTTAGTAAAGCTTTTTGTTCAGAGCTTTCACAGTTTCCAGTTGATCTTATCTGACTTTGAACCTCCACCTATATGAGAATACACTGACACAATGCAACAGCACTGAGCCAATCATGGGAAGGAAGAATTAGCAACACATCCTCGGCATGAAAGCTCTGGTCCGTGCAATCGTATCATTACATTTAACACATCCGCTCATTTCCTTAAACTCAGTTACTTTATGTCTCCTTGCCAGATTGTTTGGCTCGCTGATATTCATGCTTGACAGCTTGATTCCTGCAAGTCATGCAAAGAAACGTAGGAATCACAGCAAGGAGGGATTCATGAAAACCCATTTTTCAGCACAATCCTCTTTTCATCTTAAGGACAGTCGTGTTGAGTGTAGCAGACAGCTAAAATCCATTGGTGGTTAGTGGTTTGCCAGACGCAGCTCTTTTGGCTCAGCTTCAAATCCAGAGTCTCCCTCGTGCTGAGGATGAGACCTAAATGTGGTCGTTCCTACCCACAACATGAAAGGACGAGTATAATTAAAAAACAGTTATCCAACAAACTAAATGCAGCCATCCTAAAGTGGGAAGAAACAAAAGTAAATTGATCACAAATTTGTTTAGTCATCTCATAAAGACACTTTGTATTAGTTGATGACTACCCTAAAAAATGACAAGGTTTGGGTTTTTGGGTTTGTTTTATGTTTTAAAATCACTAAAACATGTCATACAATATTTTGGAAATTTGCTTTTGAATGCTGCTTGTCAAACATACATGAAACACCTCGTTTAAAATCTTCTGGACTTCAGCAGCTGCAGAGGGACAGATAATGACAGAACAGCAGTCTATACTCATATGGAGGCTGTAAACACATGTAGCTCTGTGGAATGTCCACGTTGGGGTTTGAGTGAGTGGGATTAGAACCCAAAACATGAGTTTGTTGATTGGTACCAGGCAAATACAGATAAGAGTCCAGCACATTCCCTCCAAACTCGTCTTTCATCTTCCTGTCAAAGTGATTAGTTTAGCTAATGTTTCTGCTTTATGAGCAATGACCTGATGTAACTTTAGATGCTGCTGCTGTAATTCATTTAAATAAGATCCTTTGAACATGATGTAGCTGAAGAAAATAAAAAGACAAATTGTTGTGATGTAGTTGGATTTTCCACGTGCAGCGAGGCTTTTGACCAGACATATCAAATAAAAGAGAGAAAAGGAACGAATCTGCATAAAGTTAAGTGAACTAGATTATTTAGTCTGTTCCACAACTTCCCAAGGGCTTATTGATAACATGATGCACTTCTGAGAAAACACTACATTAATGCCAACACATGATTTAACAGCCAACCAGTGTGATTTTTTTTTTCAAATCCAGTCTCATTTCTGCAACGAGAGAATATCTTGTATTTTGTTTCTTGTTACAATAATCTGAGACGACCTTTGGAGCAGTGACTCAGTACTAAACAGATCTTTAGTGCATGCGTTCGTAATCTGGAGAGAACAAAACCAAAGCAGATGTTATGAATTTCTTTTGTACTACAACATGGTTCAGACATATTATGAAAGATAACCTCTGATTTAGATACAACATGGAGAAGAAGAGAGAAATGATTCGTGGCTCACAGTAAAATGAAGCTGGAACATGAAGGTGTATATCTCTCTCTTCATACCAAGTAATGACAATTGATGCTGTCACTCTTTAGTTTAAAGGGACTGTTTCATGCTATTTTACAGTTTTCAACGTCCGGGATCGGCACATATATGATAAAATCTTACTGTTTGAGTTATATTCACTTCATTTGTCCTGAAATATAACTTATATTCTCGAGTTATTCTGTGACCAGGAAGTAAAAACGTTCGGTTTACCTAAAACCCCGCCTCCCAACTGTGAGTCCGATTTAGAAACACTATATAAACTTCTGTAACTCTCGCAGCCAAATGCACATTTTTGACGAGAATTTTTTAGAATAAAATACAATGAAATGGAGGTGCTAATTTGTCAGAAGACGCTCGGTGGTGAGGAGCGTCTGGAGGGAAGGACGGTCCACTCGCGACTGGATGCGATCCGACCCGGGAGATGACACCAAGACTGGGATCGGACGGGTGAAGTGAGACAGGTCGTAGGCGAGGAGCGGGTTTCTGGAGGCAGCGACCGTAGTCGCTGACTGCGAGACCAGCAGCCAAGAACGAGGCGGACAGAGAGAGAGAGAGATGGACCGGGACAGGTCTGAGGTCTGAGGCTGGATTAATGAGGTGGATAAAGCAGCACGGAGGCTAACAGGAGCTCGTGGCAAACGGGACGTATGACTGAACGCTGGCAGGGTGAGTGACTGTGTCTTTTATCCGGTGGTGGGACGGGCTGCGGTGACGTGGAGCTCAGCTGTAAAGCTGGAGTCATACTGACATGTAATTAGCAGGGTCAAGTTGATACGTCTTTATTAGCAGCTCATGCTAATAAAGAGCAGCAGGTGGTTGAAGTGTGGGAACTCTGGGCTGTAGGTTAGACATCTGCCGTGATGAGCTCCTGACAAATTGTTTCGGACTCTCGCAGCTCACCTCGTACCTTCTACAGGGGCAGCAGGGATTGGTCAGGAACTTCCTGATACGACACCGTGACGTAAAGGGGCTGAATACAGCCGTTTTACATGAGAGAGTAAAGCAACTGCTCAGAGCGCAGGTTTCAGGAGGATTACTCGGGAATGCACGAATTAAGCCAAAAACCACTCTGAAGGTCTTTTAAATAAAGAAATAGCATCACAACATGGTTAAAAGTTGATTTTTCATGATACAAGACCTTTAACAGTTTTGTATAAACTAAGTTTTTGTGTTTCCAACTTTATCAGATCAAAAGATCTCTGGTGTTAAAATGAGTGAGCAATGTTATAACATGTTTAAACAATGTGGGTGGAATTCTGTGTGATGTTTGCCAATTTAAAAACCGGTGGTTCATGCTTCTGTCACCTCTCGATTGGACTGTGCTAGTTCCATACATTATGGTGCTGCCTCAACATCTTTAGCCCGCCTTCAGGTGACTCAGAATGCTGCCGCCCGGTTCATTACTGGAACCGGATGCCGTGAACATAACGCCCCAGTCTTAGCCTGCCTACACTGGCTTCCAGTCTGATATCAAATTAAATTTAAAATTTTACTGTTTCCATTTAAGGCACTTAATTATCTTGCCCCACTTTATCTTTTCCAGTTGCTTAGTTGGTATGTCCCGGCTCGCTCCCTCCGCTCGTCTGACCAACGTCTTCTGTGTGTCTCTAGAGGTCGTGCTGGAGCACGAGGAGAACAAGCTTTTTGTGCACCTAAGTAGTGGAACCAACTCCCCCTGGATGTCAGACTCGCCCCGTCTCTTAGTGTTCAAATCTCTGTTAAAGACGCATTTCTATTCACTAGCTTTTAATACATCTTAACCTTTTGTATTCTATTCTGATTTTATTGTTTTTATTGCTTCTAATGTTTTTATCGTTTTATTTCTTAATTGTTTTTAATGATTATCTATTTTGTACACAATGTACAGCACTTTGGATGGTGTATTCCCTATAAAATGTGCTCTACAAATACATTGGTATTGATATTAAAAAGACATTTAGGAACACGTATAGGATATTTCCATGTGGACTATGTTTCCTGTTGACTTTTTCTTAAGGAGGACTGAGCAGAGACATCAGGTGTTTAAGACCAGTCTCTCTTTTTACACCTGTAGAGCTTCAAATGAGGTAAAGAGGAGTAGTTTGTTGTCATGGTGACTCGTCTCTATGATGGGTCAAAGTCTGATATGTTAAATACTTCTAGTTTGAGTTTGGGTCCTCTAGCCGATCCCTAGAAGCTTGAGGGTTCAGTGCAGTATCTTAGCTGTTCCTTGGACTGCACTCAGCTGAGATCTCTGATGATGTTCCTGCACACTGGAGCCACTCAGCCAGTTTGGGGTTCAGAGTTGTGAGTATTTTGTTGCTTTTATGTTTTATATTTTAGGGTGGCCATAGTCTAATGGGGAGGGAGATCGCTCCTTGTTTGAAGGACCAGGGTTTGACCCCCAGTGCCGGCTGGCTACATGTCAAAGTATCCTTGGGCATCATGGGTCCTGTCTGGTGGGGTAGAACCTGGTATTGTACTGGTATTGGACTTTAGTTCGGCATTTGACAACTGCTGGTCAAAAAGCTCTTTGATCTCAAAGTAAATCCGTGCTTAATAAAATGGTTCCAATCTATGCTGACAGACAGGACACAACAAGTAAATCTAAATGATGTTCTTTCTAAGCCAAAGAAATATAATATTGGAGTGCCACAGGCGGCAGTGAGCTCTCCTGTGCTTTTCACACTTTACACAAATAATTGTCAAAGCTGTCATCCTCAAAATAGGATTATAAACTTCTCAGATGATACAATCATCATCAGTCTTCTGTCTGCAGGTGACAGTCCAGTGGTCTACGTTGATGAGGTGGACAACTTCAGAGGCTGGTGCCAGGAGCATCACCTGCTTCTAAATTCTGTAAAAACAAAGAGATCTTCTTTGATTCCAGGATGGTAACAGGACATGATCCATTGGTGATCCATTGGTGATCCATTGGTGATCCATTGGTGATCCATTGGTGATCCATTGGTGATCCATTGGTGATCCATTGGTGATCCATTGGTGATTGACGGAAGGCAAATTGAAGTAGTGAACTCCATCAAGTACTTGGGAATTTATATTGACAACCAGTTTAAATGGACTAACCTTGTGGATCATCTTTGTGCCAAATTGGCTCAAAGACTCTACTTCTTGAGGAGGTTGAGACTGTTTGGTGTTAGTCCATAAATAAAGACCACATTCTACAGGGCTGTTCTGGAGAGCCTAGTCAGGTATGGTATGGCTGCCTGGTTTGGAGCTTTTACTGTGGGGGGCAAGTCCAAACTACAAACGCTAATTAACATAGCTATGAAAATAATTGGCAGCAAGGATATACCGTCCCTGCAAATAATTTTTGAGGTCACCACTCTCAGAATGGCAAGGAATATTTTGAGAGACCCGGAACATGCCCTGTTCAGGGAAACGATTCAGAGCCATTAAATTTAAGACGGTGTTTGCGCTCAAAACAGTGGCTGAAAAGACAACTCCGGTTACAGACCCGATCGAATTGTCCACAAATATTCCCGAACGTCTGTCAGACAACATTTTTAGTGTTCAGTCTCAGAGTGTTGGACTTGGGGTGAAACCTTGAGTGCATTGTAAACCACTTTCTTGTCTTGATCTCAGTTGCTTCTATGTCATCCAGGCAGGCAGTTATACCAGCTGGGTATCTGGTGAATAGCAGGACATACATGTTGATGGATTGGACTCTGTTCTTACCGTTCAGCCAGCTGTTCAGGACCTGTCGTACTCTTTGTAGATACTTAGTTATGGCTAACTTCCTTGTATCCTCATCATGGTTGACATTTGGGATTCCAAAGTTCCATATTTGATAATTTTCTCAAGATCTTACGAAGTTGTTCAGTAAATCTGTACGTTCTGTCAAGCCAGTTGTTCAGTTATTTATTTATTAAGTTTTTAATTTAGAGATCTAGACAGCATTTATAGGGGTGGGGGGCAGCAGGGAGTTAGAGTCTGAATTGGTTTTTTTGTGTTTGTCTGTTTTTAATTGTTTTTATCATGTGATAAACCCTCTGTGTTGCCAAGAGCATGAAAACTGCTATACAAATAAAGTTTGATTTGATAAATCAGCTGATTTTCTTTTAATTTTTTTTTTTTAGGCTTTAGTGTGCATTAATTCAAACTATTAATTAGACTCTGCTTTAACGTTTCTCTTTATACTGTATGTCTGTTCATGTCCACTTTCATAGAGTTGGCAGGCGCTCACATCTGTTTTAGATATACACTTCACCGGATTGGTACAGGTCACTGTTTATTCCCACAGAACACCAAGTCCTCAAGTTTCATATATTATCTTGTTTCACTTTTGTGTAACACATAATTTGGAACGACTCCACTCATGAGCTCATCTCAGGTCTTTTCACAGATTTCCTAGAAACGCTGCTGAACATCTCATGGACACACGATAGAGGCGAGACAGTAAACAGAGAATCTCATTTTTGGTTTTTAAGTCTGTGAAACAGAGATTTTTACTTTATTTTTGTGTTTGGTATTGATGATGTAGAACATTATTTAGTAGTGTTAAACTAGATAAAATGAGATAAGAGAAATACCTTGTGTTTCATACTGACGTTATGACTTATTTTGCATGTTCTTATATTGTTACAATTGCAATAGGAAAGTATTGTTAATATGTATAACATGATATATACATATTATATATAATATGTAATGTTTTAGAAAAGATTTTCTAATGCAGTGCACCTCTGTAATAGAAATAGTCAAATAAAAGTCCTGATGCCAAAAGGTTTGGGGTGGAGATGTTGAAATACTGGTTGAGATGCAGAGTGATACAGTCAGTGGTTGATGATTGTAAAAGGATATGGTGAGTATACACAGTTCCTCTGGGCCACTGTTTGGTTGTGACTCGCTTGTGTTTGAAGATGTAATCTCCTATTTGACTTCCATTCAGTGGGCAGGATGGGAGGGTGCTGTCCTCAGCTCCCCAGGGCTACTACAACCATCTGTATCAGGAGCAGGCGGACTCTACTATAAACACTGATTAAAACTCTGGAAATGACAGTGTTGCTTGAAGCTAGCACTGCCAAGATCCATCAGAACCACGACTTTAGACAATTACACACAACTAGTACAGACAGAAAACGGTCACATAATGTGTTGTTGAGTTCCTCAAACCTTACAGAGTTAAAAGCTGCTTTTCTTGGCATTTAAATGTTACACCACAGGTTCAGAAAACACTTTTGTTCATTTCTGCAGATTTATATTGACCAGATTGAGGAATGTAAATGAGTGGAGAAAGCGTTTACACCACTAACTGCATCAATCCCAAGTTCAGAATGTGAAATACTCTCTTACTCACACAAACAAAGTCTGTCAATACAAGAATAAATGTGGTGAAATGAATTTAAGTGGCTTGTGTGGAGTGCTTTCATGTCTGAAGGATGCTGAGGAATCTTAAAGATCAACGTTTAGGTGCTTTTTACTCTCCAGGATTCTTCCTTATCCGATAAGAATCAAAGCTAAAGGAATCATCAGGTTGAAAGCTTTCAGGTAATGAGATGGAAATCATGTAATCAGATTCATCTGCTGTTCGTTTGATGGAGCAGTTCTACGTTTGCACAAAAAGGCTGAAACAGAGATTTGTTGTATTTTCTTGTTTTTGGTCACATATACATTTGAAACCTTATCTATCAACTTTCAACAATCAAAAAAATGATCAATTTCAGGCAACAGCTTTGGAAGTAGACTTATTTTTTATATAAATATTATTTATTTGCAGATATTTTTTGCAGCTACATTTCAAATCTGTTTCTGGTCCCAGACTGAGCAGACAAATCCAAAATAATATCAGATTATCCTTTACACAGTGACAAGGAATTTCTGACAGAGTAAATTATGCATCATACTGGATATGTTTAAAACATTCCCAATATGTGGCAAATGCAATATAATGTATTGCATTGTTATGTAATGTATAATGTTTGACAGCTTTTCTGGGTGTTATTTCTAAAGCTGGAAGCCTTTATAGATCCTTTTGAGTGTTACCAGTGATGGTATCAAAATCATATCAGTAACAGTTGATTTATTCTAATAAATCTGCAAAGATTTGGATACATATAAACAGAATTCCATAACGTGCAAATTTCATAAACCCAACAGAATATTCCAGATGTTAAAACTGAGATATTTCACGTTTTAAATTTGATGGCAGCAGCACGTCTCAAAGTTGGAACAGAGGCCATAATAAAATGTTCAAAAAGAAGTGGAGGAGCATTTAACAACTAATTAGTTTAATTGGCAACAGCTCTGTAACAACAAGAACGAAAGGAGCGTTTTAGATGTAAAGATGTGCAGCGGTTTACCAACCTGCAACAAATTACTTTTCAAAATTGTAAGAAGAATATTCCTCAGTGCACAATTGTGAAGACTGTGAAGATCCCACTATCTGCAGTCGATGTCATCAAAAGATTCAGAGACTCAAGACAAATCTCTGTGTGCAACGGAAAAGGTCAAAGGTCAAAACTTAATGCTGCTGGTTTGTGGGTCCTAAAGCAATAACAATAGAAATGATTCACTGCATGAGCTGAAGAACACTTGCAGATATCTCTCTGTCCACACAGTTTACCAGGAGATCCACACACCCCAATTAAAGATGGACCATACAAGGAAGAAACCATTAGTAAACATAAATGTCTTCTATGGACCAAAGCTTGTTTTAAAATGGAAAACTGTTCTAGGGTCAGATTTTGTGATGATTTGAAATTCCTTTTTGGAAACCTTGGATGCTACAGTATAGTAGGTAGAAATGCCTTCAGGGTATTCAGGCAGGCAAGAGGCAGAGTTCACTGGTCGCCACGCCTGTCCATCACAGGGCCAACAGAGACACATGTAACCTTTCATGCATATATTTGGCATGTGGGAGGAAATCAGGACAACTTGGATGCAGATGGAGGACCTTCGATCTCCAGACATGAAACCTGCAACCTTCTTGCAGTCACTTATGAGACATCAAACAGCTTTATTAATCAAAGAATTGGGAAGCTGAGGGAAGAAGTGTGACTAAGAAATAAACTAATTCACACACGTGTGAAGGTCATGTGTGTATTTTTCTTTTGTTCCAAACTATGAAGTAGAAATTCATTTATCAGAACTTAAATGACTTTGGAGTGAAGATTGTAGAAATAAATCAGCTTCCTGGTTCCTATAATGTTAAAATAACTAAGATAAAATATTGAGTTTGACCATATTGAAAATATTTTTTTGCCATGTATTATTTGTAAAGGACCTTATTAGGAACATCTAAAAAGTACTCAAAGCATTTTCGGATGTGACACAGTTCTGTCACATCTGAAGTCACTGCAGAGAAATACTACTTGTTCTGCCAAAAAGGATTTCCTCTCTTCTCCCCTATTTCTTCATCTTTTGTACCCTCTATCTTCCTTTCCTGTTCTTATCACTTCCCAGAGTGCACTCAGTGAAAATTAGAAGCACACTCTTTGGCTGTTGTCCAAATTTAGAACTTGACACTGAGCTCCTGAAACAGTGGAGAGAAGTGATGAAAGGCTGTCGCAGAAGATTCCTGGAGGAAGCCACTTTTAGTATTTCCCTGTGGATAATAAAAATATGCCACTGGGTAACTGGACGGAAGGCGGAAACAGAATTAAACCTTTTATTTTGAGAGTTTCTAAAACATCAAAAGAGATCCTAATTGCCATGAATGAAACGAACAAGAAGATTTTATGGTCTGAGGTAATTCTGTCCGTAAGCAGGATGACAAACTGAAAAAATTCTTTGTTGAGGGTTACAAAGTATATGAGTTCTCTATATTTGAGTTTGTCCCTCTTTCCCGGGGCCACGCAGGGAGCAGAGCAGACACAGATGACTTGTTTCAGGAAACCACAGGCCCAAAAGGGATCCCTCTCCTCTGTGCATTTAGTATACAAACTACAAAGGCAGTCTGTGGTAAGCACACCCTTGTGAAAAGGGCTGAAATAGTGTCAGCAGGATGTCTACCAGACTGCAGGCAAGGACAAGAGAGCAAATCAGAGACCTACAAATGGGTGATGGGTCAAAAGGAGAAAATAAAGTATCTTACTAAAACATTTAGCAACAGCAACAACCCTGTTAGCTAACATCTGGTGGGTTCTGATGATAACGAAGTGTGCTGTTTAACAAACTCTTCAACAGATGTTCAGTTCTGACCAGATACAGTAAGAGCTAAGATAATTTATGGTTTACAGCATCTTCACACTCATCAAGTATCTTAAGTATCGGCATATTTAAAGTGACGGGAAACACGCTCTGCTAGCACGCACGCTTTAAGGTAAGTTAAAAGTTCTTTTTCATGAAAAGTTGGAAAAAACAAAGATTTTTTTCTGGATTCAGCTTTTCATTTGCATCGTGTAGCTCATAACTTGAATTCAGTCCTGTTTCTAACCTGAGCAGATTCATGCAGTCTAGCTCAAACAATAGGGTTTATGTCAGAATCATGTCATGAAGGATTTTCAAGGCCTTGAAAAGATACAAAGCTGTCTTGTAAATTAAATGATACAGGAGAAGAGACATGAACACAGGAGGTTCAGTTAAACTTTAAGAATTAAAACAAAAGGCTGACAAGGCAGCAAAACAATTAAAAAATACAAATTCCAAATAAGGTAAAAAAAAAAGCAAAAAGTCAGAGGGAGTCAAAGAATGAGTCCAAATGAGGAGAACACAGGACAAGAACAACAGGGAGTAAACAGCAGGATCTGGCAACGGGGGGATGAAACTAAGAACTATTTTTACAGGGAGGGGTGATTACTGATGACAAACAGCTGGAGTGTCTGACAGAAAAAGAAGCAGGTGTGTAATAAGCAGAGTGACTGAGGGAAAACATGGACAAATGACATGGTGGAAAAAACAAAGCAAACTGGAACATTCTCACATTAAAATGGAAAAGTATTTGAATTAACAAAAAATTACAAATATAAACTCCTAGACTAACACCAGACACATATCAGGATGTATCTAAACACAAAATAAACACAAATCTCAAAGGTTGTGAAAAATATGCCAAGAAAATTAGCTTTAATACTTAGGTTTTTACCAAAAATAAAAAAAAATCCATGACAAACATGATACATTAAGGGTCTTTGTTCTGTTTTGTTTTTAGAGATAATATCATTACAAATTACATATAATGAAGACTAAACAGATTGGCTACAATATTGAGAGGAAACAGGTAACTTATGCTTCCATTTCTACTCAGAAGTTGGAATTTTTTAACTTTCTAAGCTGTAAAAATGAACCAGAATGCCTTCCAAACTCATATTTAAAAGGTCGGGGGCCCCTGATCAGCTCCATCTCCAAAACCCAATACCTCACGCACATAAAGGGGTGATAGCTGCAGTAATTATGTGCTTTCTATCTTATTAAATCAGTCTCACACAAAGTTCCTTTAGAAACATGTTGCAGCCATGTTTGAATTAAAAGAAATTTTGGCTTCCATTGTTAATAATACTTAGCCCGTTTACTGAGGAAACACATTCATAAAAAATAAAATCCACTTATTTTCCAAGGCGTAAATGGAAAAAAGGAACGTTAAATGTGACACTATTCTTGGATGTGTGTTCTGAGATGAATGGAACTCAGCAATGGTTGACCTGAAGGTCAAAAAGACACAAAGAGTGATGAAAAGCAGAATATCTTCATGTTTGCTTCCTTCTTAACTGGTTTGTTTCAGCACCTGGCGTCCCTGAGCTCGTGCCTTTTTTTTAGAAATGCATTAATGTCCCTCGTGGTTTTATATGAACTTGTGTGTAAATTGGCTGGTGTCGGCAGAGTTGCTCATGAGTTCTGCATTAGACCATGTGGGCTCAAATGATCTGCACAAACTCTGCCAAAAGAACACAGTCCAGTAATTCTTCTTCTTCTGAGGGCGTCATTGTAAAAATCCAGCTGTTCAACAGTTCTAGGTTCCTAGATGCTGATCAGAGGCCAGTTTGTTTCTGTTGTATGCCTGCATGGTCTGATCTAATGTTATATCATCACATTATAAAGATATTTATCAAATTTTATATTTGTACATTTGGTTTGGAAATAAAAGGTTATGGATGTGCTCACAAATGACAGAAACATTCCTGTTCCTCCTCCGCAGGAAGCAAAAACACAACCTTTCAGCCAAAAACTAACACATATTAATCTACATTTATATAACAGAAATTTAAAGTAATCATTCGTGTAATATTACAACATTCTTCATATTCAGCTATTTCCTTATTCTGACCAACAACATGTAAACAAAGATGCTCCACCACAATGATAAGGAGATTTTCTTTAATTAACTTATTTTGAATCTAATGAATGTGAATGTTTAATTGATGCATGATGGACAAATCACACCTTGATGATAACAGTTCTTCCACTGCTGTGTAGTAAATCACAGACAGCCATAAAAAAGGTATTCAGACCAGGACTTTCAGTTCATTTACCAACCTAATATTTGACCTTGAGTGTGACCTTGAATTTATGTGTGTCTAGAGACTTGAATGAGGTGAGAACAATGTGCAAACAAATGATCTCAGCAATGGAACTCCAGCAGTGAAACGGATTTGAAACTGAATCTCCAGGTGACCATCGTGGGAGGAAATACAAAAAACATGCCTGGTGGACAGTTTCAGCCAAGCTAGTCTCTCATCAGTCTGTGTGTAAGACACCTGAGGTATGAAGCTGCTCTGACTTACACAAAATAGAGATATTCACTCAAACTTTATGGGCTGCTTCAATATACACGTTAACAATAGTTTGTATCCAGCTTTAATAACTTTAATAACACTGTTACAAGTCAATGCAAAGGCTTTATGATCCAGCTTGTTTGATTTTGGTTTAATACACCAATAACTTTATAAATCTCCATGACTATTTTATGGCATGTGGTTCTTTCTCTTCTACTCAATTTCCTCCATAGACTGCTGTTTTTATTTGTATATCTGACTGAGGAATGACTATTTCCTCGGGATGTAATCTAAAGAAATCCCTCTTATCTGACATGGGATATTTCCTGTATCTCTGAACTCAATCATTCACCAACAACAATGTACAAAATGTAGGAAAAGCCGAGTGGACAGGAAAAACTGTAGACAGCGTACAGTAATGAGTATTAATAGATGTAAAATGCTTCTGCAGGTTTCTGTTTGTTTAAAGGAAATTGAAACTCTAGTTATAAAATAAAAACTAACAAGGCAGCAACATAAAAATCAATCAAAAAAAAACAATAAAGCAGTTCTTTCCTTTTTAAAAAAAACTTGAAATAATTTCAGAAAAACAAACAAACAAATACGACTTACTAACGTCGGACTTCCTTCATTTCAAAAAGACCAAACATTTGTTGCCATTTTGTTAAGCATTTTATTGGGTTTCATAATTATAGTTGGAAATACACCACAATACGCTGCTCAGAGGTTTAATGGCTCTTCTATGTTATAAAGCTCATCTGCTTTGAGTTTTGGAGTAAGAATAAACGCATCATCTCCACATGGTCTCTATATTTCTCTGCACACAATGACCGACAGTGTGTATATTTTCATTTAAAAACTTAAAAAACCATCTTTAAACCATTTACGTAATCATTCTCAAACAAATACACAGATATCGAATAACATGTTGTATACATTATAGTGCTTCATGCCTAAAGAGTAAAAAACGTGTTGAGCCAAGTCTTGTGTGTGTGTGTGTGTGTGTGTGTGTGTGTGTGTGTGTGTGTGTGTGTGTGTGTGTGTGTGTGTGTGTGTGTGTGTGTGTGTGTGTGTGTGTGTGTGTGTGTGTTTATGTGTGTGTGTGTGTTTCTCTGTGTGTGTGTGTGTGTGTGTGTGTGTGTGTGTGTGTGTGTTTGTGTCTCTGTGTGTGTGTGTGCGTGTGTGTGTGTGTATGTGTGGGTATGTGTTTCTCTGTGAGTGTGTGTGTGTGTTGACTAATATAATCTCTGCTGAACTGGTTTGGGTTAAAAACGAGGAGAAACATAAAGTGTGATTAAAATGATTGTTGGACAGTGTGACTGTGTACGATGGAGTCTGCATGTCCGTCTGTCAAAGCTGCCATAATCTTTACTTGCTGCCATTCACCCTGCTGTGTTAAATCTATAATGAGATTACTGAGTCAGAAAATCTGAATTCAATCATTTCTTTGTAACGTGTTTAAACTATGTGGCCTCTGAAATAGTTGATTGAGGAAAAAATTACAAACTTGAGTCACTGACTCACATTAGAACTTTTTATACGAAACAGCAGAGGATTCTTTAGGAAATATTTTTTATGTTGATGGGAAATTTCTGTCTGCATCATAGACTGACCAACCTGAAGAACAGTTCTTGAAAAATGACAGGTTAGCCCCCCCACGTAAAGCTCATGCATGCCGCTCTGTGCCTGTCGGCCCGTGAGCTCGCTGGCTCCTCTTGGCCCCAAATGACCCACTTACACAGTTGTGCTGCCAGCAGGACCTGAGCCAGCCTATTCTACAAACCCTGACAGCCACAAAATAGACTCCTTGACCCAGAACACTAAACTATATCCAATTTGACAAAGAAGCAGATGGGAAATAGATCTTACTGTACAAAAATGTGTGGGCTGAAGAAAAATCAGAGTCATCTCACCATTTTAATATTGTGCAAGATTTTCAGCTAAACTGCCTGCTGATGGAGTTACAAAAGCAAATCAGTACTAAAACTTTACTTTTGCAAAAAAAAAAAAAAAACATTTTTCTTTCCACTTTTTCATATTTTTTAAAAAACATGGAATAGAAAATTACAATGCAACGGTGTGCGTGGCTAATTTTTCATTTCTACGTGTGTAAACAGTCAGAAAGCACATGTGCTTTGAATTAACATGTGGGTTCTCGTATGTGTGTAAGTCTGTGTGACCCCTTATTAAACATGTCTGTTTGGTTCTGCATGAAACAGATGGTGAACCAGAGCCCGAGGACCCTGCCTGTTGCATTAAGTAAGAGTTTTTTAATAAGCGTGCTCTCAGATAAAACTGAAAATCTTACGTCATTCACATACTGCCTCTCGGCCTGTTGTACAATCAGACGCTTTTGTTGTGCCCGTGGCAGGACTCAAACTTTTTAAAGGATGTTAAACCTTGTTAACAATTTTTTCTATTTTTTTTTTCAGTGTTTCTCTTGCAGCTGAGAGTGATTAAGTTGTTCTTTCGTCCTTAAGGGATGCATACTGTGCTAAAGGGAAAACGTGCAGAGGTCAGAGTTCTGCAAAGCTATTGTGAAACAAGAATACTTATACAAAACATCATTAACATTGCCAGGCATGTAAGCAGGTTGGTTGAACTATCTAAATATCTCTTGGCACCTGCAGCTGCACAGATTTTGCAGATGTTGTGTGTGAAAATATTTTACCAAATAACTCAGGTAACACCTTCTTTCTGTAACAAGCACAACTTCAGAAAGCAGTGGGAGGTTTCTTCAACACAGAGGGTCACAAAATTTAGCTCTTCAGTCTGGTTCGTGATTAATTTGGCATGAAGTCCATTGTTGCCATTCCACAGAGAACCAGAGAACCTGGGAAGCATTCGCACATTGGAGAGATCTACTGACAGCTGCTGTACGACTTGGGCAGAGTCCAGGCTTCTATCTCTCTGTCTGTGAAAGCTCCTCTGAAGCCTTAACTGCATTTCAGATGTTGAGTGTTGTTTCCACTCAGCTCTTCCCCAACATAAACTTGTCTAAGACCATCCTAGAAAGCTCTCTTACAGAGTAACCTCTCCCACCATCTGTCTCTGCTCCAGGAAAACTTTTGGTTTTCTGCTTTGCAAATGAAGTGAAACAATACGTGACATAACTTTAGCTTGATCTATCTTCCTGTGTTTGGTTAGTTTTTGGAATGTGGTTTCAGATGTAAAGAAATTAAGTGCCTATGCAGAGCAGCCTGTTTCTTAAAGAGGCCGTTTCATACAAATTTCATGACTTTGTGGTTATTTCTTAAGTATTAACCAGTAAAATGAAACATTTTATATCTAAAAAACGTCAGGAAACACTGATTAACAGACCTTTCAATCTGTCTGCGTTAAATTCGGCTGGTTCTGTCTCGTTAGGCCTCGAGCAGCAGCTTGTTCATATTTATTATTTGAATTTACTGGACTCTGATTGGCTAACAAACTAGCCTATGAGAGCAAGGTATACTGTTTCTTGCCCCGCTGCACATGGTAATGTCAGACATTGTGTCTTCCTGTTTATTACATCTTATGCTAACAGCTTTTAGCTAGCAGCATGCTAGGTGTCATGCTAACAGCTTTTAGCCAGCAGCATGCTAGGTGTGGTTTCAACTGCAGGAGCTGATGAATACTAACGAACAAAGGAGTTGTGATGAAACAGATACAGGTCGTTAGAACTCGTGAGAACTCTGGTTTTATCACCACCTGCGTAGTTTGAGAGATTAAAACTGAAAGAGAAGTTGTTGACCTGTTTTCACCCACTATGAAGGTAAGAACACCTGTGGAGCTAAAATATTCAACACAAACCTCAGAAAAAACATTTTTAATGGAAGGACCTGTTTAAAGTTCAAGTAGTCTCTGCCTTAAAGGTTCAACATCTGGGATAGACACGATAAGATCTTAACTTTAATGTTATATAGTCTACTTTTGTACTGAAATATAACTTATATTCTCGAGTTGTTCTTTGACCATAAAGTAAAACGCTCAGTTTACCTAAAATCCCATCTCTCCTCCAGGCCCCCTCCTCGTGAGTGCTGCCCCTCGAGCTGCCTGAATAAAATGGTGAATAAATTCCTGTAACTCTCACAGCTAAATGCACATTTTCAGTGAGACATTTTTAGAAAGTAAAATACTACAAAGGGTGTTTAGTGTCTTGCTTCAGACTCTGGCAGCTCGGGCTGTTTGTATTTACTCTGCAGGGGCAGCACGGACACGCCCGGCAGGTCCTGGTGTAACACTGTTACATCACTATGTTACAGTCAGTCATTTTCCAGGAGAGAGTTGAGCAGCTGCTCAGAGCGCAGGATTCAGGAGGAATGTGTGTATTAAACCAAAAACCACTCTGGATTTTATTTTTAAATAAGGAAATATCATCACAACATGGTTAAAAGCTTTAAAAGGTTAATTTTTCAATACATAGAACCTTTAAGTCAGAACCCCACAGGATGACCCACGATACTGTGAACATGGTGAACAATGCTGACAGATTTGGTGAATGCAGCACTGCTACGTTTCCCTGAGAAGCTCTGCAGTAACTTCAACACTCTATAGCATCATGTTCTCATGTTAGTCCTACAGTTCATGCTCACATTCCCACCACATCGTATCCCCCGCTGCATCACGACTTTCAGAGATTCATCACTCATAAAGAGAACTGTGTCATTTCTGCCATGAACAGGTGGAGTAAAAACATTGGTCAAGGGTTCACTGGATTATGTTGTGTTGGTCATCATAATTTAAAATCAGCTGTTCTTTAATTTACTCCTCTTTGTCAGTTCTGGTTCTCAGTGCTCACTGTCATATTCCTGCACCAACATACAAAATGAAAACAAATAATGAACAGCATTTTATCGGGTTCTGTAGAGTGTTAATGTTGCATCAGTCCAGTGGATCCTTGGGACCACAACTGGAAAACCCTGCGTCATTTTGTGTTGCACCTGTAGTTCATTAAATCATTGTCTCTCTCATGCATTTAAGTTTTTTGTTAAGATTTTTTTCCATCATAGTTTTTATGTGTGAACTTTTTTCATGTCAAGAAAGAGCTGCTTTCTGTTTAAGTTAATGTTGCATCTCCTGGATTCTTTCTGACAGCAGCATCTTTAACAACATTCAAATAAAACTGTTACTTTTTGACCTCCTGCTGCTGCTTTTGAGCCGTCGTTAGGTCCCAGATTCTTCAACTTCCCTACCTAACACTGAGAGTTTGCTTCATGGGTGATTTTTATTTGCAGACAGAGTAGAATGCATTAATATTATGCAATACTTCAAGGCTATGTAGACAATGATGAGATGAATCCTCAAATCCTTAAATGGACGCACTACCCCTAAAATATTGGGTTGTGACACTCTACCAGAGTGGAAGAACAAATCCAAGCATAGAACTAGTGCACTAGGTTTGCTCTTTGTTGCACATGTATTGCACACGTTCCTATTTAAAACGTTTTAAAAATCTGTTCTTCGTTAATTCCTCCATGATTTTTTTATTAACATAAAAAATGTAACAAATCTGTTGTGTACATCAAATGTTGAAGCCATAATGTTAGTTGTAAAATTTTCAAACTCCAGTCATCCTCTGCATCAACACACCTGATGAGTGGGTTGTTAATGTGCTTTAGTAGAATTCGTTAGCATGTTGAGAAGGTAATATAATACCTGCCATATGAATCAGGTGTGTTGGAGCTGAAAACATCTGAAACATGCAGTAAAAGTGTTTCTGAGGGCTGGAGTTTGACACTATTTGGTTTAAAACATGTTGTCTACTGACACATTACAGCACTGACATAACAGTAACATTAATTAAGTAAATTTACAACTAGGTGTTTTGCCTTGAGTGAGAGGAGGCAAATAAAAGACTAACCAACCACATCAAATAAAAGTTTGGTAACACTTCCTTTTAATGTCCCCTAATTACTAAGAAATTACCTGGTACTTATATGGTAAATCTTGGTGTGTTACTAGTAATTACCCTGTGTATTAAGTAGGTAATTACTGAGAAGTAACAGCAGAAATTACTCAGCATTTACCTGATACAAATATGGACAATAATAGCATATATGGGGTATATACCATATGTAATCAATAGGTAAATGTCGAGGAAGTACTGTTAGATTACTAAAAAAAATCTCCACTATTACTTACTACTAGGTATTACCCATCAACTCAATTAGGTTGTGACCAGTTTAGATTTGTAATAACTAAAATTAAAAAGTACCTTCCAATAAATGATCTTTCCTTACATGTCCTTCAGTTTTTTTAAGCATTTACCTTGTACTTACCTGTAACAACCCCCTACACCTGTAGGAACAATTTACCTCTAGGATCCTGGTGCATCTTAAATACTGGGTATGTTCTTACTGGAGTTCTTAATATTTACTCAGTAAATAAACTGTTGTCTCTGG
>SSNP01000304.1:273644-302050 GCA_006937955.1 Pachypanchax playfairii
TTTAATATACATACATTGTTGATTTTGTAAGCAGCTATAAAAGCTGCAGTGGATCTATTGACATTATACCGTCTTCTAAAGAACGGGTCATCTCTAGCACCATAAATATAAACATTATTATATTTGCAAAAATCCATAAAGTACCTTCATTTTTTCATTTTAGTTTTGGAGCACTGCAGGCATTTCACATGAGACGCTTTCTATGAGTTATGAAAAGCACATCATGTAGTCTCCTAAATGGCGGTGTCTGTTGATTGCACATAATAAGCTGGGAAGTGATGTCCCAGCTGTTGTTTTTTAGATAACTGTGAACAGACGCCTACAGCTTTAAAAGTCATAATGCAGTAGAGAACCCATGAGGACAAATCAGCATATTCACTATGTGCTGAAACAAATGTTCAAGTTACAGATGGGCAAGAAAAGGAAGCTGCAAAGTCGTTTATTGTGTTTTTCTTTCTTCTCAAACATCTTCATCTACAACAATTAGTTTGGAAATCTGGCAAACTGATTAGTACATTTTTATAATTTGACTGGTAACAACTGTTAAAAATAATTTCCATTTAATCCAGCACAGATAGTCATCAGATGAAACCACAGAAAAAATAATTGATATTTGATACATTTAATTCTTTACAGTCACTAAGAATCTGGATGTGGTGAATTGACAGTGTATCTAAGCAGCATTTTAAAGACCCTCTCCGATCACCCTTTGAGCTATTTTAAGGCATCTCAGTTAGGGTTGGGAGGTATAACGGTTTGTACCGAAAAACTGGGTTTATTTTGGTTATTATATGAATTTTTCACAAATCGCTATACTGGTGAACTGCATGTCCGGAACGTTTGCAGTGGGAATGTAATTTTGCGGGGGACCGATTTCAGTGCTACACGCTAAGACCACAGGTGAAGAATAAAGTTTTGAGTTTTTGAAGAATGGCTGCTGGTGGGGGCTGTAACAGCAACACACAGGTTACTGACCCAGGACAACGTATTCCAAAAAGAGGAAACCACGTCTGTAGTTTGGAATTTCTTTGGCTTCAAAAGGTCGGACTTCGACCAAATATGTATCATCTGCGGTAGCCAGCGGCTAGTAACTTAACTTGAAAAGGCTGTGCAACAAAAACACGGTACTGTGCATTGACAGTAAAATGGGCTATTTAAAGGCACTCTAATGTAGTAATTCATTACTTATTAGAGGATGATGTGGGTAACATTGCTTGTATAAAGAAATACCATCAAATACTGTAAAACCAATATAATTTCTAAAAAAATGTGATATGAAAATTTGCCATACCATCCTGCCAGCCCTAGTCTCAGTGGTCTTTAAATTTTGATTATAGCATTTTACCTAAAATCACAAAACCTGTGTTGTTTTCTAGGAAGTAGTTACTGCATAGCAACAGTAGCTCATTAGCAATTCGCCTCTGCGCTATGAGCGGAACCGTTGGTGCGGAGGATCCTCCCAGCCCTCCCCATTGCTAAGAGCTCTCTGCTTACGCTAGCTTGGAGGAGGAGCTTGTGGCCCCGCCCAGTGGATTTTCGTCACAAATGCAATCTGTTTGTGAATGCAGTTTAGCATCTGCTACTGATTCACATAGATTTGAATGCAGAAATACTCAGAAATGCAATGATGAGCTTAATTTTCTTAAGAAAAATGCAACAAGAACATGTTAAAGCAGTAATAAGTAACATTTACGCTTTTGTAAACAACTGTGTCTCAGACAGCCGTTGCTTGAACTGGTATTCTATTGAAATATGTTACCTGTTTAGATGTGCTACTGATTCTGTCCGTACATGTGCCGTTCTACAGTCTTGACTTCAATAAACAGATATATTTTTTATTTTTGTTTGTATATTTTTCCATAAATACATATTACCTATCAAAGACAGAAACACTAAATATGATGTTATTTTTACAATTATCCACCAGCGTTCATATAAGATTTTGCATTGTCAGAGCAACAGGCAAATGTTTGGACACACACAGAGGAGAAGGACCCAACAAAGGACCCAGAGGACTTTTTTTAGAAAATATCAGGAAAGGATCATAAAAATATACTTAAATATCTAACAGGGTACACTCGCCATAAACAAGAATACTGTATAAACTTCTAATAACATCTCGTATCAAATGGTTCGGTCCAGAAGGAATGATTGGACAGTCTCTCCAGTCATATGGACTTCTGCATTTATTTGGCTTTTGTGCTCCTAATAAACTGAGACATATTACAGCAGCACACCACTGCTGGGAGTGTTTCGCCGCTCTACCATGTGACAGCAGGAGAAACAGCCGCCGGCTGGTTCCGCGTCAGGTTCAGGACAAAGTAACAATTAATATCAGCTGTTCGTTGTTATATTGTTTTTACTTACCGGTGATTCCGCCATGTTACGGTACTTGAATGAACTGCGGATCAGTGTCTTGCACTCTGTCGTCTTCTTGAGCTACGCATGTTTCCAAACCTGGGGGGGCGTGGCTTAGGAATTCTACCTGATGGGAGGGGCTTAGAGTTCTGTGACTTTGTTGACAGTTTAAGCTAGGCAATCTGAAGCCAGGTATATCAGTTTTAAAGTTTTAAAAGTTATTTAGTACTGCTTTGATAACATGAAAAACATGATTCTCATCGAAGTGGGTCTTTAACTCTTCAGTCTAAATCTCTGAATGAGAACTCAAGACACTATTAGTAAGACGCATTAAAAGAGACAAATAAACAACATGGAGTTTTGATGTTTTTGTTGACAAGTCTAAAACTTCGTTACAAGTCATGTTTTTTATGTTCACTAAAAAAGGCCCAGTAAATCTTTAAATTTCAGATTTGAAAAACATTTCTCACTTAATCCTGGATGTGATGACTGGGAAATGCCCCATAGCTTCAGTCACATCGTTTTCCTGTATAGGCTATTTTGATTTTGTTGTTTTTAGCCAGAGAAAAGCAGCAATGGCAGCGAGAAATTATTAGACAGAATGAAGAAATGGGAGTAAATAAAGTTAACTTGCAAGTGACTCTGGGGTTTCGACTGGTGTTTGCGTTTTTTATTTCTCCTGATATTCTGTGGTTTTGTTTTGCTTTTCAGTTCATTATTTCATGAGGTTACTTTTGTGTGTGTATTTCATTCGTTCCTCTTGTCTCCCCTGTGTTTCCAGCTCTGTTGTTGTGTGTCACTTCCTGTTCTGCTTTTATTTTGGTATCATCCTGTGCTTCCTGTTCTCCTCTTGTTTCTACAGTTTCTCTCTCCCTCTCATCCGGGTGTCTGACGTTTGTATTGATTTCCTTTATGTTCTGTGATATTATATGATATATAAGCTGTGAGTTTAGTTTAAGTCTTTGTTGTCAGATTCATAATGTTTACTAGTGTTGGCTTGTCCTCCGCTCTCTCTGGTTATCCAGTCTTTCATTGCCCCATCAACTTACAGTATGTCTTATTTATATTAAACATTTTATTTTCTTTGCACTTTGTTTTTATCCCCTTGCATTTGGGTTTAACCTAAACATTGAGACTTCACAGCAAGCTAGTTTAAGGTAATAAATTGGCTGACATTTAGAATTTTTATTCTAAATGGGCGGCTGTGGCTCAGTGGTTAGAGCGGTCGTCTCCCAATCGAAAGGTTAGTGAATCGATCAAGACACTGAACCCCATGTTGCCCCCTGATTTGCACATCGGGTTGTATGAGTGTTAGCCCCTCCCCTCTCCCCCCGGTTTACATATCGGGTTGTGTGAATGGGTAAATGTAAAACTTGTAGTGTGAAAGTGGTCTGAATGACTAGAAAAGTGCTGTACAAATACAGGACATTTACCATAAAAAAGCGTGTTTTATGTGCTCATTACAGTCTTATTCTGAAACAGATCTGTTTAGTTTGTGGTTGTTTGTTTGTTAGAAAAATAAAGCACAAATGGATTCAGGATTGGACAAAGTTATTTAAATGTGACCACTGGTGTCTAGATTTGATATGTTGACATTTTCCATGCATATAATCTGTTAGACCCCCCCCCTTCCCACCACCACTTCCATTATACATGAATGTTCCTTGCATTCAAGTTTAAATAGAATGTAAACAGTTTGATTAATGACTACATTCCTTTTAGATTCAGTCTGTGTGTTCTGTGCAGCCATGGTGCCGCTGTAGCGTAACAATGTGTGAACTGGATCATTTACACCAGTAGTACCAGTTCTGTTAGGGAGGATGTTGTGATACATGGCTACACCAGCTGACTGAATGGACTGAAAGAAGAATGTTGAAAAGTTTTACACTAAATATCAACCCACATTTTCAAAAGAAAGAACATCATTTATTAATTCATCAACAAGGATGATATTAGACTAGTATGTGTAATTCTGATATGTATGTAAAGTGATTCAAGCCTCTCTGTGTGTGTTGTTTAGGGGGGTGGGGGGTGTATAGAGGTAGGAGTAGGCTGCATATACCTTTCTTTGATACCCAAAATAACAAAGGCACATATGGCTCCCATACAGCCTGTTGCTAAAGATGTAAGTTCAGATAATCAGTGCGAACTCTGCAGTGACTCAAGAGTCCCAACTGTTGCAAAGTGACCACCTTTATGGTTGTTGTAGTATAACGGAAGCAGTCTGATCCCGCCCCTTGCTGGGGGAAAGAGCTGGGGAAAGACAAGCGGATCCCATCTGAGTTCGCCTGTTCGAGTAGCCCACCCCTCTCTGCAGTATGCATGTTCACCAGGGAATCCGCGAAGAACTCACGTCCCAGCACCGCAGCACCACTTCACCGGCCAGAGACCATCTGCCCAAGAGTCGACTATAATCCAGTTGGATGTGGCAGGCGGAGCGCAGGCGGTGGAAAGCGCGGAGTGACCCGCAGGAACACACAGCGTTACAAGACCAGAATCCGGGCTCCCTCTCTCCTCTGAACGTGGACAATCATGCATGTGCTCTTCTGGAGCTTGGGCTTCCTACTGTTCACTGATTTCTTGAATGTAGTCTCATCCACGGGGAGATTGCTTTGGAGTTCAAGCACAGGTAAAGTATGGCTTTCTGACAACGCGCCGCGGTTTTTTTTTTTTTTTTTCCATTCGTGGGATCATTTTCTCACCCCGGAGGCAGCGAATGAATGAGAGCTCAACTCTGCCAAGCACATGACTTCAAGTCTCTCTCCAAACTTCACTGAGTGGCTCGTTTTATTTCTTTGCCACAATGTTTAATAGATTACTGAAGAGAAAATCAATCGAAACTTCTAACAACATTAAATCACTTTTTACTCTTTAATTGCATTGTCCCTTTTCTGCTTTTTGACACAGTAAAAGAAGAGTTGGGCGCTTATGAGATTGTAACACCGGTGCGAGTGAATGAAGCCGGTGGCAAGTTTCCAACCAGTGTGCACTTCAAAAGGAAAAGAAGAAGTTTGGACGAGGGCACCGGGAGCACTGCGGATCACTGGGACTCGGCGAATATCCACTACAGGATATCTGCTTTTGGAAAAAACTATCACCTCAACCTTACCCTGGATTCGGGATTTATTGCACCTCTGTACACTGTGACAATACTTGGAGATCCCAAAGGAGCTAACAGAACGGCTTTTGCAACAGATGAAGAAGAGGAGGAGGAGGAGGACACGGAGTTAAGGCACTGCTTCTACAGAGGACATGTAAACGCATATGCACAACACGCCGCGGTCATCAGTTTGTGCTCCGGACTGGTGAGTTTTTACGCACCGTCTCAAGTCTCCGTGCGCAGGATGAATCCACATCTGGATTGTTTACTTAGTCGTGTCCAGGTGTTTAGCAGCCATTGCCGCATCAACATTTCCTGAAACACTTATTTGCGCTCATCCTGCGTTTCACATCTGTATAATCTCCAAATTACTTGTAGTTTGTTTGCATCTGATTGCACAAGTCTGAATAAATTCATATATATTGTAGACAGATGTAGATAGAGGACTGAGCAGCAGCTCATTAAAATAAAATCTCTCCAGCAGATATTTGTTAAATGATCGTGTTATGACGCGCTTTGATAGGAAAAACAAACAAACAAACAAAAACAATTAATTACTGACTTGTGTGGCTTCCAGGGATTATTGTCGAGTTTAATATACACGGTCTCGTGGTAGTCTATGACGTCTTTACGCACGCTCGTGCAGCTGGAGCACGGCCGGCACTGACGTCATAACGAACTGGTCCAACTCCCAGAGCTGCTGAAACACGAGTTTGTGTTGGGATCAAAAGTGCACGCAGAGTTTATTTATAGAAACCACAATAAGGGACTTCCATGAATTTGTAGATTTTTTTCTTAAATGACAAATATCCTAAACATGATGCACCTGTTCTTGATATAATTATTAATACATTTTTATTGTTGTTCAAAACATTTTGGAGTGTGACACAACTGAACAGATATGTTGAAGGGCAGTTAGCTGTAGAAACAGTTTACTGCTGACACTTTACCTTATGTAGGTCTGATGCTGTTTGGCAGCTTGGCATGTAGTTTATCTGAAACATCACAGACTTCTAAGTCGCACCAAATGGGCCCTGCGGAAAACATATAACAAGGCTTTCAGATCACGTGATAGACATCGCAGGTCTGCTTTGATTTCTTTTTCTTTAAGTATTTAAGTGTGTTCTCATTTCATCTACTTATTTCAGATCCAGATTTTATATCATGCGCTTTGACAAATTGTAAAAAAAGCCCAATTTCCTGAGGTGAGAGCTGTATTTGTAAACCACATTAGAAGAAAAGCTGACAACTTCAATCTCAAATTAGAAACCGGTAACACACTTAAAAATAAGTTCAGAGAGAAACAATGAAAGAGTCATAAATCAGCAGTTAACATTGTTCTGGGTGATTCAGTCAGTGAATAAATTGGTGTCTGGACAGGGAAAGATGGAATTACCACTTTGTGACAAACTTCCTCAGAATATCTAAGATATGTTCTAAGTTGCAGTGAGCTTTAAACTCATCATGTAATAATGTGACATCAGGAAGTTTAAAGATGTCTGACTTCATAAATAGCACAGCTGAAAAATCACAGCTGATTAATCCCAAACCCTCAGAGCAGAACTGCATATTATTATTATTAATTAAAGCCCATGGGAGTTTAAATTGCTGTCACTCAACACAGTTTACTACAGCATCATTTGTCATCAGCTTCAATAAGCAGCCTCAGTTTCTTACTGGTTAAGATAATAATTAAGAGCGACCTCTCTCTCTCTTTCTCGCCCTCCCAGCTTTGGTTTGTGTGTGTTGCTATTACATACTGAATTTTCTAATATCTTCTAAATGCAATGAAGTTGCACAACAAAGTTTTTCTCTGTACTTGTGTCTGTCAACGAAAAGTTCAAATTCACAAATTATATATACAGGCAAATGTTGCTTTTTATTTAGAAAAATCCTGTTTTTATTGTCATCTTCAGCTCACTGAACTGATATGGTACTATATTATAAATACATACTTTTTGCTAGTCAGACTAACTGTTATGTATTTTCTTTTTTTTTCTGCATAGCTTGGCACTTTCCGATCTCCAGATGGGGAATATTTTGTGGAACCCCTGCACAACTATCAAGGCGAAAACTTCAAGGAAGAACACATAAAACCTCATATCATATACAGGAAGCGAGAGTCCAAGAATTACACATCTGAAGAAACCTCAGCTTGTGACACTTCAGGTGTGACGTAGTCCAGGATGAGCATGTTTGCATGTGTGCAATTCTTTATAAACAAGTCCTTGCATTCATGCAAACATGTAACATCTATACTCTCACTCTGTCTCTCACTCTGTCTCTCTCTCTGTCTCTCTCTCTCTCACACATCAGCTGACCTAAATATCTGCTCCAGTCACCCCTCACCCTGTTAGTGATGAAACACCATGCTGCTGCCTCTGAGCAGGGACCTCCCAGTGACTGTGTATAAAAACACTGTGAATGTGGCTGCTTTGCTTTTTATGTGCATGGAAGTCTTTTCCTAGGAAGTTTGTGGTTTTAAAGTACAGAATTTTCCATATGTGTGTGCGAGTGGATGCGACATTTCCACTGGTTCCCACGGATAGAATCAGTTGTAATCTTTAAATCGCACATGCGGTCCCTCCTATCGGTTTTACCAGGGGCCGATTACGCAGCAGAAACAGAGCTTATCATGCTTTAGAGTAATTGTTCTATACTCATTAATGCAAGCTGGAATTATTCTAACCTTTAAAGGAATACATGAAGGAGAAGAGATATACAATACATGTCTAACAGATGAACTGAATGTGCTGGATTGTAGTGACAGAATTAGAGTGAAAGTGCAGAGTTAAAATATCTGCTTGTTCCTGCAGCTGTGGCACAAAAGTGAACAAGTCTTCCAACTCTTGCACAGAAAAAAAAGGAAAGTCACCCTTGTATCTCCTCATCTCAGTTTACTGGTTGAACTTCCTGTTGACTCTTATACTTCCTCTGTGTCTTTGATAAAGAGCTTGAGTGGACCCACTACGATGAGCATGTTGTGTAAACTGTATACAGCAAAGCACTGCCAACCAAAAACAGTCAAATAATCAGAACCACGGTGCTGTGAAAAAGCATTTAACACCTTACAGATTTACAGAGTCTGATCATTAAACACGTGTAATTATCTGACAGAGATAATCTGAGTGAATACAAAATACAATAAATAATTTATAAAGGGGAAAAGCTACCCAAAGCAATCTAACAGTTATTACCATGAGCAGGAACAGGTTGTTCCACTCTTGGCAGCAACAGCTACAGTCAAGTTTATGATAAGTTTATGGTAATTGGTAGTGAGTCTTTCCAATTAGAAATTCCGACCCCTGCACTTTGTGGAAGTGGTTTAACGTTGCCACATTGGAGGGTTTTCAAGCATTCGTGGCAGTTCATGCCACTTCATCAATCTTATTCAAGTTTGGAATTCTATAGAGTTACATCAAAATTTGTATTTTATTTTTTGTGGGGTTGTTTTTAGACACTCAGACGTGGACTTGATGTTGCTTCAGATCATTGACCTGTTGTAGAAACTGAGAGCATTTGAGCTTAAAGAGTCCCTTCCATTAAAAACAGTTTTTCTGAGGTTTCTGTTGAATATTTTAGCTCCACAGGTGTTCTTACCTTCATAGTGGGTGAAAACAGGTCAACAACTTCTCTTTCAGTTTTAATCTCTCAAACTACGCAGGTGGTGATAAAACCCGAGTTCTCCCGAGTTCTAACGGTCTGTATCTGTTTCATCACAACTCCTTTGTTCATTAGTATTCATCAGCTCCTGCAGTTGAAACCACACCTAGCATGCTGCTAGCTAAAAGCTGTTAGTATAACACCTAGCATGCTGCTGGCTAAAAGCTGTTAGCATAAGATGTAGCAAACAGGTAGAGAGAACGTCTGATGTTACCATGTGCAGCAGGGCAGGAAACAGTATACCTTGCTCTCATAGGCTAGTTTGTTAGCCAATCAGAGTCCAGCAAATTTGAATAATGAATATTAATGAGTTGTAGCTGAAGCCTGACAAATCTTGACGCAGACAGATTGAAAGGTCTGTTAATCAGTGTTTCCTGATGTTTTTTAGATATAAAATGTTTCATATTACTGGTTAATACGTAATAAATAACCACAAAGTTCTGAAATGTGTATGAAATAGCCTCTTTAAGGGAACTGATGGTTGAATATTTTCTTTCAGGATTTATTGGTAGGAAGCAGAATCCATAGTTTCATCAAGTAGGGCAAGTAATCCAGGTCTTGAAGCAGCTACTGATCATCATGCTACCACCACCATGTTTGACTGTCAGTCTGATGTTTGTTTTCTGAGATGCAGTAATAGTTTTACAGACTTTGGTCTCATCAGTCTGCAGAACATTTTTCTGAGAGTCTTGTGGATCATCGAGGTCTTTAGGGGCATATGTGAGATGGGTCTTGGTGTTTTTTTCCTTTTGGTCAGCAGTTCTTTCTCTCACATGGAGGTCATTTTTGCTCTCAGTCTCTTTCTTTTTGTTGACTCATGAGTTCAAACTGAGACAAGTGAGGCCTGAAGTGCTTTAGATGTTCTGGGTGGTGGTGGTGGTGTGGGGGGAGTAATTTTGGTAGAGCAGACACCACTAGGAAAGTTATCTAATGTGGATAATATCGCTCACTGTTAAAACCTTTCCAGACTCATAAATGTCATTAACTTGGTTTCTTATCTGTTCTTGAAGGGGGAGCAGTTTTCACACAGAGTCAAGTTGGCTTGGATCATTTTTTTCCCTTTAAGATCCACTTCGATCATCTTTTGAGCTATTTTGAAGCGTCTCAGGGGTTTTAAATTATGATTATGGTGTTTTAATCCAAAATCACAAAACCTGCTGTTTTCAAGGAAGTAGTTTCTGCATAGCGACAGTAGCTCATTAGCAACTCATTTCTGCACTGTTGGTGGAACTGTAAGGTGAATCTATAATAAATCTGTAATGTTTATTGGGGGAGGGGTCTGCATGAGGCAAATGGTTGTCACACTAGATACTGACAGTTTTTCTGAGTCCACAACCCCCCCATTACACAAAACTGAACCTTTCAGACTGGCCAGTCTGAGACACACCTGTGCAAACAGGGTATTTGCTATGAACAATGTGAGGTGGGATGGATTATCTCCACAAAGAAGAAGCGCTCACTGTTACAGATTTAGACAGATTTTTGAACAATATTTGAGATAGATGGTTGTTACTTGTATCTGGAAAATGTTTTATATTTTTTAGTTCAACTCATAAAAAATGGGAGCAAAAACAGAAGTGTTGCATTTACATTTTGTTTACTGTATATTAATTAACCTGTCTGAAACACTAAGTGGAAAGGTAAATGTTCAGTTAGCTTTTTATGCAAAGGAGATCAAGAAATGGAATCTTTCAGAATTTACACAAGAAATATTAGATGTTTGCAAAATCTATAAAACAACATATTTGCATCTATCTGTAAATATAAGAGATGTAAGCATTTACATATTAGGTCCAGCGTTGCAGCCATGTGTAGATGCATGGGGCAGACGTCTACACTCCAGGTCCTCGTGGGGACACCAAGGTGTTTCCAAGACAGAGAAGATCTATAATCCCTCCAGTAAGTTGTTGGTCTGCCTGGCAGGTCTTCTAGTGGAACGTGTCTCAATCACCTTCACAGGGAGGCGACTAGCAGGGATTTGAACTGACTTAGCCTTCGATGAGGAGGAGCAGCAGCTCTCTGAATGACAGAACCTCTTACTTTATCTCTAAGGTTTAGTCTGGCTGCTCTTACAGAGACGGCTTATTTCAGCTGCTTGTATCCAGGATCACAATACAGATCACATGACTGTAGACCCTGTGAGAGACCAGTAAAGACCAGTAAATTGAGAACAACAGACTGAAGCAATGCCCTCATTCATTGGTCCATCTCCTGATTCATCCACCCATCACTCATTAACAAGACACCAAGACTCCCAAATTCCTCCACTGGTGGCAAAAACTCACTCCTAACCCAAAGGAAGGATTCCACCTTCCACCTCCTTCATATATATATTATTATATCAGTTTATTTTCTTTAAAGTTTAATGAAGTTTCCATTAAGGAATAATTCTAATTTATGTTGAAAAATCTCCTTCTGTAATTCTTTAATTTTGGAAAAGAATGACTGATTCTGCTACCTTCTTGCATTTTAGGCATATTAAATAGATATTTCTAAATAGGTGCTAAATTATGAATATGAGTGAATTTAATAGCAAATGAACCAGTATTCTGCAGACGTGGTGTTCAGTTGCTGCCTGATCAGTGTAAAGAAACTGCAGTTTGTGTGTTATTTTTTATGGCTGGGCTTCAGGCTCACTTAGTCTGAACTCTTTGCCCTCGTTTCTCTTTCCTGATTTCAAAGAGAAGAAAAAAAAAAGGTACTTCAGTCAGTCTTCATCTCTCAACACAATCTTTGAGCAGCGATAAACAAAACAGTGAAAGAGGCAGCAACAATGTTTTCCTCCCCAGCATGCATCTCCTCTATGAAAGCTATGAATCATACATGTTGCTTCACTCTAACCTCATCCTGTTGACAAACAATGATTAGATTTTTTTTCCCTTTGGAGTGAATACAATTCACGCTCAGCTGTGTTTTATTTATACGTTCCCTGTGGTTCCTCACTTTAGGACACAAACAAAGGCATGCAAGACTCAAGCCCAAGAGATCCCTGGCAGCCGGGGTCACCGCTGTCTCTGATGCAGCCTCTAGTATATTTGGTGACCTGGAATCTCTGAGCGCCACCCTGGCCAGTAGTTCTCTGCTCAGATCCGAGCACGCTTCTGCCGGCAGTCGACCGTCAAACGATAGCAGTGATGACTCAGGACCTCACAAGAGATCAAAGCGCTTCCTCTCCTACCCGCGCTTTGTTGAAGTCATGCTGGTCGCTGACAGCAAAATGGTGGAACATCATGGCAGCAATCTGCAGCACTACATGCTCACACTAATGTCTATAGTAAGTACGGCTACAGTGAACGATGCTGTATGAAACGTGTGTGTTGGTGGATTCCATGTAGTGTGTGTATCTGTTCCACGCCCCTGTTGGAGCTGCAGGTCAGTCAGCAAGCCTTTGAAGGTGGGTTGTGGTGGGGAGAGGGCAGCTCAGGTGTAAACAATCCCTTCAACAGGAAGGCAGATAGTAAGTGAGGACAAATTGAGGGAGAGTCTGTCTGACAGCTTTGATGAATGTTAAGAAATAAGCTCAGGTATGTTGCAAAGACCATTTACTCTCAGCCACTTGAAATGCTTCTGCAGGTTTGTGCCGGGTGAGCGGTGGGGGGTTGAGATGACCTATATTTTCTTCTGGGAAAAGGCTTCTTCTTCTCTTCAATCTATTACCACCTTGAACCTCCAATAAATCCAACTTTCTTGTATTTTATTGTTATAGTCACCAGAGTTACCTCAGCTGACTCAGTCCTGTTCTTTCTTTATCTAGGTCTCTTCTATCTACAAGGACCCCAGCATAGGCAACTTCATTAACATAGTGATCGTTAAATTAGTGATACTAAACAACGAGGTGGTGAGTTTCTTTTTATCCTCCATGTTACCAACATGTGCATGTTTCTGTCTGAGATGACACCTGCTTTGTTTTGCATGTATTTCAGGACGGTCCAGTCATTTCATTCAATGCACAGACCACTTTAAAGAACTTCTGCATTTGGCAGCAGAGTCAGAACGTCCTGGACGATAACCATCACTCCCATCACGACACCGCCATCCTCATCACCAGGTGCAAGGAAATGATCTGTCTCCGTTTAGAACATTTTAAACATGCTTTTAATACTTAAAGATTAAAACTATCCTATCAACAGAGGGATGAATGTATACAAAGACAGTCTGATGCTTGTTTGACCATGAACTGTTCATCTTCCACACAGGCAAGACATCTGCAGAGCAAGAGATAAATGTGACACTTTAGGTAAATAGATTTGTTTTTATGAGTTAACCACCAATGGTTGTAATGATGGCATCATTTAGGAGAAGTGAAGTGATTCCTGTGTTACTCAGGACTCGCAGAGCTGGGAACAGTGTGCGATCCGTACAGGAGCTGCAGCATCAGTGAGGACAATGGACTCAGCACTGCGTTCACCATCGCCCATGAACTTGGTCATGTGTGAGTATATTAATTAAGATTTATTTGTTTACATCAAATGACTTCCAACATGGGAAGGTTCTGGCTTGAGTTGGACAACAGTAGATCTTTGGAAATCCTTCTTTTGATTGACTCATGGGAACCAAAGACAAGAGACGAATCAGATAAAACATCACACATGGATTCATTGTGATGCTTTTGACCCCTAAACAAATGTCTGGGTTCCATTCTGGAAATTGGATTTCTTTCTCAGAATTAAAAGGTTTTTCTCTTGACGCTGATCAAACTCTGATTTGTCCACAGTCACTCTGACATGGTTTTTACAGGCCGCTGATGTCTGTATTACAGTTATTTGGTCCCTATAAAATAAACAGATTATTGTCTGGCCGTGTGATTCTGTAGTTGTAGGTCAACAAAACAATTAGTAATATTTTTCTAATAAACGGGCACTGCCGATTCGTTTTTAAATCTAAATATTTCCTATATTTTAATATCATGCTGGATACGTTACAGACTAACCTGGCTCTTCCAGATCTACGTGTAGCCCCACGTGTCCAGTCGGTGCTACACAATGATCTGGAACTGCTCCATCTATAAAAGGGAGGGACATCAGGTATAATATTTTAAGCTGATTGGAGGACACGCCAGCATGTGTCTGTCCATCATGATTTGTCTTTAGCCAATCACAGTAAATCAAGCTCATGCAAATCTAGTCAGAAGAAAAGCCTTCTGCAGCCTTTGATACTGTGGATCATAAACCTTTGTTACAGAGACTGAACACTGACTTTGGTATTTCCGGAACAGTCTTAGAGTGGTTTTCTTCTTATTTGACAAATCGTACTTTCTCTGTGTGTGCGAATAACATTATGTCTGCAGCCACCCCATTGTTGTATGGTGTTCCGCAAGGGTCAGTCTTGGGTCCGATTTTGTTTTTATTATACATCAGCCCTCTCGGCAAAATCATCAGTCATTTTAAACATGTGTCCTATCACCTCTACGCTGATGACATTCAATTGTATGTTTCTTTTAAAGAGTCAGAGCTGCATAAACTGTCAGAGTTAACGGACTGTCTGTCGAGTGTGAAAACCTGGCTCACAGAAAACTGCCTTCAGTTAAACTCTGATAAGACGGAGACTTTGATAATTGCTCCGGAGCAGAAAATCTCTTTTATTGTGAGTCACCTTGGTTCTTTGGGCTCTTCTGTCCAGTCGAGCATCAGAAATCTTGGTGTTTGGTTTGACCAGTCTCTGTCCCTGGACAAACATTCAAGACTTTTGGTCAAAAATTGTTTTTACCATCTAAGAAATATTGCAAAATTGAAGACTGTTTTATCAAACACTGACTTGGAGTTGGTGGTTCATGCTTTTATTTCTTCTCGTTTAGATTATTGTAATTCTCTTTTTACATGTTTTAACAAAAATGCTCTTGATCGTCTTCAGCGAGTCCAAAATGCTGCTGCAAGACTTTTAACCGGGTCCAGCAGGTGGTCACATATCACGCCAGTGTTGTCTTCTCTGCACTGGCTTCCCATTAAATTTCGAATTGATTTTAAAATTCTCGTTTTGACCTTCAGAGCCTTGCATGGGCAGGCTCCAAAATATATTTGTGATCTCCTTCACTCGTACATATCTGGTCGCTCGCTCCGATCTTCAGACCAGAACCTCCTCATGGTTCCAAAAACTCACTTTAAAACCAGAGGAGATGGATCCTTTCAGACCGTGGCTCCAAATCTGTGGAATGCCCTACCTTTGCCCCTTCGTGAGACTGACACTGTTGATTATTTTAAAAGGCAGCTGAAGACACTTTTATTTTGGCGAGCTTTTGGTTGACTGGACTTTTGGTGTGATTATTATTCTTTTTATCTTTTTACTGTTTATGCTGTTTATTGAAATTGTGAAGCACTTTGTGATTTTTATCTGTGAAAGGTGCTATATAAATAAAGTTTATTATTATTATTATTATTATAAAAGCAGAACACATCTTTACCATTAAGAAATGTACAGAAGCTGCAATCAATAGCTGCTATTATACATACATCCACCGGTGCAGCCATGTTTGTTTTGCTTTGCCTGCTTGGAACTTGCTGCCAATCATACCTGATCATATAAAAGCACAATGATAACACATGATTGGTCCAAACACGATTAACCAAGTCAAACGGTTTTAGCTGGAGCACTTCAAGATGGATTTTCGTGGCTTTGGAAAACTTCAAATCTCACGAGAATCCATCCTGCAGCACAAGGTTACATACAAACTCCAAACAGACCGAAAAAACACATCTGCATCATGACTTTAAGTTTTTACAGTATAAGATGTTTTTAATCTATATACATATTTTTTGCTAGGTTCAACATGCCTCATGATGACAGTAACAAGTGTAAAGAGGATGGAGTTAAGATGCAGCAACATGTGATGGCTCCCACGCTTAATTACAACACAAACCCATGGATGTGGTCCAAATGTAGCAGGAAATACATCACGGAGTTCCTTGAGTACGTCATATTGTTTTCTTCATCACTGTTACTAACTTGCAACATGCAAAAACCAAGAAGAAAGAATATTACAGCCCCAATCCCAAAGAAGTTAGGACAGTGTAAATAAAAACACAACGCAATGATCTTATTCCCAATATAACATAAATAACTTATCAGATGTTAAATTGTTTACCATTTCATTGAAAATATTAGCTTGTTTTAAATTTGATGGCAGCAGCACATAAAAAAGAATCCTTCAACAGACAAGAACTGGACAACTCTCCTAAACCTCCAGCAGCTGGTCTCCTCACTTCCCAGATGTTTACAGAATGATGGGATGCTTCACAGTGGTAAGAACACCCTGTTCCAACCTTGTTTTGAGATGTGTTGCTTCAATCAAATTCAAAATGAGCTTCTTTTTTTAATAAAAGGATTATACATCTGTTTCAACATCTGATCAGCTAGTTATGTTTTATGGGGTATAAAATATGCGTTTGTGAGATTTGCAAATCTTTGCATTCTATTATTTTACATTTTGTTTGGAATTGGGGTTGAATATTTCCACTTTCTATACAGCACTTATGAGGACACAATAAAATGTCCACTTTGGGGTTTTTCAGCCTTTGAATTCTGCTGAAATTTTTTTAAAGGTATTTATGCAAAAACTGTTATATAAACAGTAACACACACGTTCAGTCCGTGTTTGCAGATTTTCTCCTTGTAGTTGAAGCAGCAAGATTCAGGAGTATCAGCTTTTAGAATGAGAATGAGTTTCTCCGTTTGAAAAGCTTCTAAATCCACTGGGAAAAAACAAAACAAGGAAAAAAAAATTCTTAACTCAAAAGTCAAGATACACAAAGTTCTCCCTGCATGAGCACGATCTTGAGACAGCTGTTTGAACATAAGCAGACGTCTATCAAGATTTATATGTAAAGAAAGAATGACCACCCTCGCCGTACTGAGTGTGTTTTCTGTCTGTTTGTGTCTCGTTTTCTCTCCTTTTTTTTAAGTCATTTTATTTTTATTTCTTAATAGCACAGGATATGGTGAGTGCTTGCTCGACGAGCCTGTTTCTAGGCCGTACACGCTCTCGCAGGAGCTCCCTGGGCGGATTTATGGTGTCGATAAACAGTGTGAATTGATATTCGGCCCAGGAACACAGGTGTGCCCTTATATGGTGAGTTGAGTCAGTATGAGGGTTTGAAATGTAAGTTCTGTGATCTGGAGCCGTGGTTGTCAGCTAAAATTTGAGGTGTCTGAAGGCATTTGATAAAAGACAATTGCTTTATTTAGACATCTAGGAAATTATAAATCCAGAATTTGCCTGTTAAACCTAATATATGAACACAATACATAATGTGATCAGTCCATATCATCAAATTGTTTTCACAGTATGTTTGATACAATCAATTTATTCTTAGTTTACTGTTTTCTGCCAGGACAACAAGGTCGTGCAGGTCACTTGGCTGATGCAGTAAACACTGAGTCATCTTCAAATGCATGTTTTAATAATGTGTGATAAACATTTTGATGCCAGTCACATGACAGTGACGTGGTTGTTTGTGGAACGTCAGTATTGACACAGACTGTATCTACATGTGTGGGATTAATAGACTCAGTGTCGAAGGCTGTGGTGCACCAGTCCAGAAGGCGCCCAGCGAGGCTGCAGGACGCAGCACATGCCGTGGGCAGACGGCACCGACTGCTTACCTGGAAAGGTAAGCAATGTGTAGAAGGAGGGAAAGATGGCGGATGTGTCCAAAGGCATGTTATGGCACATGTTTTTATTATAAGTTCCTTAAACAAAAAGCAGGCATGGACAAATACATTGACTGAATACAATTAGATTGAGGGTGTACATGGTGGTGCAGTTGGTTAAAAGGAACATGCACGTTTGGTTAACTAATGATTCTAGTCTTGAGGTAGGTTCTTACTGAGTATTGAAAAATCATCTTGTTTTTGGTTCTTTTTAAACTCAGGCTTCTTGAGAGGTGTATTACCTGTAGCTGACATGTTTCGGCGTGTTTACTTCCGCCTTCTTCAGAGCTGTTGTTGCTGTAGATGTTACTTCCTTCCTTTCCTCTCAAGAAGCCTGAGTTTAAAAAGAACCAAAAACAAGCTGATTATTCTAGTCTCTATAGGCATAAGTGTGTGTAAATGTGGGATGGATGGATGGATGGATGGATGGATGGATGGATGGATGGATGGATGGATGGATGGATGGATGGATGGATGGATGGATGGATGGATGGATGGATGGATGGATGGATGGATGATGGATGGATGATGGATGGATATATATATATATATATATATATACAGTGGGGCAAAAAAGTATTTAGTCAGCCACCAATTGTGTAAGTTCTCTCACTTAAAAAGATCAGAGAGGCCTGTAATTTTCATCATAGGTATACCTCAACTATGAGAGACAAAATGAGGGAAAAAAATCCAGAAAATCACATTGTCTGATTTTTAAAGAATTTATTTGCAAATTATGGTGGAAAATAAGTATTTGGTCACCTACAAACAAGTAAGATTTCTGGCTTTCACAGACCTGTAACTTCTTTAAGAGGCTCCTCGGTCCTCCACTCGTTACCTGTATTAATGGCACCTGTGTGAACTCGTTATCAGTATAAAAGACACCTGTCCACAACCTCAAACAGTCACGCTCCAAACTCCACTATGGCCAAGACCAAAGAGCTGTCAAAGGACACCAGAAACAAAATTGTAGACCTTCACCAGGCTGGGAAGACTGAATCTGCAATAGGTAAGCAGCTTGGTGTGAAGAAATCAACTGTGGGAGCAATTATTAGAAAATGGAAGACATACAAGACCACTGATAATCTCCCTCGATCTGGGGCTCCACGCAAGATCTCACCCCGTGGGGTCAAAATGATCACAAGAACGGTGAGCAAAAATCCCAGAACCACACGGAGGGACCTAGTGAATGACCTGCAGAGAGCTGGGACCAAAGTAACAAAGGCTACCATCAGTAACACACTACGCCGCCAGGGACTCAAATCCTGCAGTGCCAGACGTGTCCCCCTGCTGAAGCCAGGACACGTCCAGGCCCGTCTGCGGTTTGCTAGAGAGCATTTGGATGATCCAGAAGAGGATTGGGAGAACATCATATGGTCAGATGAAACCAAAATAGAACTTTTTGGTAGAAACTCAACTTGTCGTGTTTGGAGGGGAAAGAATGCTGAGTTGGATCCAAAGAACACCATACCTACTGTAAAGCATGGGGGTGGAAACATCATGCTTTGGGGCTGTTTTTCTGCAAGGGGACCAGGACGACTGATCCGTGTAAAGGAAAGAATGAATGGGGCCATGTATCGTAAGATTTTGAGTGAAAACCTCCTTCCATCAGCAAGGGCATTGAAAATGAGACGTGGCTGGGTCTTTCAGCATGACAATGATCCCAAACACACCGCCCGGGCAACGAAGGAGTGGCTTCGTAAGAAGCATTTCAAGGTCCTGGAGTGGCCTAGCCAGTCTCCAGATCTCAACCCCATAGAAAATCTCTGGAGGGAGTTGAAAGTCCGTGTTGCCCAGCGTCAGCCCCCAAACATCACTGCTCTAGAGGAGATCTGCATGGAGGAATGGGCCAAAATACCAGCAACAGTGTGTGAAAACCTTGTGAAGACTTACAGAAAACGTTTAACCTCTGTCATTGCCAACAAAGGCTATATAACAAAGTATTGAGATTAACGTTTGTTATTGACCAAATACTTATTTTCCACCATAATTTGCAAATAAATTCTTTAAAAATCAGACAATGTGATTTTCTTGATTATTTTTCCTCATTTTGTCTCTCATAGTTGAGGTATACCTATGATGAAAATTACAGGCCTCTCTGATCTTTTTAAGTGGGAGAACTTACACAACTGGTGGCTGACTAAATACTTTTTTGCCCCACTGTATATTATAACTGCTACATTTGGGTTTTAACCTGCATCTCATGCCTTTTCATTGCAAACTGAAAACATGTTTTTAGGAATATTTCGTCATACACGTGAGTTATTTTGTTGAGTTTTTACGTTTCCTTTCCACTCAAGTCCAGCTGTGTTGTCTTTTTTCACGTCTTTTTTTCTGTTTGTTCTGCCTTCATCCAGCTCTCCACTCATTGGTCTTCCTTTGTTGTTTTCCTCTCCTTTCACTGCTCCTGCAGCACTGTAGACATGGCCTGTGTATAGCCAGAGAGCATGACGCCATGCCTGTGGAGGGAGCGTGGGGGGTTTGGAGTCCTTTTGGTACCTGTTCACGAACATGTGGCGGCGGCATTAAGATAGCCATGCGTGAATGCAACCGGCCCTTGTGAGTAGTCCATCTTTTTGCAGTCATGCATCCAAGGTGAACCTTGTGTCCAGCCTTGCTTCTGAAGTCAATGTTGCATAGATCAAATCTCCTTAAGGAGATTCTTTCCATAGCAAGTGTTCATCTAATCAAGCTCTCTGATGGTGAAGCTTCCTGCTAAATACAAAGATCCCTCAGACCTCTTTAATGCTGCCTTTCATCCTGGATTAACAGAGTGAAATAAAAGTATTAGGCATAATGAGAATGAGTTAAAAATACAAAGAGATGTGATCTAAGTAAGAACTAACATCATATTAAATCCCACTGTGAAAGGAAATTAGCTTGAAGGATCTACTGAAACAGTTTTCCACATTAGAACAATGTTAGTTCTTTTACCTTAATGTTTTTACACTCAGGCCCAGGAACGGTGGAACATATTGTGTTGGTCGGCGGATGAAGTTCCGCTCCTGTAACTCAGAACCCTGCTCTAAGCAGAAGAAGGACTTCAGGGAGGAACAGTGTGCTGCATTTGATGGGAGGCACTTCAACATCAATGGTCTACCTCCTAATGTTCGCTGGGTGCCCAAATACAGTGGAAGTGAGAATTCTATTCTTTTTTCCCTTTTTTTGCACAAACCTATACTCTCCTTTTTATTCATTTAAATTGAGAATGTAAACTTTGCATTGATTTCAACCTGTATAAGCATTATGTGTCTCCTCTGGCAGTCCTAATGAAGGACAGGTGTAAGCTGTTCTGCAGGGTGGCAGGCAGCACAGCCTACTATCAGCTCAGGGACAGGGTCATCGATGGCACACCATGTGGACCCGACACCAACGACATCTGTGTGCAGGGCCTGTGCAGGGTGAGGTTATCAGTTCTGATCAACTGATTCAAAATCCTCAGCTGTCTTCTATTAGCGTTTCTTCATCCAATGTAACTCTGTGGCGTGTATGTAATGATTTCCACATCCGTACACTTAACTTTTTCAGTCTTTTGCTAAACCAGACTGTCTCCTCAAATCTGTGACAGTTGGAGTTTTAATTTGAAAGCTTGATTGCTAACATGCCCTTCACATCAACGTGCATCTTGAAAGCAGCAGTGGCTTTTCCTGTGTACACTCTGAACCGCACACAGAGTTTTGATTTAACTGTGGCTCAGTAAATCGCTCATCTCCTGGCAAGTGCATGTTTTGATCCTAAAAAGTTCATAATTGACTGAAAAATAACAAAAAAATGTGTCTTCAATGCCAAGCAAGGGTGTTTACGTTTGAATCATTACGACTTCCAAGTTTTGTGATCAGTACCTGTTAAAAGGGTCAGAATTTATTAGATCTAATGGAGGATTTTTAAGGGTTTATATTTGTTCCTTCATGATCAGTGTTTTGTTTTTTTCTCTCTACTGAGCAGCAAGCAGGCTGCGATCATGTATTGAACTCTAAAGCCAGAAGAGACAAGTGTGGCGTGTGTGGAGGCGATAACTCCTCATGTAAAACTGTAGGGGATACGTTCAACATCGTACACTACGGTGAGCTCCAACCTCTTCTATCCTTCAAGAGTTCACCACGCAGTTCAACACTTGTTACATTACCTCTACGTATTTGCATTTATGTTAGCAAAAGGCACAGAAACGGGTATACTAACGGTCTAAACACATTAACAGGCTATAACGAAGTTGTCCGAATACCAAGTGGTGCTACAAACATAGACGTGCGACAACACAGCTACTCAGGGAAGCCGGAGGATGACAACTACCTCGGTGAGATTTATTTTTTAACATTTTCTGAAGCAGGAAGAGAAATCTTCTTTACGTGACATGTCTCTGTCCACCTGTCAGCGTCAAGTGTTAGAGTTCCTACTTTGGCTGTACACAGATTGTGTATGTCCATGAAATGTAATATACACAATTTGCATGGTAAAACTGCCATCAAATAATTTGAGTTCATCTAACGAGTTGTTTTTTTGAGTGTAAAGTCATCTACTACAAACAGAAGGAGGATATTTTATGTATGTTTCAATAAGCCAAAACTCAATCTGTTGGTATATTTCCACCAATTTCAGTCAACATTAGATGCTTTTGTGTCTCTTGTGTGCCTTTATGACAAATACTAATATTTGTATTTGTATTTAACACCAAATATTGACAAACCTGTGCATGTCACACATTATTGTATGTAGGAGTTATTTAGGGGGGTAGTTCAATGGGGTCCCATGTTTCGCAGGGTGATTCCCATTTCTGACAGTCATATTAGTGTAATGTGTGAAATGACCAGGAAAGTAAAGGCAGGAAATGAGCTCCATAATCGCATTAGTGTGAACGAGTGCAGAAAACGTGTTGGTGAACAGAACAGGATGCTTCAGGATGGGACTTTCATCTGGAAGAGAGGATTATTTTAGTCCAATAAAGCATGTGTTCTGCTGTAAATCATGATATTAACCACTGTCTTTTCCTAGTTGATGAACGTGTGTGGCATTGGCTGGTTCACTGAGTGAGCAAACACAGCTTGATCTCACATCAATTATCCCTCACACGGTCTCCATCTTCCTGCAGCCATATCTAATAGCCGCGGAGAATTCCTGCTTAATGGGGAATTTGTGGTCAGCATGTTCAAAAGGGAAATTAAAGTGGGAGATGCTGTCATTGAGTACAGTGGGTCTGACCATGCCATCGAGAGGATCAATTGTACTGACCGCATCGAAGAGGAGATCATTATTCAGGTAAACTGTCTTTAAAGTAAAAGTCCACTTACAAAGAGACTTATTTATAAATTAGGAAATACAAGACAAGAATGCAACATTAATGTAAAGGCGTCTACTTGCTTGATCCTTGTGCTTTTATTTTGGAAGGTGTGGATAGTTCACAACAATAAAATGTGTGCGTTTATTTATTGCCTGCGTTTCTTCCAGGTGCTGTCTGTCGGGAACCTTTACAATCCAGATGTTAGTTACTCCTTTAATATCCCCATAGAGGATAAGCCTCAGCAGTTTTTCTGGGATGCTTATGGGCCCTGGCAGGAGTGCAGCCGCCTGTGCCAAGGTGAGGAGGAGCCACATGTGGTTGGCAGGCTAAGGTGTTAGGAAAGGTCAAAAGATGAATGAGTTTAGAGTCAAGATGAGATGGAAGAATTGAGACCTGAGTCTGGGATGTATGAGGGAGAAACCTGCCAACAGCTTCATGGTTGACATATAGATTATGACCAAGCGAATAAACATGTTTTTTATAGTCCGCTGTGGCGAATAACCTTTTTGTTGTTTGCATGACTGTGGGTTTGTTAGAGTATGTGGATGTGCAGAGGTGGATCACAGGTAAACTCTAAAATCTGTTATGTGTTATGACTCACTTTGTTCTGTGCAGAAATCTCTTTTTTTTTTAGATTTTGTCACAATCTTGCTGAAACAACCAGCAGTAAAATTCAAGGAGAAACCAGCAGGATTCCCAGCAGGATAAACAGCTGACAGCAGGGACGCACTAAATTCTCACAGCACTCAAGTGCTAAACATGAAAACATGAGACTCTTACCGATTTAGCACCTGGAGTAACAGGAGCTACGTGTCCTCCATTGCACTGGGATTTTTATTTTTTTAGATTGAAACATGTTTTTAGAACATGCAAAAGAAAAACTAGAACAAAAAAAATACAAATAAAGAGGAAGCAGAGACAACATGGAGTAAAACACCACCATTCTACCCGAAAGTAGCACCTATTTTCTCTTTTCAAGTGTCACGTTAACTTTTACAAATCTATGCAGATACAAAGTCTGTGTCACGGTGACATTTTTATATTAAATTTGAGTGTTACGTCATATTCTGTTCTCTTATCTTGTGTTTTTTAAACTTCACAGGAGAGCGAAAGCGGAAGAGTCTGTGCAGCAGAGAATCGGACCGGGTGGTGGTGTCAGACCAGAGGTGCCACGGTACAGCTCGGCCTGCTGTAATCACAGAGCCCTGCAACACAGAATGTGAACTCAGGTTTGTATAACCAGTGAAAACGAACCTTTATTACATGATGATGATCTATTTTTATTTTTATCTTGTAAAATGCTGGAGAGGATTTATCCCGTGTGTCTTGACCCAGGTGGCATGTAGCTCGTAAAAGCGAGTGCACGGCTCAGTGTGGCCCCGGGTATCGCACTCTGGAAATATACTGCACCAAGTTCAGCAGCAGTGACGGCAAGATCCAAAAGGTTGATGACAGCTACTGTAGTGGGCAACGCAAACCTGAAGACAGGGAAGGTTGCCATGGAGACTGTAACCCAGGTGGCTGGGATTACTCACCCTGGTCAGAGGTATGATTGTGCTCACACAAAGACCCCATTCAACAGGCGACATTTTATTGAAGTTTTATTTTCTCTGTTTCGCAGTGCTCCAAAAGCTGTGGTGGGGGCACCCGTCGACGAGGGGCAGCGTGTCGCAAGGCCGCTCAGGGTAGCGGCGATGAGAGCAAATGCAGTCAAAGGGACAAACTGACCGTCCAATCCTGCAACGATTTCCTCTGTCCACAGTGGAAAACTGGTGACTGGTCAGAGGTCAGCTGAACACTTACTATATCCTCTTTGCTCTCATGAGTTGTTGAAATAAATAGTTCCTTGAATTTTCAGTCACTTTGTACGTGCAGTAGAATTTACATGAGTCTTGCACATGTAGATGTATCTACAATTTATTTAGCTAACTTTCATTTTAAACATGCATTACGTTTTTTAGTCATCTGGATTGTATTTTAAATCCCAGAGCTGATTATAAATGTCTTAGACACAGAGATTTGCGCCCCTCCCTCCACTACACACAGACGATGGGGAGGTGGTGATTGCCCTCCTTCTTAACTCCTGCACAGTTCACACACTGTGGAGCAAGGCGCTTGCAAATCTGTGGGCTGCATTCCAGGAATTTTTTAGATCTCCCATGCGTTGCTGTGAAAACACTTAAAGTAAAATACTATACACATATTAGTACTCACAGACAAATAACTACAACTACAACTGGTTTGTACACTGATTTGATTTGAAGTCTGAATGATCTTTCTGTACTAAACACTAGAACATTTCCTGGAAATGAACTTGAATCCTAGTAGACGCAGTAATTATAACAAGCTAAGTTAAACAGTTTTTATCACATGTGGTTATATGATGTGAAACATCTGTCTCCCAGTGTCTTGTAACATGTGGGAAAGGCTACAAGCACCGTCAGACCTGGTGTCAGTTTGGCGAGGATCGTTTAGATGATCGCTTTTGTGGTTCATCTAAACCCGAGTCAGTGCAAACGTGTCAACAACAAGAGTGTGCGTCATGGCAAGTCGGACCTTGGGGACAGGTGAGTCTGTTTACTTTTCAAGGTTTAAATGAACATATTTTACTTTTCGCTAAGTTCAAAGAGCAAATTGAAGCTGAGTAACATTTAACATGTTCAGACATGTGCTAAAACATATTATCATGAATAAAACAAACAACAAACATTTCTGGTTTTCTGCATTAGAACATCAGTAATTTGTGATCATGCATGTTTGCTTTTGCACATGATCTGTTTACTGTAATGTTTCCTGATGAAGTATGTGAGACTTTCATGGGGTCAGCTCTCTGGAAGATGGTTTATCTTGAAACAAATTTAGCTTAGAGAAACAGAAATCAGATTTGAATGGCCAAACAAGTAGCTAGCTGCGATGCTAGCAGTAGTTCTCCAGGTTTTCTGCCATCACAACAGTTTGTGAATGCTAATTTTAAACCTTTATATCATACTCAGTTTCCCATAATAGTTATTCTGACAGATAAATAATAAAATACCAGCTGGTAGTGTTACACACTGAAACAGAAGAGGAACAATAGCTAGTCGTAGAGCTAATTTTAAACTACTAATGTATATAAATAACAGTTTAGCAATCCACTAACCTCTTTGTTTCTTCTCTGGGTTGTAGGAAGCTGGTATCTTTCTCCAGCATCACTGGGAGAAATGTGGGTTTATACGCTGGACAGTTAGAGACAAATAGCCTGTTACACTCACACCAAATATCTTCTTAACCATTTATATGGATTCCAACTGCATAAATGATAACTAATATAATGTTTCCTGCTGTTTAAATGTTTTTAAAGCTTAGCTGTCTAAATTGCTGTGACTTTTTGGAGATGTTGTTAGTTAGCAGTGAGCAGTCTTGGATCTGGCCCCTGCCATGACTAGCATTAGCTTGTCAGTTTGGGCAGAACTAATCTGTTTCTCCAGACTGAGGTTGATCAAAGAGCTATCTACAAGGGGAAAGATACTAATGCAAACATAACAATACAGAGGATATGAGCAAAGTCTGCGGTCCTGTCCGTCTAAAAAAGCCTTTGTGTTAAAAGCTTTTCAGAAAATGATGCATTCAGCTCATTGTCTGCATGTATTCTCAGTTTGTGCACACAAAACTTAACACCAAAAAATTTGAAATATTTCTGTGCCTCCCATCAGAGGATGTGCGCATGTTAGGATGTATTTGAAGCAGTTTAATGAAGCGTGGCCAAATGTTAGCTAAAGCTGCCGCCACACAAGTTTGACCCTGTTTCACTGAAGCTAGTGAGCCTGAAGCAAGTCCAAGGTTTTACTCTTTGATTTCACTACAGTGGGAAAATGACCGCTGCAACGTGCATGAACATCTTTGCATGAACTATTTGGAAAAAAATCTTGTCATTGCAAAGTCTTTTGTTGCTAATGTGACTGTACTTGGTTTTTGTTTTGTTTTTTGTTATTTTTCACCTGTTATTAATGTTTCCCATTTGCTTTGCTTGTTTTCCTCTCCTTGTTCTTAGTGCACGACCTCTTGTGGACCAGGATACCAGATGCGAGCGGTGAAGTGTGTGGTGGGCTCTTATGGTGCTGTCATGGAAGACACTGAATGTAACGCTGCTACCCGACCCACTGATACCCAAGTATGGCTGTTGGTGTTTGAAGACTGTAGACAATATCCATGTCCATACATAGTCTTCTAAAAGCAGATACAGATAAACACAAGCATTCCCTCTCAGTGAAGCTCCCAGCCAACCTGTTTGGTGAAAGTCTTGTGTCCCTGCTCCATAGAAGGGTTGATTATAGCTGTTTTGTTTTTTGTTTGTTTCATTAAAAAGCTTGAGCATCAAGCTTTATAACTCCACATAATCACAACGGAATATCTTTTTCAACAAAACATCCTAATGTGTGACTTTACAGTGTATCTGAGCAAAAGTGACTTAAAGTGACTTCACAGTTTCAAAATTTTCATGACTGTCATCAATTTCAAAAGGTGACAAAAGGGTATTTGCCTGCCTCGGCGCTTAGAGTCACAGACACACAGAAACTCCAAAGAAAACTTGCAGCATTTTGAGCTGAATGGGAGTTTTGTTTGGTCAGCGTGGGGTGTAAACTCATCCAGAGGGCTGAGCATGCAGAGTCAGGATGAGGCCCCCCTCTAGTTGCAGCCGCAGCTCTTAATTCCGGTGCCTGGGTCGGCAGAGACCGGTGACCAGTGACCCTGAAGCAGTCGCCCCACCTCGTTGTGATTCTGATCAGCCAGCCATGAAGTGGGCCACCAGGCCGCTCGTCCTACCACCACCTGCCAACAAGCAGCGTTTAGAAAAAGAGGGTATGAGAAGATAAAACTCTTGAGTACGAGAGAGAGAGATTGTTGGCTTTTTAAATTAGAAAAATACTTCACATTGTTTTGATTATTTATATGACTTGTAAGTTTTAGGTTTAGGGAAGCATGGTTTGAGTATGGCAGGAAGTGTGTGCAGAGCTATGCCAAGCTCGGCAGTGAGCCCTATTTGTTTCTTTTAGGAAGCAGAGCGTGGAATGTGTAGTCTACTCAGAGTTTGTGCGACCTGATTAAGGCTCTCATTCCTCTACACAGGGGGTCAGAGGGCACCAGAGGGCAGGGGTTGGGGGAGGTGGGGGAAGGCGGAAGGTGAGGGACAAGGGGGTGGATTTGGGGTGGAGTTTCTAACCACGCCAGCATGGGCATTGGAGCCCTGAATACCGCTCCACTATGACCTGTTATGACAGGGATTAGGACTTTATGCTGAGTGGGTTACAGCAGCAATTCATAGTTTGAACTGACGGGGCAGACCCTGCAAGTGTTGTTTTAGTAGGGGTGGTGGTGGTGGTGGTGGTG
>SSNP01000304.1:303071-334452 GCA_006937955.1 Pachypanchax playfairii
TGTTGAATATTTTAGCTCCACAGGTGTTCTTACCTTCATAGTGGGTGAAAACAGGTCAACAACTTCTCTTTCAGTTTTAATCTCTCAAACTACGCAGGTGGTGATAAAACCCGAGTTCTCCCGAGTTCTAACGACCTGTATCTGTTTCATCACAACTCCTTTGTTCGTTAGTATTCATCAGCTCCTGCAGTTGAAACCACGCCTAGCATGCTGCTGGCTAAAAGCTGTTAGCATAAGACGTAGCAAACAGGAAGACACGACGTCTGATGTTACCATGCTCAGCAGGACAGGAAACAGTATACCTTGCTCTCATAGGCTAGTTTGTTAGCTAATCAGAGTCCAGCACATTTTAATAATGAATATTAATGAGCTACTGCTCGAGGCCTGACGGAACCAGACAAATGTTGATGAAGACAGATTGAAAGGTCTGTTAACCCAGTTTCAAGTTTATTTATTTATAAAGTTCCAGTTCATGACAAAGTCATTTCAAGGCACTTCACAGAAAAATCAACCAATTAATAATAAAACATTTTCTATCTAAGGAACCAGCGATTGGGCTGAATTGTTATTTCAGCACAATCCTCCATCCTGAGCAGCACTATTGGCGACAGTGGAAAGGAACGACTCCCTTTTAACAGGAAGAAACCTCTAGCAGAACCAGAACCAGAACCCGGCTCAGGATGGGCGACTGGGGTCTGAGCTGACAGGAAAGAGACAAACACTGATGTATTTTGGCCAGTCGTCATGTCTATAGAAAGATAAACAGAGAAACAGTTAATGGCAGCAGTAACAATCAATACAAACATGGAGAGTAAAGAGAGACAGCAGAGTGAAGACATGTGGACAGTATGTCCTATATTAATCTATATAATATCTATATTAATCCCTCGTTACACTGTGAAAATTTAACAGCAATATTTTTGGTTATTTAGCTTATTTTCATCTTGCAATCCATTTATGTATATGTGTTACATTTACCAACTAAATGTTTACTTAGCAAGTTAAATATTTATTTTGAAGTTAAATGTTTATTTTACAAAATAAACATTTATTTTCAAAATTAAATAATTTTCTAACTATAATTTTCAAAATTAAATATTTAGGTCTGACCCTAATATTTATTTTCTGACCTAAATATTTATTTTCTAAATTAAATATTGCGTTCTTACATCAGATGAGTTGATCAGTAGCTCACAGTAGTTCTTTCTGAAGTTGTTTCAAAGTTTTTTGACAAGTTGGCTTTACAAACATTGTTTAGCGTACTTGTAAAAATCGCTGAAAAGCTGAAAGTTGAGCTCCCAGTAGGATCTTCCACATCTGAAGAAAAAGACTTTTGGATTTACTTGCAATTTCATTCCCAACTGTGTTTGTGTCTTCAGTGCTCTGTGACCTGTGGGCAGGGGAAGACCATTCGACAGGTGCTGTGTGTTAACTTCAGTGACCAGGAGGTGAAAGCGAGTGAATGCGACTCAGACGATCGTCCTGCCACAGAGCAGGACTGTGCTATGTCTCAGTGCCCGTCCATTTCCAGGGAGTCCCGACCTTTGCCGTCCTCACCAGGCACCAGCACCAGGAGTGATCTGCCCCCTAACCAGTCCCACCAATGGCGCACTGGACCCTGGGGCGCGGTAAGACACCTCACACACTAAACATGTGTGGCACATAACACTGGGTACCAAAGTGACATGCATTCAGAGCTACGGCCTTCAGATAGTCTCAAAGTTTCAATAGTTTCAAGAAAGTTTTTGTCAGCAGATATAAAGATGATAGAAATAGTTTGTTCCTTTAACTCAGCACTATAACTGCTATAGAATGACCTTCTTTCTTTGTATTGGAGACAAATTTTTGCTTAGAGCAATGTTAGTGAAAATCTCTGTTCGACCTTTAAATAATCCTGGGAAGTGATTAAAGTCATTTCTGGTGACTTTTTCCTCTTTGGTTCTCCGGAGGATTTTAAATAGCTGCAGAAATGTGATTCATTTGATACCAGATATCCCTTAATAATGTGTGAGTTTGCATATAATACATACCATAATGCACACTTCAATCAATGATGCTGAGGATCACAGTGCACAGTAATTTTTCTAGCATAGAGTTTTGCATGGATGGAGGATTTCATTAACCTTTGCTACAGCAATAGACAAAAACATACAACAGATTTAAATGAAAGCAAAAAAGAGACAAAAAATGAAGTAAAATATTTACAGAAACCTGTAAAAATTAAAAGGTAGAAAAGGGGCAACATTTATTGCAGCTGGAGGGGAAAGAACTTGAAGAGAAATGGCTTGTAGCAGGAAAGACTTCCTGTTCCAGCTGCTATGACCTCGGAGCTGTAGCAGCCTATTAGAAATGGTGCTCTACTGTGTATGCAGCATGTGGTAGAGGATGTTACTAATTGACAACAGTTTGTTCTGCGTCAGTTTCCCAACCATCGCTTCAACTTTGTCTGATCTACCAATAATAAACAAATACTCCATGTCTCTGTGACAACAGTGTTCCAGCACCTGTGCAGGAGGCTTCCAGCGTCGTGTGGTGGTATGTCAGGATGAGAACGGTTACCCTGCCAACAGCTGTGAGGATCGAAGCCGACCCAACGAGCAACGATCCTGTGAGTCAGGGCCGTGTCCTCAGTGGGTCTACGGCAACTGGGGAGAGGTGAGGCAGATGTCTGGGCTGAAGTTTGATAAATGGTATTTAGTTTTTCAGTGGTATAAAAGCCTTTTCACCGTTTCCCGTGCTGTCTTTAGTGCACTAAGCCTTGTGGAGGTGGTATCAAGACGAGGCTGGTGGTGTGTCAGCGTCCAAATGGCGAGCGTTTCAGTGATCTGAGCTGCGAGATCCACGACAAGCCTCCAGACCAAGAGCAGTGCAATACCCATCCATGTTCTTCAAGCCCTCACTGGAGCACAGACCCATGGAGCTCGGTACGCTCATAAAAAATACTTCTTACTTCCAACCTCCTATTTTTTTAGGCTCCAGCAGTCTTAACTTTCACAGACAGTTTGAAAGGAGCGTGATGACTGTGGTGTTTTTGCACTGGAGCTATTCTGTTTCAGCTTCTCTGTGCTTCCCTTTAAATCCCCTCCACTTCCTGCTCCCTCTCTGGAGCCTACGATTGTTCAGCGTTTCCTCAAGACATTTAGAAAATTCATTTCTGTTGCACTTGAACAACAAAGGTAAACTCACTTGCCAAAAAGAGTCAGTTATTACCACAAACATCATAGACAGCTGTAAGCATCTTAATATAAGAACATTTATCAGTATTAGTTATTATGACTTAAACCATTTTCAGTCTTGTTTAGTAAAAAAAAATCAGGAACTCAATCAGTTAGTTTTGTAAAATATTGTTTTAAAAATAATTTATTAAGGTATATATATATATAATTTTTTTCTTACTTTTATATGATGTATATAGCATTAACTTTAATAATTGATTTATTTTTGTGTCTTTGCTCTTTGTATTCGCACATTTAGCTTATCACTGTTCACATCATATGCAAATACAGATGAACTTTGTTTGTATATCAGGAATATGCATTCCAATGCCTTGTTGTTTTTTATTCCAAAGAATGACCCATAATCTCAAATTATGAGGTGAAATACTATATAGTTCATCTATGTACCATGTATACATCTGTTTTATGCATCTTGAAAAATACCTTTTTTATATACTGCGAATTCAGTGAGTCTTAAGGCACATGTGTTTTTTAGAGATTTTACTAATCTTAAAAAGACGCTGTATTTTACAGTTTATGTACTAACCTTAGATGAAGACCCTGCTACATTTTCCATGACCTACACAACCTATAAGAATGTGGCTGGTTCGCAGTAAATTTGGAAAAACTTCCTTCAGTGTAAAGCTAATTATGATGCTGCTATATTCTCCTGCCCTCTCAACACTTTCTGTACACATCACCATCAGCTCATGATCACACCAAACTCTAACCCCTCCTTTCCACCGGACACGTAACAGATGCGTAACATCAGTGAAGCGTAATACGTGGCTGATAGCCGCCATTAATGTCAGTGGTACCATTTCCACCGGGCATGAAGCAGCGCCAATCGAACGCATCTCAGAAGCATAATGTTGCGGCCTTTACGAGGCAGTTCTACTTTTTACGCACTTGCGCAGTTTAGTTTGGACCAGACAGGAAATCAGGCATTTGTGAATCGTAAAATACCCGTAAGTTTCTAAATAAAAGGACACGTGCGGATTGGTGTTTGTAAGACTACAAAAAATACATGACCTATGGTGGGTTTGAAGTCCATAGGTGGTGTGATAATAGGCCACATACCTTCTGGATACATGTCTTTCTCCCTGCTTTATATTGTGTGTACTGATGAAATCACATCTCCTGCTTTACGTGGGTGATACGCATCTGAAACGCGTCCAGTGTAAACGAGGGGGCTAGTCCCATTTTGGCAAAACTTGTTTAGACCACGACAAGATGTATGTGTTAGAAGATCACGCTGAGTTAGCACAATGCTACTGCGTGATGGGGTTGTAGCCTTGATATGTATATGGCAAGCAGATATTATCAAATATCACACGTTTTTGGACACGGGGGTGAGGAATTTTCTCTAAACACACCCTAAAATACACCAAAAAAAAACTTTAAATGATGCTGCAAAAACCAGCGTTTTAATATACACTCACCTAAAGTATTATTAGGAACACCATACTAATACAGTGTTTGACCCCCTTTCACCTTCAGAACTGCTTTAATTCTACGTGGCATTGATTCAACAAGGTGCTGAAAGCATTCTTTAGAAATGTTGGTCCATATTGATAGGATAGCATCTTACAGTTGATGGAGATTTATGGGATGTACATCCAGGACACGAAGCTCCTGTTCCACCACATCCCAAAGATGCTCTATGGGATTGAGATCTGGTGACTGTGGGGGCCATTGTAGTACAGTCAACTCATTGTCATGTTCAAGAAACCATTAGCTTTATGACATGGTGCATTATCCTGCTGGAAGTAGCCATCAGAGGATGGTACATGGTGGTCATTATGGGATGGACATGGTCAGAAACAATACTCAGGTAGACCGTGGTATTTAAACCATGTCCAATTGGCACTAAGGGGCCTAAAGTGTACCAAGAAAACATCCCCCACACCATGACACCACCACCACCAGCCTGCACAGTGGTAACAAGACATGATGGATCCATGTTCTCATTCTGTTTACACCAAATTCTGACTCGACCATTTGAATGTCTCAACAGAAATCCAGACTCATCAGACCAGGAAACATTTTTACAGTCTTCAACTGTCCAATTTTGGTGATCTGGTGCAAATTGTAGCCTCTTTTTCCTATTAGTAGTGGAGATGAGTGGTACCTGGTGGGGTCTTCTGCTGTTGTAGACCATCCACCTCAAGGTTGTGTGTGTTGTAGCTTCACAAATGCTTTGCTGCATTCCTCAGTTGTAATGATTTTATTTCAGTCAAAGTTGTTCTTCTATCAGCTTGAATCAGTCGGTCCATTCTCCTCTGACCTCTAGCATCAACAAGCTGCTGCATACTGGATGTTTTTATTTATAAACCCTAGAAATGGTTTTGGGTGAAAATCCCAGTAACTGAGCAGATTGTGAAATACTCAGACCGTCTGGTACCAACAACCATGACACGCTCAAAATCACCTTTCTGTCCCAGTCTGACATTCAGTTTGGAGTTCAGGGGATTGTCTTGACCAGGACCACACCCCTAAATGCCATGTGATTGGTTGATTAGATAATTGCATTAAGGAGAAACTGTACAGGTGTTCCTAATAATCCTTTAGGTGAGTGTAGGTAGAGCTGGCTCCTCCCAAAGGTTTTCTCTGCTACTAAAATTAAACTGGAGGAAGTACAGAAAGTACTAGTTATCCTTTATTTGATATGTAATAAAATTCATAGAATATATTGAAATGAAAACATTCAGTTCTAAAATGCATTAAGCATCACTGTGTAATAAGACTATTTTTAATAAAGCAGATTCTTAGCAGGAAACTGAATCTGTGATTAACAAGTGCTGTCTGCACTTTCTGCTCATTCATTGGGCAACTGTGGTTTTAATCAGTACTAAATAACTTTTCTGTTTTTTCCGCCCAGTGGTTAAATACGGAATTACAACTGCCGTAAACAATTGTGTCTCAGACGGCCATTGGGCGAACCGGCTTTACAGATTACGATGGTGTATTTTGCTTTTTATTTTTAATGCACAATTATTATCAGTGCAGAAACAAAATAAAAAACGTTCTTTGCTTGTTACTCTTTTAGATCAGTCAGCAAGTCAAAGAAGCTAACGGCTAGCTTTTATAAATGGCATTTTGTTACATAGAGAGCCATTAAAAAACTGCATTTTAAAGGTTTTTCGGCACATTTAAAAATGGGTGATATTTGATAATATCTACTTGCCATAGATATGAGGCCAGCATGACCAACCCTGCTTCAAATTCTTGATGATGGCGCTGCACATCATGGATACACTCCCTCTCCCTCCACCATGGTGTGGGGTGCATGCTCAGAACCATCATGGACCAGTCACTCTCTTATCACATATAAAGAGGGTCTAAGTGTTCCTAATAAATACGTGAAGACCTCACCAAAAGCCTGGAAAACCATCCACATTCTGCCTGACTTTAAACACTGATGGGGCAAAAACCAGCAGAAGACACTCAAATTCTGAAGTGTCTGAAGGCACCAACTTGTGACTGCTGTAAAATGATGCGTCTCACTGAGTTTGTGGTCATTAGAACTAATAGCCATTATATTCCACATTTAGAAAGTTAATGAAGATTTGTTTAGTGTGGCAAAGACTAGTTTAAAGCTTTCTTTCTAAAAGGTGCTTGATTCAAGTGTTTTTATATTGTCTTAGTAGATGTTCGTACATTAAGTATGAAGATTTTCTGATTATGTTATACGCATTAATACCTCACCTGAAACAAAACAGAACTCAGCTAGCCATTAAATAACAATAGTCTACACTTCAGGGGTGATAAGGGAGCTACACAAACTTATACCTGTACATCGATATGGTTTATCACATTTTTACTTGGTTAGTTATTTCTCGTGGTCCATTTCTTGATGCTTACTCCAATGTCATGTTGTTTCTTTCCATGAGCAGTTTGTTCATTGATCTAATTGATTAGTTGAATGAAAAATGTATCCTGGACTTGATTCAATTCAAATGGAATTGCCTTTGATTGTAAATCACATACAATAATGAGCTGTTCCATGTTACATATTAAATATATGATTCCTGTGAACACATGGAATGTTATTAGAGCTCTAAGACAGCCTAATGTGTCTACCTCAGTCATGGTCATGGTAACACCCCCCACCCCTGTGCTGTGTCTTACTCATCTTTTGCAGTGGAGGTTAAGATTAAGCACAAATTTTGGAGACTATCAAATGCTGCTGATGATCTGAATCACAGTTCTATTTTATCTCTCACCTCTTTTTAATGCGGAACCTGAAATTAGAACAGAATGGAAAAGGATCCAGAATATGTGGTTAGGGGTGACTGTGTCTGCAGCCCACCCAGCTGACGACTCCCGGTCATAAAAGTCTGTTCTGACATCACAGCTTATTTTAAGGGCCTGTTAACGCAGCAGTGAGAGCATTTTTTTGTGCCACAAATCATTTACTAATGAGAACAACTGCTTTTAGTGACTCTGATGTGTGATTAGTAGGCAGTGCAGAATCCCATCTAGGGGTAATATTACTGAATAAAAGACATTATAGTAGATTGTAATATTTCCTATTGAATTACAAGATCAGTTGCAGCAGCTTTTATTGATTTGTGCTCAATCTACAGCAGTACTGTACAAACAAACATATCAACAGGCTCTTGAAATAAGAACGCTGTATGTCTCTTATGCACAAGTGGCAGTATTTGTCTGTTTCAAGAATATTTCTGTATATGTATGTAATTATTTGTATTTATTGTTCATTTATTATAATGCTGTCAATATTTAATTTTTTATGGATTTGTTGGATTTCCAAAAATGATTAAAGTATAGGTACTATCAAAGGTGTTTTTTTTATTCTTACTTGAAACAAAAATGAAATATTTTGTCACATTTAGTGTCCAGACTGAGGTCACATCCATTGAAGGGGACGGACCAGTAATTTACGTGAAAACCTGTAAAAACTTTGCCATCCCATAACTAGAATTATTAAAACTAACGCGGTTTAATTGTAAATCAACTCAGGCAATGTTTGGGGGAAAAAAACGTACTCCATTATTCAACCTTCAACTTGGCTAAAAAATTTTAAACTGCTTATAAAAAACTTCTTGTTGATTCAAGTTTCTGTCGTGTGGTCGCTGCTGACCTTTTGTTAACGTGTACGTTACAGATCCAAATCAAGGTTAATTAGTCCAGTGTGGCAAAACGTTTTCACTGAGCTCATCACTCTTACCCTCCCCCCCTCCCTCGAACCCAGGCTCTTTGTGGGAGGTTTACAAACCCGCCATCAGCCTTCACTCATATACTTTCTTCTGATTTAACGTGTCATCGATAACTGTGGACGCCAGTGACGGTGTTTTGAATAAAGGGAGGTGTCGGTCAGATAATACAGTGATATACCAGCAGGTCAAAGGTCACATTCGATCTTCATCCTGTGATCATATGCAGACTTTGGGGAAGTTAATGTCGATCCAGGGTTAAAATAAATTCCTTAATACCCAGGTCAAAATGTGTGTGTGGTGGGGCTCAAACTGCCGTAACGAATGGAGTTATTTACGTTTCTTCAAACTGATCTCACCAGGAATGTTAACTTGACATGTTACAGATTTTATTTGAATTATTACTGATAAAGTTTGAGTTTAATAATGAATAATTACAGACTCGTATTCATTTGATAGAAAGGTCAGTTTCATCAGGCCAAATGAAGAAAAGTCAGTGAAGTGAAAGAAGAGATGAAGTGACATTTGATGTGAACAGTTAAATGGATTGCAAATTTAAATCTTTATTGGAAAAGCTATTTTCATTTTTCAGTTACATCTAAAACATTCCATAGTGTACTGAAGCCAAGTGCAAATATAGAAATGTACTTCTTTAGTTTTAAATTTCACTGGAAAACTTTATATTTTGCAAACTTTATTTTTTGGCAAGCAAAGAATCAGACTTCTAAACCCCCCCCCCCCAACAAGAAACAAGAGCAACACAGTCGAAAGACTTTTTATTAAAACTGAATCACAATTTCTTTCAGTCAATCTCTGAGTTTGTATTATCTATATTATCTGTTTTATCATAATTAAACTTTACCTTTTTTCTAGAATCAATATGCACTTAAACATTAAAAGTTCATCTGGGATGACCCTACCTGTAAGTTTATTTTATGAGACCTGTTTCTGGTTGAGGTTAAAGGTCACAACGTGTTCCTGTCCAGTACAGTCCTTTACCGGTCAGGTCAGAACCACATGCTGGGTCATGCACTCGTTCAACTCTGAGCCTGTCGCATCATATCCATCCCCACGTGCATCGCCCCCTTTGATTATCCAAGCACAGTCAAGCCCAGCTCCACTTCCTCCTGTAATGCTACTGTGTGTGAGTGTGTGCGTCTGTCACAGCGAGTTAGACTGTCAGTAACTCGGTGAACCTGGACATGAAAGAAACTGCCGCCGGGTGAGCAGGCACGCTTTGTTACTGGCCCGGCTACCAACATACAGTTTCTTTCAGACAAACTTCAAAACTTTATTTTATTTAACATTTTTATGTATATTTAACCATGAAGATGGCGTTTGAACTGATTTCCAATCATCTGTTACGTTGTAGTGTTCATCCTTCTGTGGGAGAGGATTCAAGTCCCGGAAGGTGAGCTGCGTGACCGGATCAGGCCGTTCGGTCCCAGAAGAAAACTGTCACCACTTGTCTCCCAAACCCAACCGGCAGAGGCGCTGCAGAGGTGGACGATGCCCCAAATGGAAGACTGGCATCTGGGGAGAGGTAGAACCCCCTTAACACATCTCTAGTTTTTGTTCTCAAGCTGCCAGACATATTAGATATATTTTTTATTTCCTCCTGGTTTTTACAGTTTAATGCTCACCAGTTTGTCCCAAGAATCTCCATATGCTGGAAACATGTGCAGCTCAGCCTGGCAGCATTTATAAACTATGCTAAGCTCTTAACTGAGACCCTGGCTAGAGGCGATGAACAGAGACGGTGTATAGCTGTTGTAGGCTGTGACACCTCAGCACAGACAGCTGAACAGCTGAACTTGGGTCTTTGATCTCAAGTCCAAAGTAAACCCCCCCCCCCGTTCTGTATTTTCCCCTTCTTCCTTTAGCCCTCACCTTCTTCTCATCTCTGTCCCTTTTATCCTCTCAGTCTTGCCTGAGCCTCCACAATGGAAACCACATGTTGTTTTTTTCTTTGAATGTGTTCACATCACTGTGCCAAACAAACACACAAAAAAACACCTGGGCGTCTTTCAACCCCGTGCACGTTCCCCCTTTTCTTTCCTTTTGTTTCATTTCCCTTTATTCTCTCTTTCTTTCTCTGTATTGGCCCCACTTCTCTGGGAACGGAGACACAGAGAAAATGTGCTCCATATGTTGCATTTCTCCTCAAAACAGCTGTGGAGCAGGACACACGCCAAGAGAAAATACTAGCAGAAGAGACTGCGTGTGTTTTGTAGATCTGTGTAGAAATTTGGAACACTGAAAACACAGAAGTGTGTTTTATTGTAACCCAGCCGCGTATTGCACTCCATGTTCAGTTTGAAGCAAGAATATCTGCAAGAAAGGAGCCTGAAAAAAATGTTAGTTTCATCTAAAAATACATGAAAAACTCGGTAGCTGTAAAATGAAACATCATGTACAACTTTTAATCATTCAGCAGGTAGAAACTTTCACAATCCTCTAGTCAGATTCCAAAAACAATCTTTTCTGATAAACACATGTCACTGTGATTAATTTAAGATATAAATATAGGGATTTAGGTTTAAAATGATTTATTTAGGAGATATTTACATTTAGAGAACCATGTAATGCAAAATGGACCCAACATTTTATCTTACATGATGAAATGAACTCGTCCTTTTGTTTATTCAACCTAATTTACAATTTAACATATTTTGTGGTACTTTCACAATAAAAGGGCTTATCAATTTCCACAAGCGCAAAGAGCACACAAACTGAAATGCGGCTCGTAAATACGAATAGGAGTAAATGATGATGAAGAGTCACGTGCATAATGTCACATTTGAAAACAAACAACTTATATTTACTACAATATTTTACCTTCAGTAAAAGTTTCTCCCTCCGTTAGTGTTCAGCTTCATGTGGTGATGGTGTCCAGCGTCGTGAGGTTTTCTGTCAGGACGGGGACCGACACAGCCCACCGGAGACCGGCTGTCCCCACCGCTCCCGGCCACCATCCAGCCAGACCTGCCGCGTGGCCGACTGCCCTGCTCGGTACCGGTGGAGAGAAGGTGACTGGCAGACGGTGAGTGGAGCCCAATATCTACATATAAACAACACAGTCTGCAGCGCTGCCGGTGCGCCTCGACCGCAAAAGTGCACTGCCATGAGGAGAGAGGGGGAGACGCAGCAACACCCCCCCCCCCATCCTCCCACAGTCAAAGCCTGAGGTTTATTGTTCCCCTCCTCCCGAAGCTTCATGCGTGCATTGCGTTTTTACATGACATTCAAACGCCTATTTCTCATCAAAGAAAAAGAAAAACTGATGCAGTTTCAGATAAAAAAGTTCAAATAGAAATCAACTGTTCTCCATGTGTGCGCGCTTCCAGACTGCTTCGGTGGCAGAACGGGTCCGTGATCTTACCTCATGCTTTCATTTATAAACAAACAGAAAGGAATCTGCACGTGTCACTCGTCTCATTTGTTTTTTACTGGCCTCATTGAAACAGCTTAAACTCAGAGATTATTATGTTTTTCATCTGGTCAATTTAAAACCAAATTTGTTCTGACACTGAAACATCCATTAATACATTATATAACCGGAAATATTGCCGCCTGTACAAACATAACCTTTAATAAAAACCCATTCTTAATCTGTAGTTTACCAACATTTGCAGCCAACAGCTTCAGTTCATCTAGAAAGGCTTTCTACAAAGTTTAGGATTGTGTTTATGGGAATTTCTGACCATTCATCCTGGAGTGCATTATGAGGTCAAGCACTGATGTAGAAGTGACTGATGTTTATATAAGCAGTCTGCATATCTAGACGCTTGATTTTATACACATGTGGTCATGGATGTGACCTGAATTCAATGATGTCTCATTATTTTTGGCAGTTTAGTGTATGTGCCATTATTCTCCCGTTATGTGCGCTACCCCCAAAGTGAACACAGCACACTCCCATCTAAATGTGCAGGATGGTTGCTGTAAAGGGACAAAAGGGTCTTGACAAACTTTTGAAATATTCGTGGCATTTTGTGAATGTCAAAAAAACTTCATGCAGAGAATGAATCCTTCTGCTCATTACTGTTTATGTAGATCTTTGAACATAATCATGAACTAAGACATAAACAAGACCAGGCATGAAGTAAATCTATCAGATCCTGTTTATAAGTGCTGATTATGTATTTTTGCACCCTGTGAGCTAGAAAAATGGGGCTCAAAATACAAATGTTTTATATATATATATTATTTTTAATCACAAATAAACAAAAACATCGGAGCCCCCAATCAAATGTAAACATCACTTTAACCCAACTGAATTCATATGGTACAGAATACATTCATATACATTTAAGAGGTTAAAGTTAAGACCTGGTTCTTGCTTTGTAACACCAACTCTAGAGGTTACGTATCTTTCTGGGTCAGAAAGCAGCATGAAATCCATTTCTGAGAGTCTCATTTGCCTAAAAACTGTGGCGGGCCCTACCCATGGGTCCCAATTAACTGCTGGAAGGAAATAAAACTGCCCAGCCAGTAAAGGGTTAAAAACATAGATGTTTACTTACTTTTTGCACAAATCAGATACTTTGTGCCAGACTCTAGTCTTTTCTTTTGTTTACATATTTTCTCTCTGTAGTTTTAAGTGATGGACCAAGAAGTATTTATCGTAGCAGTTAGTTAAAACTCTATTACCCTGCAGGACAACATGACGTAAGATATACTGTACAATAATATAAACGCAGACCCCCATAATAAAACAAAACTGAACATTTCAGAGGGACCTTTTATTGTGGCCAGTCTAAGGCACACCTGTGCAAACATGGTATTTGCTATGAACAAACCATGACTGGCAAAGAAGTCCAACAACAAAGTACCACTCTGTGTTCAGATCAGTTAGGTTATTCTTTCTAGTCATTCCCTCTAGGAAACACAGTGATTCCCCCGAAGAGCACTGAAGTCCCCTATAAAGCCAGAGATGGAGCCCCCTCCCAGCACTCCTCTCAGGAACTCCAACAAATCTGTGTTTTCTGAATTACTCTCAGGTGCATATGCACAAACAACAGAGACAGTTTCTCCAGCCCAAGGCACATGCAGACCACCCTCCTGTCCTCTGCAGAAAACTCTAATAGTTGAGCAGTGGGAGGGTGATGTATAAGTAAACTCACCCCGTTCATGTTTTCTCCCCTGTGGCAACTTCAGAGCTGAATAGAGTTCAGTCTCTCTTCAGGATATTGTTTCCATAGCTCATGCTGTGTGTTGAGGTTTCCCCAACTATATCTTGTCAGGATCTCTCAACCTCTTGAACAAACTTGGGCTCTTATCACAGTGATGTGGCATTCCATGTTTAAGAGCCTATTTTAGCAACTGCCAACGTCTCTGCCTCCAACTGTCATTCAGTCCACAAAGCACTAGTCCCTTACAGCCCCTCCTGCAGGTGGTGGGTCAACAGGGGGCTGGTCTGTTGTAGATCATTCAGGCTTTGTCCAGCTGCATCCCATGAGAGAGGCACGGCTGTAAGGCACTCGTCATTGAGCCTCTTCTTCAGGCCTGGCAGCTGGATGAGGCCCTGATGAGCTAATCTGGTCCTTTGGTGTAGGCTATTTCAGTTTTAGGGACTTTTTGAATCGCACTTTGTCTGGCCCCTCAAGTTGAAAACTCTAGTAAAACTAATTGGTTTTCAAAAAGTTTTCAAATGTTCTTAATGAAATCTGTTGCCATTTCACCTGTATTTTTTATTGAGTATGTTCTCAGTGAGCACATCATAACAACTCTTTTTAACTGAACATCTGACTTTCTGTCTTGTCAAATCCACAGTGCAGTAAATCATGTGGATCAGGCCACCGAAGACGAGCATTGCAATGTGTGGATTACAGCCAGCAGGAGGTGCATGAGATGTACTGTGTGAACCAGATCAGACCACCAGACATAGAAAGCTGCAACACACATGCTTGTGAATTAATCTGGATCACTGGGGAGTGGACCGAGGTGAGCAGACAGTCAGTGTGCTGACTAGTTTAAGTGGCTGGACGAAAGGAATTTTAATCATCTCTCATCTTGCAAAACAGTTTACTGTTAATTCATGCCAGGGATTTACTCTCTCCTCCAGTGCTCAGTTAGTTGTGGTCAGGGCTATCGCCAGCGTCTCATCTCCTGCAGTGAAGTCCACGTGGAGAATGATAACTATGAATATGGCCATCAGTCTTTGTCCAACTGCCCGGGAACCCCCCCGGAAAGCTACATGCCTTGTAATATGGGTCCATGCTCGTCATCGCAGGAGTGGAGGGCTGGAGTTTGGGGACCGGTGAGTGAATCTCTGCTCCTGAATGCTGTGAAATAATTTATAATTCTGTAGCAGAAAAAATAGACATACACACAGTTTTGATGTTTGATAAATACAATTACCATTGAAGTTTAACACCAATACTTTTAGTGTTCATTGATATAAAAACTAACCCAAAATGCAGGTGCAGGGTGTAAACTATATACTCTAGTAAATCACACTGGTATAGAGATTATAGTCGACTCCATGGCAACAAGGTTTCCAGTTCCTCTAACTGTAAAAGAAACCCAAATCATCATCCCTCCACCTCCGTGCTTAAAGCTTTAATGAGTCATTTGTGCTGATACGTCGTGTACAGCTCTGCTAAACATGCTGCTACGCGTTATGAGTAAACATATTCACTGTAATGTCTTCAGGGCATTGTTTTAAAGGTCCTTTAATGTTTAATAGCCTAAATAATGTTATTATGTTCCTTTTTAGAAATGAGAAATGTTTTTCTTGCAGCTCTTCCAAATATATCATACTGTGTTTTGGCTTTTTCTAATTCTAATTGTAATTCTGACATGCTAACCTAGACCTGTAGATTTAGATGTAGCTCTTAATATATTTCATGGTCAAATCTTAAACAGCATTTTCTCAAGTTTCAGATCTGTATTTGATGGCAGCATGTGGCTACTGATACTTTTATTTAATAGTAGTTTAGTTTACTGATTATTCAGTCATTGGTGGTTTGAAACATATTCTCGTATAACTCATCATATATAAAAATGTAATAAATTGTCTGTTAATCCCATAAATATGGCCACTTTGTCTTTAAAAGAGTCAGCCCGGCTAATCTCTAGCCTGGGTTGAGCTAATCTTTACTGGTAGTAATAAAAATGTCTGACAGTATTGTGGTTGTTGTCCTTCCCATCAGTGCTCAGTGAGCTGTGGAGATGGAGTGATGGAGAGGACAGTGCAGTGTGAATCAGTAGATAGACAAGAAAGTAATCGATGTTCTCGAGATGCGATGCCCGACTCCAGAAAAGTCTGCAGTAATCCAAGCTGTAAGTTCTAGTAAATTAACCACAATAAAAAGTCAAACCTCAGAGATTTAGAGTGGATTTACTTCCATACTTTTACTTATTGCCACAATTTACTAACTGTTGACATTCCTGATGTAGAGTTTCTGTTGAATGAATTACACACCACAGATCTACTTGTTTTGTATCTTCCAAGGCCACTTGCCGTCTAACTGTCTTGACATCCAGAGCATGAACGGTCCCATGCAGGACAGTGAACACTTTCTTAGTCTTCAAGGAAAAGTTGTCAAGGTGAGACAACATCACTGTATTACTCCACATTAGCACAAACCCGCCCTTAAAAACCCCTCAAACATTATGTGAATGTATTCTTACACTGATCATCTCCAAGCTTTTACCTGCACTGATGTAAGTTTTAAAGTTAATATTTACTCAGAGGTGCACCGATACTCCAGGTGTTATGGCTTTGTGCACAAAGTTGCAAACAAATACATATTAAAATCTTAAGCACAATATAAAAAAACATTAAATTTGTGGTTTGGATTTGCATCTCACGCTGTACTTTTATGTGTCTTCTAAATCATCTCTTTACCTCCTGGGTGGGTATCTATCCCCCCACCTCCACCTCAACTCTTTTTTCATTGCTCAGGTTTATTGTGCGGGAATGCAGACAGACACTCCACAGGAGTACATCACCTTGACAACCAAAGAAGAGGAGAATTTTTCTGAAATCTTTGGCTTCAGGTAAACCTATAAACCTATGATAAAGGATAAAAGTAAGACCAGTTAGTTTTATTACAAAAAGTCCCACTGAACCTCTGGCAGTTTCCTCCTACGATGATGACATTCCATCCAGTTGTAAAGTTGATCTGAGGTCTCTCTTGTTTTCTGTGTGTTTTTCAGGCTCAATGATCCGACTCAATGTCCTGCTAATGGCTCCAGAAGAGAGAACTGTGATTGTCGAAGGGACTACGCTGCTGCAGGCCTGACCACCTTCTCTAAAGTTCGTCTGGACATTAGAAGGATGCACATAATCAGTGAGTTGCCCACATACATAAAACTACATCCAGAAACCCATGTTTAACCTACAGTCCTCTTAAATAAGAGCTTCCTTTTCCTTTTAATTATGCCCCTCTTTATGAGGGTTAATGGGCTCAAGATGTCTTCAGTTAAAAGAAGCCACAATCCAGAGCTCTAGAGAATGAAATGAAAACACTTAGAACACTTAGTTTTAGTGATTTTGGCATTAGGTTGAAACTCAAAACTCTGATAATATCTTCAGCAACAGAAATATTTGATCATCATAGAATCATCTGAAGTCCCATAGAAACAAAAAACTTTTAATAAACCTTGCTCCATCATAAAGGTTTAACTTCTTTATCTTGATTTTTAGCTACAGATTGGAAGTTTGCTTTCACCCGTGAAGGCAAGAGTGTCCCGTTTGCAACAGCTGGAGACTGCTACAGTCTGGCCAACTGTCCACAGGTGAGACAGCAAGCAGCTGATTGAATTAGACTTCCTCTGATAAAAGAATCACAGATGGAACAAATAAATAAAAAAAGTGAATAAATGTAAGTGCAGTTGGCAGCACTGTTGCCTTGGTGCAAGAAGGTCCTGGAGTTTACATGTTCTATGTGTACATGTGTGGGGTTGTCTGGACACTCCAGCTTCCTCCCACAGACCAAAAATATGCTGGTAGGTTAATAGGTAACTCCTCAGTGTGAGTGGTTGTCCGTCTGTACGTGGCCTTGTGATGTGACCTGTCCAGGTGGGACTGATAAGAAATCTTATTGTTGCTGTATATATTAATGAAAACAAAACATAAATAAATAAAACAGGAACAAATGGTCAATTTGGGAGGATGTTACAGCAACAATGTCCTTTTGTTCCAAAGCTGAACGAAGTCTTTATCTGATGCTCTGTCTGCAGAAAGATGCTGGAAACTAGAATATCTTCCTGCAGTTACATCTCAGTTCCCTCGCAGTAAATCATTTATACTGTTCTGGTCAAAGTTCAAATCTCAGTCAGAAATCTCACAATTTCTATGACAAACAAAGAAAAGAATGATTTAAATGTCCCGTTCTTTTCTTTCTGCTTTGCTTTACATGCACACAGGCACCGGTTCAGCTGGTCTCATTTTATTGCAGACAGTATTTATGCTTTGGAAAGTTCTGTTGGGCTTCTGCATGCAGCCATATGTCCACATTTTTCTTACTCATTCCTACTTTCTGCAACAATACCAAGTGATACCGGTACAAACAGCTGCAGCTATACAGCATCAAAAACCAGTAAAATAGTTCTTGGTTCTGACTGTTAGATCTCGTTTTGTTTACTAGGTGTTGACTGAATTGAGGACTAGCAGGTGTTTTTTGGGATGTTAATGGTAACAAGATGTTATTGGGTGCAGAGTTACTGAATATTGATCATTGCTTTGAGAGATGTCATTGTGGAAACACCTGATATTAAGTTGCCTGGGACGTGAACATGACTTGTAGTGTGAAAGTGTTTTGAGTGGTCAGTCAGACTCGACAGTCTCATGACCGTAACTTTCGGTCTCTGTTTGCTGTTACATTAGAAGAAAACACTTCATATTTTCTGTGTTGAATCATGTGGATTTTCAGGGATCTTTAAATGTATTATAATATTTTACGATCATCCAGTTCTTTCCATCTGGTTCTTGTTTCAGGGCCGGTTTGGGATCAACTTGTCAGGAACGGGATTTAAGGTGGCGGAGGATGCTTCATGGACCTCCCAGGGCAACTATGCAGTGGCTAATATACAAAAGTCACAGGTAACTCATCACACGAGTGTCAGTGAGATCTAAAAGAAAACTTTAAAACGTGGGTTGAAACGTTACAACATCCCTGATTTATTATGACGAGGGGAACAACTAGTCCATCCTGGTAGTTTCAGACAGCCTCGGTGTTCATTTGCATATAAATGATGCTAATGAGGTGTTGATGAGTAACTAGCTGGCGTTTACCTGGTTCTGTACCTGGAGATGACCTGTCTGCTCCTCTTTGTCTTTTTTAATGAAACACAAAAATCAGAGCCACTTGTAAAACGGGTCACAAATAACTTGTTAGAATGTGGAAATTCTGAAAAAGGACTTGTTATACATTGTGTTTCCACATGTATTCACATGTGCACTTATTTGTTGTTCTTAAAAAACGAAATCAGACCCTGGTCAGTGGAAGTGGGAGCTGATGTAGTTCTTCTTGGTTACACAGAATGGCAGCAGAGTATCAGGACTCTGTGGAGGCTACTGTGGCAAATGTTCACCGTCCTCTGACAGCAGTCTGTCTGTAACCCTGGACTAGATCAACACCCATCAGACAGGTGTGGAAAACATGAATAATACAAGTAATACATGAGTAATACAAAATACTTTGATGAGGGTAAAATGCTGAATCCTAATTGTCTTTTTTGTTGCAGTCGTCTCTAGGTGTTCGTTTTATGACCACATTCCTTCTTCATGGTGCTACAACCAACTTTAGGTGCAAACTCCACCTCGTTTGACTCCATGTGTGTACAGTGTAAATTATTCTGGTGTAAGTACTGTAAATAGTCAGTAAAAAAATCCTTATTTATTGTACTCATCATTTATTTTTGTATTGTAAAATAATTTCAAATTTTCACTGCCAAAAGCACTAAACTGTTAATTTATCTGCCTTCCACTTTTGATAACAGCCTATTTAATGTCCTACAATATGTTTGTCGAAGCCATACGTGTCTGTTTTAAAGTGTTTCTAAGACCAATTATGTTGTTGCGATGGTCTCATGTTTTTTATGCAGAGAGGGGTCTCGTGGGATTTGTTTGAAAAGAGTCTTCGAGCAGCTGCATGTATAAATATATGCCTTTTTGTAAACATGTTCATCTCTGAGCCTTCATAGGATGAGTGCAGCTCTCATGGTGCTTATGCTTTCTGCACTTTGCTGAAAGCTTCAAATGTTATTGCCGGCCTTAAAAGTAAAATTCCTCTCAATTTTCTTCTGACACCTTGTTTTTATAAGCCAGTCACATCCAAAACCAGGTGTTTGGAACCAGGTGGACTGCCCTGTCTGGGCTGCACCAGCTGTTATGTCCAGGGGGAAGCAAGGTGGAAGAAAACAAGGTGCAGGCTCATTAAGTGGTGATGAACAGGGTCAGGTGCAACAAACACACTCCATATAAAACAGCCAGGTGTTTCCCTGGTAGTTTGACTTTTACTTAATCTAGTACCTGAGGGGTTAGTTGCAGTAAACCCAGCCAGTAAAAAGATATGAGGTGTAACAGTGTAAAAATGTTCAGTCTATATGTGCAAAGAAGGATGTTTAGCCATTTCAATAATGCTTAAAGACCCACTCCATTCAGTTTTAAAATTATTTTAAAGCGCCTCAGTGGTCTTAAAATTATAATGATGGTGTTTTTAGACCAAATCACAAAACTTGTGCTGTTTTCTAGGAAGTAGTTTCTGCATAGTGGCAGTAGCTCGTGAGCAATTTGCCTCTGTGCTGTGGGTGGAAACGTTGGTGTGGAGGATCCTCCCGCCCCTCCCTGTTGCTGAGAGCTCTCTGTTTATGCTAGCGCTACCGCTAGCTTACAGCTAGCAGAGCAGCAGTTTACACCGTTGACAACTTAGCGACTTTGTCACTATTTCTAATGATTTTTCAGAACCTATTAGTGACTTTTTTCCCCAAAAGCACCTAGCAACAACTATAGCAACATTTCTGACATGCCTTAGCTACTTTCTTATTATTTGAAGCTGATATTTCTTGCAGATTAGAGCTGCTCAAATTGTACTTCCTACCAGATGCTTAGAAAAGGAACGCTGTGCACATAGCATGATCACGTGACAGTCATAAACCTTTCTCACTTTCTCACCCACTCACAAATGGAAGTTGTTTGTTTTTAATGAAGTTTTTTGAACAAAGTTCAAATTACAACAACTGCACAAACCTCTAGTTTCAATTCCGTAGAGATTCGATCAACTTCAAAAAGCCTTTTTAAAGGCTAATTTACACAATTTTTGCTTAAAGCACAAAATGTGATGACGCCATCAATATGCAAATTAGAGTGACATCATTTGGCGACATCTGATGACTTTCTGGGTCAACTTCAGCTGCTTTTTGTCAGAAACAGTTGGCAACACAGGGAGCTTGTCGTCTGCTTACTGGCTGTTCTACATCCCAAATCCAGTCTTTTTTAGACACATTTTAGCGTCTGCTACTGATTCACAGCGATTTGAATGCAGAAATACTCAAATGCAATTCTGAGCTTAATTTTCTTAAGATACGTCCCCTAGCATCAGAAAAATACCACAAGAACATGTTAACAACATGAAAAACATGATTTTCATGACATGGGGTGGGTCTTTAAAGCTACACAGGATCAGAAGAACTGCAGAGATTGAGCTGCCAGACATTGCAGCTCAGTTTGTGCATTTGCAAAGAGATTTTAGCTTTTAGCTTTATTCAACAGTCAGGCCTATCTTATCTTGTCCTGCAGTCTGTCCACATACTGGAAGTAAACCAGTGCTTTCTGTACCTCACATTCAGTTCACTGTTATTGTTAAACTGTCCAAAACTCTTCATTTCCTGGTGTGCTTCTGTCTAGCGATTTCTAAAGGGTTTCTCTTCGTGAAAATATCAGGGTACTTTGTATTTTGAGATGCTGTTTGTGAATTTTTTGTCATTGATATACAAGAATATGAGGTAAGCTTATCAGATTTCAGAAAGTCCACAAGATACTTAAAAAATAGAAAGTTTCTTTACATTGTGTCAGTTTAGGTGTGATGTGTATGTTTTAATTTACTCTGTTTGGTGCTATTTCAGTGCTGTAAGTAGCACTGTGTACACTTCAGCCAAAGAGAATTCAATACAGGTTTAATATGCAGTTTGGTAAACATTGAAGACACTGTGTCGAAAACATTGTGTGTCTTACTGAAAGTCACAGCTGACAAATGCACTTCTGATTGTGAATGTTAGGTTTTATTTCAGTCAGATTCTCAGGTTTCACAATGAAGGGAAAACTTTATTTATATGTATTTATCTTATTGTTCACGTTTGTAATGTGTTTACCAGGTAAGTGAACATGTATCATTATTTTTGTTCTTTATTTTACATGCAAATATTTAATTATCCTTTTCTTGTGAATGTATATAAGCCTTGGCCATGAATGATTATTAAACAGTGTTGCGATACAATAAATCTTTCAGTGTGACTTCATTTACTGAACCCAAGACCTTTTTACTGCAAAGCCACGGTGCTGCCAGCTGCACCCCCGTTCAGCCTTTCCGTTTTATCCACACATTTATTTTGATATTGGTCATATCTGCATAAGTTATGGGAGCAGAATTGGATGCTGCTACTTTGAAAGCATGATTTATGCATGAGAGCACGGAGGCCAGTGATTGGAGTGTAATAAAACGCCTGATGTGCGCCGCCGCTTCTCTGTCAGCTCTTCACACCAATAAATCATTTTCACAGCAGTTTGTCCTTCGTTGGAATATCACTAGTAAAATTCATGAAAAGATGATGGCCTGGTTAACGTTTGGATCATAAATTCTCGCCGTGTAAAACATCTGCGTAATTAGGATTAAGCAGTGTACGCCATCATCGCAGCCTCACATACGACCTGATGGATGTGTTTTACAGCACTGATCTAGTTCCGTCTACATGATCCTTGTAAACAGACTCAGCTTTGATTGGTGGAACATACAGTAGGGGAGTCCGATTGGGTCAAATTTAAAGGTGTTTTTAGGAACTTTTTTGCTATTTTTAAAACAAAAACCCACACTGGTCATTTTCAATATTCTCTTCTTTGTCCAACAAATGAAGAAAGAAAAAAAATATATTTTTTTTTAATTTTTTTTTTATCTTAATGATTTTTAAAGACTTTACATATTCAACAAGATAATGTTGTAAAAAAAATCTCATTTATTTCTCTTTGAAATGAAGTTATGGATTCTGAAATGCAGATCATTGTTTCTCATGTTTTATTGAAAGTATGAGTAATTTTCTGAAGTGGATTGTGAAACACAGTCAGTCGTCCATGTCCACTGGTCCAACAAAGGCCACTCTGCTTGATTTTAAAACACTTTTAGCTTTAGCGTAGTCAGTTTCTCTTTTAATGGCTCTAAAAACAAAACAAACATGAATACATTTAGTCCAAGGGCTGCACGGTGGAGCAGTTAGTAGAGCTGTTGCCTTGCAACAAGAAGGTCTTGGGTTCATAACCGGGCTGGGGCCTTGCTGCATGGAGTTTGCATGTTCTCCCTGTGCATGTGTGGGTTTTCTCCGGGGACTCCAGTGTCCTACCACAAACCAGACTAAAACAAACAAGACTCTAAATTTGTCCCTAGGTGTGAGTGGTTGTTTGTCTATATGTGACCATGTGATGGCCTGTCCAGGTGTGGCCCCGCCTCTTACCCAATGACTGCTAGAGACACCAGCTTCCTGTGATCCTGAACAGAAATAGACAGGTACAGATACTGGCTGACAGATTGACATCGAATCTGTCCAATACTTGATGAGGTAAAACCCACTTTAGAAAAAGGGTTAGTATACATGTGATGTGTGACTTAAGTTTGGATAAAAGTCAATCACTGCTTTAAAAAAACAACAGAAGCTGAACTGATTTCAGACTGAACGAGTTTAATACTCAACCTGTCCAGGACGTCCCCCACCTCTCATCCAGTGACTGCTGGAGATACGCTGGAGATGGATGGACGGAGGGACGGAGGGAGGGACGGACGGACGGACGGACGGACGAATGGATGGATGACTGTCTTCTCAGAGTTGTTTGTCATGTTGTTTATTAAACTTGTGGCAACAGGAGCCAGTCAGTCATTTTAAGATTAGCACCATTAAATAATCATTAACACTCTAATTATAGCAGAGCGATTGTTTTAAATACAGTGAGAGATAAATAGAATCCTAAAAAATCCTAAAAAATCCTAGAGAAGGTTGGAAGATTGGAAAGAGTAAAAAAATAGACCACAGTCTATTTCCTGAATTCCCAGTGTAATTCCCGTTTGGTTTCATTTGATTTCATTTTGTTTTGTTTCATTTGAAGACAAATCAGTTAGAATAAGAAGAATTTCTGTGAAGAAAAGGGACATATTATCAGTGAAGATGTGGCTTGGGATGTATCAACAGAGGACATGCATGTTTTTGGAGGACAACATGTATGATGCCGATGGACCTTTGCACTTTTATGTCATTTGGGTAGATACACAGTCTAATCTCTGGGATTCAGGCTGTTCTATAAGTTTAAAACACATCAGAATTCAACATTCACTGCTTTGTTAGTGACTTCCAGCAGTGACTTCCAGTTCACACTTTTTATTTAGATTTAGCTTAGAGTAATGAGGGGAGTTTTGAAGCCACGGGTCCTCAGGGTCAGTTCCTACCATCATCATCATTCCTGGAGGTAATCTGGGCTGAATTTCAATTTTTGATCATTTAAGAACAGACTTCTGGTGTGATAAAGACAATTTTGTCTTTAATCTGCTGTTGTTAAAAGTATAAATTAGAAAGAAGATTAGACTAAGTTAAAATAATGCAGGAGTTTGTTTTGGTTTTATTTTTAAATAGTCTTTAAATAGTTTTTCTTATGGTTTTATTTTGAAATTTTTAATGTTTCCTGTTCTGCCTTGTGTCATGCTGGACTCTTTTTTTTAAAATCTATAATTTGTTATTGTGGTTGTTGCTTTGCTATTTTGCCTTTAGCTTTGGTATATCACGTTGTCCAGAGATAGTTTTGGTTATGACCTCTTCCATTCTGTTATGTACATTCTTGTGTTTGTATCAGGGTTGGTCTGTCTGTTTAATAAAGCTCCTATATTATGCAAAATTAACTTTTTGGACCTTTTAACCATGTTGTGATGCTATTTTCTCATTAAACTGAAAGAAAAGTTATTGGGCCATTTTCACACCCACTATGAAGGTAAGAACACCTGCAGAGCTAAAATATTCAACAGAAACCTAAAAAAAACAGTTTTTAATGGAAGGGACTCTTTAATTCACGTATTTCTCAGTATTCCTCCCGCACCCTGTGCTCTCTCCTGGAAAATGTCTGACTGTAACATGGTGATGTAACAAAGTTAAACTAGGAAGTAGCCGACGTGTCCGCACTTTCCCTGCAGAATAAACACGCTGTAAAATAGCAGGATACACTCAAAAACCTATTCACATCTGTTGGACTTGAGGAAAAAGGTTCTTTTCCATATAGGTTTCAAAATCCAATGACACCTGGGCTTGCAAGACCAAACACCTTTAATCCTAGTAGATTAGGCTCCCCAAGCACGAACTGACAAACTAGGTAACATCCGGTGATTCTGTTCATCAGTGCAGGCCTTTGTTGGCTGAAGTAGGTCTAGGCAGCCTTGGAGGATTCTCTTCAGAACTGGTCTGACTTTTGACTGTACATGTTATTCTTGGCCCAAACAACTCACTACATCTGGTCCTGAACCTCCATCAGGTCAGAAAGTCCACAAGATTCCTCAGCCTCTGTCAAAAACCTGAGAAAAGTGAAATAAACACAGGTGCAAAGTCCTGGCGTGCACTTCAGTATTCATTAATAAATTATTAATTTATTTTGTTAATAAAAGTATAGGTTATGAAAACTCAAAAACATTTATTTTTGGAAAATTAAGCAAAACTCTATCATTAAAAATCATTTATTCATCCATTTTCTGAACCTTCTTCATTAAAAATTATTTTGATCATGCACACTAAAAACAGATGGATTATTTAATCTACTCAAACGCTGGGTTGTGAAATGTGTACTTATATTATTTTCCACAAAGTGTGCTTGAAAGAATGTCAGACATTTTGAAAAGAATAAAAAACAGAATGTACAGTTGTCTTAAGACACAGCAGGAGCTAACAGTAACATTTAGTATAAAAGATATAAGTAAAAAATTCATTTGTACAACAGTGTTATTAAAAATGAAGGAGTGGAGTTCTCTTATGAGGAAAGAGAGAAGTGTTCCTCTGGTCTCTCTGATACCTCGCAGGCTGAGACTGTCTGGATGTGACCTCATCCAGCAGCAGGATACAGACGCAGGTAGGACAACGTGTAGTTTTAGTAGTGAACCCCGGGCTTTCAGTTTACACCAGTTAGAGTTAAAGGTGAGAAGGAACAACAGGTCCTCAGGTACGCCAAGTACGCGCGCAGCGCGCTCAAAGCATGACACCATCCTGTTCTATAAGAAATACTGCAACTGTGTGAAGTAGCAACAATTTATCCTGAAAGTTGGGTCGCTCACTCTCAAATGTAAGTGCGTTATTTTCAGCTGTGCTCAGTTCAAATTCATCAGAAAAAACTGAGTTCAATTCAAAGTTTACTGACCGCGCCGCGCGTTAACGCGTCTCCATGAACGCGTTCGTGCATAAATGTGGAAGAATGACATGAATGTTTGGGTCCAGTTTTTACTCTCTGAAAACATCCAGTGTATTTTCATTCTAAATGATGCTACTGATGCTTTTGGCACGGGAACGTTTAGTGGTTCATGTGTTGCCTGGTGGAGAATGAAGCATTTCATTATTGAATATTGGCTGCAGTGCAATTCATCAAGTTATTGTTTAGTAGTAGCATCCAATTGGCCGTGAGGACTCTGAAGGTGGAGCTGCAAACCGGAACAACGACACTTCAGTTACTCAGGAGATTATTTGGACAGGACCGCAGCCAGGACTTGGTGCGCTCCGAGAAGTCTTNTGTATTAATGGCACCTGTGTGAACTCGTTATCAGTATAAAAGACACCTGTCCACAACCTCAAACAGTCACGCTCCAAACTCCACTATGGCCAAGACCAAAGAGCTGTCAAAGGACACCAGAAACAAAATTGTAGACCTTCACCAGGCTGGGAAGACTGAATCTGCAATAGGTAAGCAGCTTGGTGTGAAGAAATCAACTGTGGGAGCAATTATTAGAAAATGGAAGACATACAAGACCACTGATAATCTCCCTCGATCTGGGGCTCCACGCAAGATCTCACCCCGTGGGGTCAAAATGATCACAAGAACGGTGAGCAAAAATCCCAGAACCACACGGAGGGACCTAGTGAATGACCTGCAGAGAGCTGGGACCAAAGTAACAAAGGCTACCATCAGTAACACACTACGCCGCCAGGGACTCAAATCCTGCAGTGCCAGACGTGTCCCCCTGCTGAAGCCAGGACACGTCCAGGCCCGTCTGCGGTTTGCTAGAGAGCATTTGGATGATCCAGAAGAGGATTGGGAGAACATCATATGGTCAGATGAAACCAAAATAGAACTTTTTGGTAGAAACTCAACTTGTCGTGTTTGGAGGGGAAAGAATGCTGAGTTGGATCCAAAGAACACCATACCTACTGTAAAGCATGGGGGTGGAAACATCATGCTTTGGGGCTGTTTTTCTGCAAGGGGACCAGGACGACTGATCCGTGTAAAGGAAAGAATGAATGGGGCCATGTATCGTAAGATTTTGAGTGAAAACCTCCTTCCATCAGCAAGGGCATTGAAAATGAGATGTGGCTGGGTCTTTCAGCATGACAATGATCCCAAACACACCGCCCGGGCAACGAAGGAGTGGCTTCGTAAGAAGCATTTCAAGGTCCTGGAGTGGCCTAGCCAGTCTCCAGATCTCAACCCCATAGAAAATCTCTGGAGGGAGTTGAAAGTCCGTGTTGCCCAGCGTCAGCCCCAAAACATCACTGCTCTAGAGGAGATCTGCATGGAGGAATGGGCCAAAATACCAGCAACAGTGTGTGAAAACCTTGTGAAGACTTACAGAAAACGTTTGACCTCTGTCATTGCCAACAAAGTCTATATAACAAAGTATTGAGATTAACGTTTGTTATTGACCAAATACTTATTTTCCACCATAATTTGCAAATAAATTCTTTAAAAATCAGACAATGTGATTTTCTGGATTTTTTTTCCTCATTTTGTCTCTCATAGTTGAGGTATACCTATGATGAAAATTACAGGCCTCTCTGATCTTTTTAAGTGGGAGAACTTACACAATTGGTGGCTGACTAAATACTTTTTTGCCCCACTGTACCTTCTTGTGTTTGTATCAGGGTTGGTCTGTCTGTTTAATAAAGCTCCTATATTATGTAAAATTAACTTTTTGGACCTTTTAACCATGTTGTGATGCTATTTTCTCATTAAACTGAAAGAAAAGTTATTGGGCCATTTTCACACCCACTATGAAGGTAAGAACACCTGCAGAGCTAAAATATTCAACAGAAACCTAAAAAAAAACAGTTTTTAATGGAAGGGACTCTTTAATTCACGTATTTCTCAGTATTCCTCCCGCACCCTGTGCTCTCTCCTGGAAAATGTCTGACTGTAACATGGTGATGTAACAAAGTTAAACTAGGAAGTAGCCGACGTGTCCGCACTTTCCCTGCAGAATAAACACGCTGTAAAATAGCAGGATACACTCAAAAACCTATTCACATCTGTTGGACTTGAGGAAAAAGGTTCTTTTCCATATAGGTTTCAAAATCCAATGACACCTGGGCTTGCAAGACCAAACACCTTTAATCCTAGTAGATTAGGCTCCCCAAGCACGAACTGACAAACTAGGTAACATCCAGTGATTCTGTTCATCAGTGCAGGCCTTTGTTGGCTGAAGTAGGTCTAGGCAGCCTTGGAGGATTCTCTTCAGAACTGGTCTGACTTTTGACTGTACATGTTATTCTTGGCCCAAACAACTCACTACATCTGGTCCTGAACCTCCATCAGGTCAGAAAGTCCACAAGATTCCTCAGCCTCTGTCAAAAACCTGAGAAAAGTGAAATAAACACAGGTGCAAAGTCCTGGCGTGCACTTCAGTATTCATTAATAAATTATTAATTTATTTTGTTAATAAAAGTATAGGTTATGAAAACTCAAAAACATTTATTTTTGGAAAATTAAGCAAAACTCTATAATTAAAAATCATTTATTCATCCATTTTCTGAACCTTCTTCATTAAAAATTATTTTGATCATGCACACTAAAAACAGATGGATTATTTAATCTACTCAAACGCTGGGTTGTGAAATGCTTCACCCATTTTGGGTTATTGAATTGAAAATATTTTATGGTCCCACAGGGGGAAATTATATGGAGATACAAAGAACAGCTTGACCTTAACTCTCCAGGCTGCCTGTCAGGTCTTGGGGGTTTTGGTTGTTTTATTATGTCCTGTACTTCGGGGGTTTTTCAGTCATTGTTTTTCCTTTTGTTCTCATTCGGTGTCTTAGGTCATGTTATGCTTTTATTTTCCTTAGTCATCTAGTTTCCTGTTTTGCTTTTATTTTGGTACCTTCTGTACTTCCTGTTCTTCCCGAAGTGTAGGTCCCTTGATTGTGTCATGTCATTTCCTTTGTTCATTCTGTCCACTCTCCAGGTGTGCCTCGTTGTCATGATTAGTTTAGTTGCCTTCTTTTAGTATTTAGTTAGCATGTTGGTGTTTGTTTCTTTATGAGTTCGTTTTGGTTTTCCTGTCGGGATGACTGTGGATTATTTGTTTGCCTCTGGTTTCTCCCATCGTCCTCCTCGTTCCTGTAAGTTTGTTTTTGCTGCCCTGTCGGCTCTTTATTTTAGTTATCAAATGTTACGTTTCTATTACATTGTTTGCGGTGTTGCACTTCTACACTTGGGTCTAGCCTACAACCACTAAACCTAACACTGCCAAGGGTCACAGTCTACCCGGCACACGTTGCTCAGGCCAGCCAAGATCACACAGGAGAATACATGCATATACATACATAAGCATGCATCAACCTATGTGTTAGAAAAAAGAAAGATGAATAAGACTACATTGGGGTCCGAGGAGGTAAAAAAAGGTCCTTACACCCAGTGCCCACCGGGGGGGTGCGCTGGATGGAAACACAAAAAACTCCTTAGCAGGGGGTGAACAGATACCACGCACACACGATGAGGTCATTAAGGATGTGAATGCAATCAGTGTTTGTGAAATATGTTAAGGAATGTAAACACCATCGCTGAACAACTCTCAGATGTTTTTTGTCAGGAAGTCTCTGACCTTAGGAAAGTCTGTCTTCCAGCTTGAGAGTTTGGAGTGAGAAGGGGAGGGGGACCGAGTGTTCCATCTGCATTCCCCCATATTTATATGGTATTTGGGTTGTTTGTATGGAACTTGGGTTATTTTTGTGCAACCCATGCGCTGGGTCAAAATCAATCAACCCAACATTCATTGGTTGACTCAGCACCTGGGTTGTCTTCCTCCACAATGAATCCACATTATAGGCTCCATTTTGGCTGTGATCTGAGCTGGGACAAGAAAACTCATTCTCGTGGAGAGGCAAATCAACCAAAAAAAGGTTTGTGTCATTTGTGCGCACTATCTAATTCCCATCACATCTGTATTGCATTACATATTGAAGTGGTCTTTGTAGGTTGTCGAGGCCAGTTGGTTTGGCTAACAATATAGCTAGCCATGTAGCTGATGTCATGAGCCTTTTACAAACAGTGCACGTGACTTTGCTAAATTTCTATTTGCCTGCTTATTTTGCACATGTTAAAAATCCTGTGGCACTTCTGTACTTTACATATAAACAAGAGTACTGTCTGTCAGAGGATTTACAACTATAATAGTTGGTAGATATTTGTTCTTTACTCACTTATACGTTCACTTGTTTTTATTCTTTTTTTTGTCTTTTAGCCTGGAACAAACATGGTGGAATACCTCCATGAGGCCAAGGCATCAAGACCATACCCCACGTTCTGATATTGGGAAATGATGATCAGCATGTATCTCAAGCCTTGTCATCATTGCTGGTCAGGCTTTAGAACATGACACACTGCTTCAGGCCATCGATGCCTGCTTCAAGACATTCTTTATTTTAGACATTAAATACCCAAAGCAGTGTGAGCATGTGTGGCAATTCCTGCAAAGTGCAAAATGCCAGGAGGGGAGTCTAAACCAGCAAAGTTTCCTTAAACTACTATACTTGCTAGCAAAAATACTTGGTTGAAAAATGTACATTTTAACTGTTAGGTGTTTTGCAATTAATGTTTTATAATTACATTGATTTTGTCCGTTCTTGACCTGAATCAACTGATCTGAATGCTTTATATTGTTTACATTTATATTAATAAATTTCAAGGCAGTGCCTTGTAAAGATTTCAGTATTGTTTAAGTGTTTGTGTTTTCTAACACTTTAATGGATATAGATAATAGCAATTTTCTGTCCTATAGATTGTTTTGTAATGTGTTAGGATTAATTGGGCCTATTGGTGGGCAGAGCTGTCAACTGATCACCACCTGGTGGTGAGCTAGATCCTGTGGCGGAAGGATGACGGAGAGACCTGGTAAACTCAAATGAGCTGTGAGGGTGAGCTGAGAATGTTTGGCAGGGGCCCCTGTGCAGGAAGCCTGCGCTCAGACAAAGAGACAACAATCTTCATAAACTGATTAAGTCTGAACATCATCACAGGAGGATCATCCAGCTTCTAGACAAAAAATGAGCCAGAATTTAGTAAATATTATTAAACCAAAAACCCCATATGTTAAAGCACAAACTAACTTTCTTCAATTCCTTCAGATATATTGCTTCATTTTTTTACTGAAATCTCTGCCTCAGTTACTCTCCATGTTAGGGTGTATTCAGACCTGCACTGTTTGGTCCACTTTAAGCGGACCAGAGTTCGCTTGGTGTGCTGGTCCGCACCTTCCATGCAGGTCTGAATGCGCACAAGCGAACTCTGGTGCGGCCCAAAGAACCGGACCGAGACTCACT
>SSNP01000304.1:334462-353249 GCA_006937955.1 Pachypanchax playfairii
AGTGTAGGTCCCTTGATTGTGTCATGTCATTTCCTTTGTTCATTCTGTCCACTCTCCAGGTGTGCCTCGTTGTCATGATTAGTTTAGTTGCCTTCTTTTAGTATTTAGTTAGCATGTTGGTGTTTGTTTCTTTATGAGTTCGTTTTGGTTTTCCTGTCGGGATGACTGTGGATTATTTGTTTGCCTCTGGTTTCTCCCATCGTCCTCCTCGTTCCTGTAAGTTTGTTTTTGCTGCCCTGTCGGCTCTTTATTTTAGTTATCAAATGTTACGTTTCTATTACATTGTTTGCGGTGTTGCACTTCTACACTTGGGTCTAGCCTACAACCACTAAACCTAACACTGCCAAGGGTCACAGTCTACCCGGCACACGTTGCTCAGGCCAGCCAAGATCACACAGGAGAATACATGCATATACATACATAAGCATGCATCAACCTATGTGTTAGAAAAAAGAAAGATGAATAAGACTACATTGGGGTCCGAGGAGGTAAAAAAAGGTCCTTACACCCAGTGCCCACCGGGGGGGTGCGCTGGATGGAAACACAAAAAACTCCTTAGCAGGGGGTGAACAGATACCACGCACACACGATGAGGTCATTAAGGATGTGAATGCAATCAGTGTTTGTGAAATATGTTAAGGAATGTAAACACCATCGCTGAACAACTCTCAGATGTTTTTTGTCAGGAAGTCTCTGACCTTAGGAAAGTCTGTCTTCCAGCTTGAGAGTTTGGAGTGAGAAGGGGAGGGGGACCGAGTGTTCCATCTGCATTCCCCCATATTTATATGGTATTTGGGTTGTTTGTATGGAACTTGGGTTATTTTTGTGCAACCCATGCGCTGGGTCAAAATCAATCAACCCAACATTCATTGGTTGACTCAGCACCTGGGTTGTCTTCCTCCACAATGAATCCACATTATAGGCTCCATTTTGGCTGTGATCTGAGCTGGGACAAGAAAACTCATTCTCGTGGAGAGGCAAATCAACCAAAAAAAGGTTTGTGTCATTTGTGCGCACTATCTAATTCCCATCACATCTGTATTGCATTACATATTGAAGTGGTCTTTGTAGGTTGTCGAGGCCAGTTGGTTTGGCTAACAATATAGCTAGCCATGTAGCTGATGTCATGAGCCTTTTACAAACAGTGCACGTGACTTTGCTAAATTTCTATTTGCCTGCTTATTTTGCACATGTTAAAAATCCTGTGGCACTTCTGTACTTTACATATAAACAAGAGTACTGTCTGTCAGAGGATTTACAACTATAATAGTTGGTAGATATTTGTTCTTTACTCACTTATACGTTCACTTGTTTTTATTCTTTTTTTTGTCTTTTAGCCTGGAACAAACATGGTGGAATACCTCCATGAGGCCAAGGCATCAAGACCATACCCCACGTTCTGATATTGGGAAATGATGATCAGCATGTATCTCAAGCCTTGTCATCATTGCTGGTCAGGCTTTAGAACATGACACACTGCTTCAGGCCATCGATGCCTGCTTCAAGACATTCTTTATTTTAGACATTAAATACCCAAAGCAGTGTGAGCATGTGTGGCAATTCCTGCAAAGTGCAAAATGCCAGGAGGGGAGTCTAAACCAGCAAAGTTTCCTTAAACTACTATACTTGCTAGCAAAAATACTTGGTTGAAAAATGTACATTTTAACTGTTAGGTGTTTTGCAATTAATGTTTTATAATTACATTGATTTTGTCCGTTCTTGACCTGAATCAACTGATCTGAATGCTTTATATTGTTTACATTTATATTAATAAATTTCAAGGCAGTGCCTTGTAAAGATTTCAGTATTGTTTAAGTGTTTGTGTTTTCTAACACTTTAATGGATATGGATAGTTTCAATTTTCTGTCCAATAGATTGTACTGTAATGTGTTAGAATTAATTGAGCATTTGGGTAGAGTAAATAACAGATATACAGTATGTGGTCATTTTGACCCAGAATTTGGGTGGAATAGTTAACTCATCTGCTGGGTCAAATTAACTACTGCTGGGCCGGTGCAATATTGATCCAGCGGTATAAAACAGCCCAAATTGGGTTATTTTTAACCCAACTGTTTTTAGTGTGTACTTATATTATTTTCCACAAAGTGTGCTTGAAAGAAAGTCAGACATTTTGAAAAGAATAAAAAACAGAATGTACAGTTGTCTTCTTTAAGACACAGCAGGAGCTAACAGTAACATTTAGTATAAAAGATATAAGTAAAAAATTCATTTGTACAACAGTGTTATTAAGAATGAAGGAGTGGAGTTCTCTTATGAGGAAAGAGAGAAGTGTTCCTCTGGTCTCTCTGATACCTCGCAGGCTGAGACTGTCTGGATGTGACCTCATCCAGCAGCAGGATACAGACGCAGGTAGGACAACGTGTAGTTTTAGTAGTGAACCCCGGGCTTTCAGTTTACACCAGTTAGAGTTAAAGGTGAGAAGGAACAACAGGTCCTCAGGTACGCCAAGTACGCGCGCAGCGCGCTCAAAGCATGACACCATCCTGTTCTATAAGAAATACTGCAACTGTGTGAAGTAGCAACAATTTATCCTGAAAGTTGGGTCGCTCACTCTCAAATGTAAGTGCGTTATTTTCAGCTGTGCTCAGTTCAAATTCATCAGAAAAAACTGAGTTCAATTCAAAGTTTACTGACCGCGCCGCGCGTTAACGCGTCTCCATGAACGCGTTCGTGCATAAATGTGGAAGAATGACATGAATGTTTGGGTCCAGTTTTTACTCTCTGAAAACATCCAGTGTATTTTCATTCTAAATGATGCTACTGATGCTTTTGGCACGGGAACGTTTAGTGGTTCATGTGTTGCCTGGTGGAGAATGAAGCATTTCATTATTGAATATTGGCTGCAGTGCAATTCATCAAGTTATTGTTTAGTAGTAGCATCCAATTGGCCGTGAGGACTCTGAAGGTGGAGCTGCAAACCGGAACAACGACACTTCAGTTACTCAGGAGATTATTTGGACAGGACCGCAGCCAGGACTTGGTGCGCTCCGAGAAGTCTTGGAGGATTTTTACGCGCTGGTTTCATATTTCGTCTTCACGCACCTTACCTCGAAAGTAAGACAGACGGCCGAGCTGCTTCTCACTGTTCTGGGTTCAGTCGGTCATGTTGAGTCGCAGCTCTAAGGGAAGAAATTCCAGCAAATCGGTACGTTGGCAAGACACAACCTTATCACCCCACGCGCAATAAAGCTTTTAGCCGCAGTCTTCGCGCACATTGGTTTTAATTCTGAGGTCATTTTTAGTTTTTATTTTATTTTTTTTATGTTGTTGTTTCTACGTTGTCTCGTTGCCATGGTTATCAATGATCATCTATTATCTCAGTGGCGCTTGAGTCAACAACAGCTCAGTCAGGATGAAATGTTCTCTTAAACCATTTTATTGCTTTTAAGAGTTTATTTCTGAAAGCACATTATAAATAGTTAATGCTGAGGAACTTGATGTTACTGATGTGAAGTCCATTTAAATGTTTGAAGTTGGGTTTTAGAGGTACACTATGAATAAAGCATCTAACTCTTTAAAGCCAGATACATCACCTAATACTGTACATTTGATCATAACAATAATAAAGTTGGCACTTGCCCCATAGATTCTCCACCAAAAGCTTTAGGATTTTAACCAGCAGGTTTGTGAGGAAAGTACAAATCCTGTAAGAGCTTTTAGAAACATAGCCCACACTCAGTGTTTTCCATCTCTCCATCTTCTGTTCATTACTAGCTGAAACCGTTGGATGAGCCACAGAGAGGACAGCCCTGTATCACCTGTAGAGACCAGTGTCCAGGCTTTTTCCTGCACAAATGGAGGTATTGCATCCCTTTAAGTCATCCACCTAAATCACGCTGATGTTCTCAGGCTACTTAAACGCATAGTTATCAGCAATATATATATAAAATTAAAATAATGCGATAGGATTAAAACTAGACTGCAGAACACAGCAGATTAAGATGCTGATAAAGTCCTGATTCTCTAAATAACTACTCTTTTAAGCGATTAAGCAAACAGGAGGAACCATCTTGGATGCCTTTGAATAGAATCAGGTGTGTGTGTGAGAAGATGCTATTGTTGACAGATAAACATCACAAACTGAGTTTATTAGCATTACTGACCCATTAGAGACTAGTGCCACCATGCTCTAACTGTTTACTGGGCTATAAAACACAAAGACATATTCACAATGTAACTGTGAGCAAAAACAAGTTTTTTTTTGTCCATGTCTGGTAAGAATTTGTGGTGAAAACTTGGAAATCATCATTGTTTAATTTATAACCCCTCTTCCAAAAAAGTTTGGGTGCTGTGTAAAATGTAAATAAGAAACAGACAGCAAAGATCTCCAAATCATAGAATAGAAACTATAGAACATAAACAAAATATCAGATTTTATGTTGGGATATTTTACCATTTCATTAAAGATATTTGTTCATTTTGGACTGAATGGCAGCAACATAACTCCAAAACGCTGGCACTGGGTTAAACAAAGGCTCGAAAAGTAATAGGCACAAATCAAAAACAACTATAGGAACTAATCAGGTTAACTGGCAATAGCAAAAAGAAATCTGGGTATAAAAGGAGCATTTAAAGGTGGTAAAGAGGATTTTGCCCCAAATGAGAAGCTCAATGGCTGTTTGTCGTTTTTTGACTAGTGCGCATGCGTTGTAGAACCCCAACCTCCCTCCCCCCCCTTTTCTTCAACGGCAGAAATGCCTCAGTGAATCATTAATTGCGTAGTCTTGTTTACTATCGGCACTGCTGGAGTTTTTTTATGGAACTACTACAACTTTGTTTCTTCAAACATCTCAGAGTCATCAATGGTAAAAGGCTGTGAAGCCTGATGCAGTATTTTATTTTGAAGAATTGCTATTATTTTTGACCGGATTGTCTCGTGTGTCTTGGTGTTTATTTCCTGCGAGAAATCACGCAGAATGCTCGCGCAAAAAATAGACCAGACGCCGAAATATTCACTTGGCGACCCTCCAGCCAGATGAGCCATACACTAGTCTGTGAATGTCAGAGCATAGTTCCAAGCACATGACAGCGAGAGTGTGTGTGAGAACACCAGTGCAGGTATATGGTCAAATAACTAGTGAGAAACAGTGAGATTTATTGAGATGCATGTATGATACCTCCAAATGTTTTGTGCATATAAGCGTTGTGCATATAACCGTTGACCACTGTATCTGCAAAGGAGTGGAAGGAGACTTTGTGTTTATGAAGTATAGAACCCAGCGTAAACAAATAGGAAAAAAAAACAGCACGCGTCCAAGAACCGACCCTTGAGGGTTACCACATGTTAGGGGAGCTCTCTTTGAAACTAAGAGAGTTACCACGGTGAACAGAAAAAGTTCTGTCTGTAAGGTAAGACTGGAAAAACTTTAACATGGTACCTTTTAAACCGACACAATGTTCAAGATGAAATAAAAGTATATAGTCGACAACATCAAACGCTGCTGTCAGATCCAAAGTTACCAGGACAGCAGCACACTTGGAGTCAACAGTTAAAATCAAATCATTAAAAAATTTCAGAAAGGTAGTTTCTTTGCTGTGGCGAGCTCTAAAATAAGACTGAAACACCTCATAGAGACTGTTAGTATCTAAAGAAGACTGTAGCTGTCCAAAAACAACTTTCCCCAATTCTTTGGGAATGAAAAGGCAAGTTGGAAATAGGCCTGTAATTTTAGTGTAGGGAGGGGTCAAGGTTTGGTTTTTCAACTCATTCAGTGCCATCGACGTCTATAGACGTCAAACTGAATCTGAACGCTCAGTACCATAGACGTCTTGACGTCTCTACAGCTTTTATTGGCTTAAATTCCGCAAAGCATTCTGGGGCAGCTGCTCACTGAATATGAACTCATTACAGGCTGTATTTAGTCATATGATCCAGGAGGGGGCAGTGGTGCACTTCTCTGGGTGAGCTCGTCCTTTCTTACCCTGTAATAAACCCATGTGGTGTGGGGGAGGAGCCAGACACTCAGGACGAGACAGACGGTGAATGAGGAAGAGCTTCAGAGTCTGTGAAGCAGCTGGGAAGTGATCTCGTTGTTCAGCGTTTTTACAAACTAGTATAGAATTGATGGAATTGAGAAGATGGTGGAGTTTATTACATGGATAAAATCTCTCCAGCGTGTCTACCGGATCTACCGGGAACGAGGTATTGTGTCGAAGGTGACGCGGTTTGTGATCCAGCTCGTCATTTTTGGATGTCTTCAGCCTGACGTTGAGGTTCTTCTGGTGACTCTAGAGAAGCTGAGGTGGATTTATCTGACCAGTATCTGCTGTTAGGATCTTCTAAAGGCAGCAGGGAGCAAAAGAACAATTCCTCTTTTGTACTGCAGATTACTAAATAACAGAAAGAGGTAGAAACATTTTTTTGCTGCTGAAAAAAGAAAGATGAATCATTTTGATAAAAGGTTTCAGAATTCACAGTCATAGGAGAAAATATTCTGTGGACCTTCAAAAATCAGTAAAAAGGCTAAATATCTCTGGTACTGAGGGGGATATGAAATCTGAAAGTGGCTCTGAATGAGTTAAGAAAAGGCTGCACAAAAAAGTAACAGAGGATGTTCACCAAATTATAAAAATTTTTTGTAAATTGTGGATGCTGTGTCCTACTGACTAAAGAGGAGAGGAACCTTTCAGCTATTCAGTTCAAAATCCTGCATCCCTGATGGTATGGGGTTACAGTAGTGTCTAAGGGGTGAGCAGCTGACACATCTGGAAAGGCTGTATCTATGCTATAAGGTACATATAGGTTTTAGAGCAGCACTTGCTCCCATCTAAACAATGTCTCTTGCAGGGAACAGCTTCCTTTTTTAGCAAGACAGTGCTAGAATCTACATACTGAAGAGTTTGTGTGCTGAACTGGGCTGCCTGCAGCCCTGATATTTCATCAATAGAAAAAATGTAGTGCATCATGACCCAGGCACCTAAAATCCGGCATGAGACAGTGGTAAACATCACCCTGTTCTAACTTTTTGGGGATGTGTCGCTATCTAATTTGAAATTAGCCAGTTTTTTCTAGAGATGGTAAAATATCTCAACTTCAACATTATGTTCTATTTGGGAATAACATTTGGGCTTATGAGATTTGAAAACTATTTGTTTTTAGATTTTATTAAAAAACGTCACAACCTTTTGGGATTTGGGGTTATACTTGAAGTTTTTGAACACTTCCACAGTCTTTAAAATGTTATTTTGTCCCACACCAGAATGATCCCTGTACTGTTTCTTCTATCACAAGAACAAGTATTTTAGTTGGAGTAATTTGAATTTGGGACTTGAGAAGCATTTTGTTTTTTGGTATTAACAATAAGAAAGGGAGGGTTGAAACTATCCATCCAGTTGCCATTAGTCCAAAGTAAACTAATACAGGGGCAACAGAGAGCCCAGGAATGCAGACTTTTAAATGCTTGTCTTTGCATTTTCCCAATAAAAGGCAAACTGTTCCTCCTTCAACAAGCTAAAATAAACAGCAGTGGGCAAAAACGTACAGAATCGAACACCTTGTTATTTCTCTAACATATCCTTGTCTCTTAGGGGACCTTTTTTACTTGTTTCCTTAAAAAGTTATGGTAGTAATGTTGTATTTTTAAATGCAGCAGACTTTAGGTGACAATCGGTGCAATTCAGTTCAAATTCAATGATTTAAGTGAATGAGAAAATGAGAAAAACACATCCTGTTTTGTGGAACCCAGTAGTTGGATATGAGCTTTACTTCTCAGTAACTTCCTCCATGCAAGTGTCTAATTTAGAAAACATTTCTGTCTTTGTCTTCTGCTGCCCTCATAAAAATAGTTAGTGAGGAACATAGTGGTGAGGGCTGTAGAGGTCATGCACTTAGGTAAAAACCCAGCCAGCAGCAGTGAGAGGAATGTGGAGGTTTTTAGTGAAAAACACCCCATTAAATTTTGAGTGTTTAAATTGCACTGCAGTATCTATGGGGCGCCAAGTGTAAAATTCTCGTTATTTAGTGGAACTAGACTTTTTTTTCATTTTTAGCTTACTTTTCCCACATTTAGCACACTTTCATCACATTTAAGCAGAAAAAGTGTCTAAAATCATCATATACCAGCATGTTTGTATTGCATACATGTTTAAAAAATCTAAATCCTAAATATTAAATCCTAAATGTTAAATCTAAATGTTAATTGTTAAATCTAAATGTGAAATGTTAAATCTGAATCTAAAAGTTAGACATTAAACCTAAATGTTAAATATTAAATCTAAATGCTAAATATATATCTAAATGTTAAATATTAAATCAAAATGCTAAATGTTAAATCTAAATTGTCAGCTAAATGTTTTGAAAGATATGCAAATTAACTACGCCCCTCTAACTACTCTCGGCATTAGTGGACATGCCCACAAGAGTTTTCTCCGTTGCGTTCCTTTTCTTCTCTCAGAGGAACTCTTCCACTTTGAGAACATATAGCTGACACACTTAAATTTAGATTTAACATTTAGCATTTAGATTTTATATTCAACATTTAGATATAGATTTAGCATTTATATTTCATATTTAAAGGTCTTGTATCATGAAAAATCAACTTTTTGGAGTTTTTAACCATGTTTTGATGCTATTTCTTTATTTAAAAGACCTTCAGAGTGGTTTTTGGCTTAATTCGTGCATTCCCGAGTAATCCTCCTGAATCCTGCGCTCTGAGCAGCTGCTTTACTCTCTCATGTAAAACGGCTGAATTGAGCCCCTTTACGTCACGGTGTCGTATCAGGAAGTTCCTGACCAATCCCTGCTGCCCCTGTAGTAGGTATGAGGCGAGCTGCTATTTGTCAGGAGCTCATTCGGCAGATGTCTAACCTACAGCCCAGAGTTCCCACACTTCAACCACCTGCTGCTCTTTATTAGCATGAGCTGCTAATAAAGACTTATCAACTCAACCCTGCTAATCACATGTCAGTATGAATCCAGCTTTACAGCTGAGCTCCACGTCACCGCAGCCCGTCCCACCACCGGATAAAAGACACAGTCACTCACCCTGCCAGCGTTCAGTCATACGTCCCGTTTGCCACGAGCTCCTGTTAGCCTCCGTGCTGCTTTATCCACCTCATTAATTCAGCCTCAGACCTCAGACCTGTCCCGGTCGATCTCTCTCTCTCTCTCTGTCCGCCTCGTTCTTGGCTGCTGGTCTCGCAGTCAGCGACTACGGTCGCTGCCTCCAGAAACCCGCTCCTCGCCTACGACCTGTCTCACTTCACCCATCCGATCCCAGTCTTGGTGTCATCCCCCGGGTCAGATCGCATCCAGTCGCGAGTGGACCGTCCTTCCCTCCAGACGCTCCTCACCACCGAGCGTCCTCTGACAAATTAGCACCTCCATTTCGTTGTATTTCATTCTAAAAAATTCTCGTCAAAAATATCCATTTGGCTGTGAGAGTTACAGAAGTTTATTTAGTGTTTCTAAACAGTCCAATCGCACTCACAGTTGGGAGGCTGGGTTTTAGGTAAACCGAGCGTTTTTACTTCCTGGTCACAGAATAACTCAAGAATATAAGTTATATTTCAGGACAAATGAAGTTAATATAACTCAAACATTAAGGTTTTATCATATATGTGCTGATCCCAGACGTTGAAAACTGTAAAATAGCATGATACAGTCCCTTTAACATTTAGGTTTAATGTCTAACATTTAGATTTAGCATTTAGATTTAACATTTCACATTTAGATTTAGAATTTATATTTAACATTTAGATTTAATATTTAGGATTTTGATTTTTAAAGATGTATGCAATACAAACATGCTGGTATATGATGATTTTAGACACTTTTTTTGCTTAAATGTGATGAAAGTGTGCTAAAACTAAGCTAAATATGAAAAAAAAATCTATTTCCACGAAATAATAAAAATTTTACACTTTGCGCCCCATACAGTATCTTGTCAAAAAGGTTTTACAAACTTCTTGAATGTTTTTTTTTTCATTGGAGTGGAATTGATCTGAAAATGAGAATAATTTTTATTTAGAGAATTGTATGAACGAATAATTCATATTTTTTTTTAGTTGTACACAAACTCCTTTCTATGTAAAATGGCATTTTTGCACTAATGCTAATTCTGTATTGGCTTTCTAATCGGGTCAAAATTAAATTAAACTGAACTTAAACTGGAAAAATTATGCTGCCAGTGATATTATTCCGGAATAGCGCTACAACTGGTGGCAGCTTGTTGGAGTAGCTCTGTGACTTGTGCATTTTTTTTTTGTTCTTTTTGATTATTTCTTGCTAGTTTTTTCTACAGGAAATATTTTTTAAATACTTTTCTTCTGATTTGGGTGCTGTTCTGATTAAGTTTTTTTGCTTGATTTGTCACTTTTTTGCCACTTGTTTCGATATGTAACCATAGCAACAAGAGACTTGTTTGCAAGAAAGAGCAACTAACTGACATTTCTAAGGCTGAAATAATCCTCAAATTGAAACCCCGGATCCCTGATGAGCTAAAAAGAAGAAGACGTGGATGCAGAACAGGAGCAAAGTGAAGAGCGAGAAAGAGGAAGTTTAAACCTTCACTTCCATCAGTCATATTGACAAATGTGAGATCTCTTTGCTAACAAAATGGATGAACATGAAACTCTGTTGAAGACCCAGCCAAAGTATCAGGATGCAGCATCATGTGTTTTACTGAGACACGGCTAAAGGAGCATATCCTGGACTCCAGCGTGTCTCTTTCTGGCTTTCAAACAATACAAGCAGACAGAGATTTGAAGAGGAGCTTGTCAGCTGATCACATCTACAGTCAACTGTTGGGGGCGGAGCATCAGAGCAGGTGACATGAAGAGGCTGAACAGATTGATAAGGAGGGCTGATTCTGTCCTGGAGACTCAACTGGAGTCTCTTGAGTTGATTGTCCAAAGGAGGATGAAGAACATGATGGAAATCATGCTGCGGCATAGAATGCTTCAGGACATCCTTCCTATCCACAACTAGAACCCTCTAAAATGACTCCCTGAAGAATAACTGATCTACAATAACACTTAATTTCTCTTTGGGGATTTTTGATTTGATTGATTTGATATACCAAAAAGTAAAAAAAAAAAAAGCTAAAGAAATTCACTAAAATATTAACAGTTGGCACATATTTAGTGACGGAACATACAGAACAGTGTTTGACTCCAGATCATTTTCTTTCTTCATCCTCCTGCTGCTCTAACATATTTTGCCCCACTAAGCACTACAGTGTCTATTAGACAGACACTTTTTTTATCGTAAACTGAGTCTATTGAAGTGTTTCCCACTCATGTTGGATAGAAAGGAGACAGCATGGTCTTGTGTATTTAAGATCACCCCAGCCTACAAAAACACCACAGTCAAGAATGTGCCTCTGTAGTCTGACATGGATGTCTCTTTTAAAACTAAACACTTTGTGTCTTCTAACTTTTAAATGTCACAGGAACCTTCCAGGACACCTTAGCATGAAAGTTGCTTGTTTACAGGTTCAAATTATACAGATAAATATGGGGTTCCTACCTGTGTGTCATTGTTCATGTGTAACTTAGTAACCTGAGTTGGCTGCTCAGAGCAGGTTAGTATTGCTGCTGCACAACATGCGCCTCCTGAATTTTTCATGTTTGCATTTGGTTCAATTGATTTTCCTTGTACTAATGAGACTCATTACCAGGCTTATTAACGAGAACCTTGAGTGCCACCGTGACATTCGACCGGGTAGCTCATATGACTCATTTCTGCTCCATGCCGGAACTGGTTTAGCGCAGAATCTAATGTACTGTCTGACTTGACCTGCTCTGTAGACCTATAGGTCAGTGCAGACATGAATCTGACCACATAAACTTGGAATGTATACAAGTAGGTCTCACAGGTTTGTGTTTTTCATTTCCCCGGTCAAGAAGAACACAAAACCAAAAATAAGGCTGCTCCTTTTTTTTAGGATTTGCTAGAGGTGAATAGAACTTGACAAAGCCTGTCCTTGTTTACAGTTGGGTATGAGCTGAAACATTATCTGTCTAAAAGCAGTACTGAGGGGGGACAGAGGAGAAGGGGACAAAAACACTGTGAGAAGGAGGAGACATGGTGCTTGCAGTAGAATAAGCGGCACCTAGGTTGAGTTTTAACTCGGCTGTGAATGGCTCTCTGACGTCTGTCCCCTCGGTAACCCATTGTGATCTGCATAACACAGGACGGCTCCGCTATTCACTGTGCTAACAAGACCGCCTGCCAAATAAAACTGTCAGGGGTGTCTTGGCATGTGAATGGGTCCTGGGTGCTGCAGTGGAGAAGGTGGGAGAAAAGGAGCCATTGGTGGTCAATGCCGGACAAAAGAAACTCAAGTGATTTATTGGTGATTTAGCTTGGAAATAAGCCTCCTTGCTGGATGAAAACAGTGTTTGACCTGCTGTGATCTCTCTTTTTTTAGATTGTTTGGTTGCAGAAAACAACATTTACATATGGAAACACTTGTGTAGGTCAGAATGCAAAAAGGTTCTCAAACTTAGCATCTGAGTTTGTAATTGATACATTCTGTCTTTATTTTTTATAGACAAGATCCACTTTGACAGGCTTTTATTTTGGTAGAGCAGCACGGATTTGTGATTTATGATCCAGAGCTTGATATAAATCATCGCATGACCTTTAGGTACTTGAATATGTTGGATCCAAACTCCCCCCTTCCACCTCTCTGCTTTCATCCTCTACTTGCTCTAACTCCTGTTTGGCTCATCTGTTCTACCATTACTCATTGCCTTCCCCACATCCTATCCCATCAGAATTCAACTTGCATTTGATTGAACTTAAATGAGTCGATGTTGGTGGTTGTTCACAGAAACAAAGATGTATGCAGGTGAGGCCTGCTTAGTAAAAGTTATGATTATTGTGAAAATAATCAGCCATGGTTATCATTATTATCATGGTTTTTGAATTTTTTTTTGAAATAGTGCAAAAAGAAGACTTGATCATACAAACAGTGGAGCCTGCACTTTTAAAAATAACTATTTTTTTATTTGATTGTTGGTATCGTATTCATTTTATATCATTTTACATATTTAATTTCTCACAGTTTTTACAATTCAAAATCTTAAACAAGAAGTACAGCACACATTAAACAAATGTGTAATGAACTAATTATAGTCTGCAGCAAAAAAAAACCCTGATGCCTCAGAATTAAGACCATTGTGTTTTACAAAAAGGGCGAGGATGTTGTTTGAAGTTGTTTCCATTGTTTAGAGTACTTGCACTGCATTTGACTGGGGCTCTTATTGTGAAGGAAAAAAAACATACCTCTCCCCTACCAAAAAAACAAAACAAAACAAAATACAACAAAACAAAACAAAAAAAAACGTTTTTTATCAGTTCTATCTTACATATATATACACACTTACAACGAACAGTTATGACAAGGAAACAAATCTGGTGAGAGAGTTAAATTGATAAAAGACACCTAGGACCACAGAAGGATAAAATAGCACCAACACCAAATATGGTTAAATGCTAAATTTATTTTTAGCTGGTTAAACTAAAACTCCAGAAGACACAGGTGGACGCCTCCACAATCACCCGGATTAAGGACTACCTCACAAACAGACCACAGTTTGAGACTGAAGAATTGTACGTCTGACCAGGTGATCAGCAGCATAGGAGTACCACAGGGTACTGTACTCTTACCATTCCTTTTCAGTTCGTACACCTCAGAAATTCAGTAAAGGTTAGAGTCCTGTCATCTACAGAAATACTCTGATGGCTCTGCAGTTGTTGGTGGATCAGAGATGGACAAGAGTACAGAGAACTGGTCGACAGCTTTGTGTCCTGGTGTGGGAACAATCATCTAGAATGTGAACAAGACAAAGGAGATTGTTGATTTTAGGAAGAGCAGCAACATGCCAACACCCATTTCCATCATGGAAGAAGTGGAGGTGCTGGAGGAGTATAAATACCTGGTGTTCACCTGGACAACAGACTGAACTGGAGACTCAACTGTGATGCTGTTTTTAGGAAGGAACAGAACAGACTGGACTTCCTCAGGAAGCTTAGATCCTTCAAGGTTTGATGTTGAAGAGCTTTTATAGGTCTGTTGTTGAGAATGTGATCACATCTGCAGTCACCTGTTGGGGCGGAGCATCAGAGCTAGAGATGTAAAAAGGCTAAACTGATAAAGAAGGCTGGTTCTGTTCTTCATCTGCAGACTTTTAAGATTATTGTCCAAATGAGGATAAAGAACATGATTGAAAACCCTCATCATCCTCTTCACAACACAGCTAGAACCCTCTACAGGAGATCCTTCCTGTCTACAGCTAGAACCCTCTACAGGAGATCCTTCCCATCCACAGCTAGAACCCTCTACAGTAGATCCTTCCTGTCTACAGCTAGATCCCTCTACAGGAGATCCTTCCTGTCTACAGCTAGAACCCTCTACAGGAGATCCTTCCTGTCCACAGCTAGAACCCTCTACAGGAGATCCTTCCCATCCACAGGTAGAACCCTCTACAGGAGATCCTTCCTGTCCACAGCTAGAACCCTCTAGAGGAGATCCTTCCTGTCTACAGCTAGAACCTTCTACAGGAGATCCTCCTTGTTCACAGCTAGAACCCTCTACAGGAGATCCTTCCTGTCCACAGCTAGAACCCTCTACAGGAGATCCTTCCTGTCCACAGCTAGAACCCTCTACAGGAGATCCTTCCCGTCCGCAGCTAGAACCCTCTACAGGAGATCCTTCCCATCCACAGCTAGAACCCTCTACAGGAGATCCTTCCTGTCCACAGCTAGAACCCTCTACAGGAGATCCTTCCTGTCCACAGCTAGAACCCTCTACAGGAGATCCTTCCCGTCCACACCTAGAACCCTGTACAGGAGATCCTTACTGTCTACAGCTAGAACCCTCTACAGGAGATCCTTCCCGTCCACAGCTAGAACCCTCTAGAGGAGATCCTTCCCGTCTACAGCTAGAACCTTCTACAGGAGATCCTCCTTGTTCACAGCTAGAACCCTCTACAGGAGATCCTTCCCGTCCACAGCTAGAACCCTCTACAGGAGATCCTTTACATCCACAGCTAGAACCCTCTACAGGAGATCCTTCCCGTCCACAGCTAGAACCCTCTACAGGAGATCCTTCCTGTCTACAGCTAGAACCCTCTACAGGAGATCCTTCCTGTCCACAGCTAGAACCCTCTACAGGAGCTCCTCCTGTCCACAGCTAGAACCCTCTACAGGAAATCCTTCCCGTCCACAGCTAGAACCCTCTACAGGAGATCCTTCCCGTCCACAGCTAGAACCCTCTACAGGAGATCCTTTACATCCACAGCTAGAACCCTCTACAGGAGATCCTTCCCGTCCACAGCTAGAACCCTCTACAGGAGATCCTTCCCGTCCACAGCTAGAACCCTCTACAGGAGATCCTCCTTGTTCACAGCTAGAACCCTCTACAGGAGATCCTTCCTGTCTACAGCTAGAACCTTCTACAGGAGATCCTTCCCGTCCACAGCTAGAACCCTCTACAGGAGATCCTTCCCGTCCACAGCTAGAACCCTCTACAGGAGATCCTTTACATCCACAGCTAGAACCCTCTACAGGAGATCCTTTCTGTCCACAGCTAGAACCTTCTACAGGAGATCCTCCTTGTTCACAGCTAGAACCCTCTACAGGAGATCCTTCCCGTTCGCAGCTAGAACCCTCTACAGGAGATCCTTCCCGTCCGCAGCTAGAACCCTCTACAGGAGATCCTTTACATCCACAGCTAGAACCCTCTACAGAGATCCTTCCTGTCCACAGCTAGAACCCTCTACAGGAGATCCTTCCTGTCCACACCTAGAACCCTGTACAGGAGATCCTTACTGTCTACATCTAGAACCCTCTACAGGAGATCCTTCCCGTCCACAGCTAGAACCCTCTAGAGGAGATCCTTTACATCCACAGCTAGAACCCTCTACAGGAGATCCTTCCCGTCCACAGCTAGAACCTTCTACAGGAGATCCTTCCTGTCTACAGCTAGAACCCTCTACAGGAGATCCTTCCTGTCTACAGCTAGAACCCTCTACAGGAGATCCTTCCTGTCCACAGCTAGAACCCTCTACAGGAGATCCTTCCCATACACAGCTAGAACCCTCTACGGGACATCCTTCCTGTCTACAGCTTGAACCCTCTACAGGAGATCCTTCCTGTCCACAACTAGAACCCTCTACAGGAGATCCTTCCCGTCCACAGCTAGAACCCTCTACAGGAGATCCTTTACATCTACAGCTAGAACCCTCTACAGGAGATCCTTTACATCCACAGCTAGAACCCTCTACAGGAGATCCTTCCCGTCCACAGCTAGAACCCTCTACAGGAGATCCTTTACATCCACAGCTAGAACCCTCTACAGGAGATCCTTCCCGTCCACAGCTAGAACCCTCTACAGGAGATCCTTCCCGTCTACAGCTAGAACCCTCTACAGGAGATCCTTTACATCCACAGCTAGAACCCTCTACAGGAGATCCTTCCCGTCCACAGCTAGAACCCTCTAGAGGAGATCCTTCACGTCCACAGCTAGAACCTTCTACAGGAGATCCTTCCTGTCTACAGCTAGAACCCTCTACAGGAGATCCTTCCTGTCTACAGCTAGAACCCTCTACAGGAGATCCTTCCCGTCCACAGCTAGAACCCTCTACAGGAGATCCTTCCCATCCACAGCTAGAACCCTCTACAGGAGATCCTTCCCGTCTACAGCTAGAACCCTCTACAGGAGATCCTTTACATCCACAGCTAGAACCCTCTACAGGAGATCCTTCCTGTCCACAGCTAGAACCCTCTACAGGAGATCCTTCCCGTCCACACCTAGAACCCTCTACAGGAGATCCTTCCTGTCTACAGCTAGAACCCTCTACAGGAGATCCTTCCTGTCTACAGCTAGAACCCTCTACAGGAGATCCTTCCTGTCCACAGCTAGAACCCTCTACAGGAGATCCTTCCCATCCACAGGTAGAACCCTCTACAGGAGATCCTTCCTGTCCACAGCTAGAACCCTCTACAGGAGATCCTTCCCGTCCACACCTAGAACCCTCTACAGGATATCCTTCCTGTCCACAGCTAGAACCCTCTACAGGAGATCCTTCCTGTCCACAGCTAGAACCCTCTACAGGAGATCCTTTACATCTACAGCTAGAACCCTCTACAGGAGATCCTTACTGTCCACAGCTAGAACCCTCTACAGGAGATCCTTCCTGTCTACAGCTAGAACCCTCTACAGGAGATCCTTTACATCCACAGCTAGAACCCTCTACAGGAGATCCTTCCCGTCCACAGCTAGAACCCTCTACAGGAGATCCTTCCTGTCCACAGTTAGAACCCTCTACAGGAGATCCTTCCTGTCAACAGGTCGAACCCTCTACAGGAGATCCTTCCTGTCCACAGCTAGAACCCTCTACAGGAGATCCTTCCTGTCCACAGCTAGAACCCTCTACAGGAGATCCTTCCTGTCACCAGCTAGAACCCTCTACAGGAGATCCTTTACATCCACAGCTAGAACCCTCTACAGGAGATCCTTCCTGTCCACAGCTAGAACCCTCTACAGGAGATCCTTCCCGTCCACAGCTAGAACCCTCTACAGGAGATCCTTCCCGTCCACAGCTAGAACCCTCTAGAGGAGATCCTTCCTGTCTACAGCTAGAACCTTCTACAGGAGATCCTCCTTGTTCACAGCTAGAACCCTCTACTGGAGATCCTTCCCGTCCACAGCTAGAACCCTCTAGAGGAGATCATTCCTGTCTACAGCTAGAACCTTCTACAGGAGATCCTCCTTGTTCACAGCTAGAACCCTCTACAGGTGATCCTTCCTGTCTACAGCTAGAACCTTCTACAGGAGATTCTTTACATCCACAGCTAGAACCCTCTACAGGAGATCCTTCCCGTCCGCAGCTAGAACCCTCTACAGGAGATCCTTCCCGTCCGCAGCTAGAACCCTCTACAGGAGATCCTTCCCGTCCACAGCTAGAACCCTCTACAGGAGATCCTTTCTGTCCACAGCTAGAACCTTCTACAGGAGATCCTCCTTGTTCACAGCTAGAACCCTCTACAGGAGATCCTTCCTGTCCACAGCTAGAACCCTCTACAGGAGATCCTTCCTGTCCACAGCTAGAACCCTCTACAGGAGATCCTTTACATCCACAGCTAGAACCCTCTAGAGGAGATCCTTCCCGTCTACAGCTAGAACCTTCTACAGGAGATCCCTCCCGTCTACAGCTAGAACCCTCTACAGGAGATCCTTCCTGTCTACAGCTAGAACCCTCTACAGGAGATCCTTCCTGTCCACAGCTAGAACCCTCTACAGGAGATCCTTCCCGTCCACAGCTAGAACCCTCTACAGGAGATCCTTCCTGTCCACAGCTAGAACCCTCTACAGGAGAACCTTCCGGTCCACACCTAGAACCCTGTACAGGAGATCCTTCCCATCCACAGCTAGAACCCTCTACAGGAGATCCTTCCCGTCCACAGCTAGAACCCTCTACAGGAGGTCCTTCACGTATACAGCTAGAACCCTCTACAGGAGATCCTTCCTGTCGACAGCTAGAACCCTCTATAGGAGATCCTTCCTGTCTACAGCTAGAACCCTCTACAGGAGATCCTTCCTGTCCACAGCTAGAACCTTCTACAGGAGATCCTTTCCATCCACAGCTAGAACCCTCTACAGGAGATCCTTCCCGTCCACAGCTAGAACCCTCTACAGGAGATCCTTTACATCTACAGCTAGAACCCTCTACAGGAGAACCTTCCCGTCTACAGCTAGAACCCTCTACAGGAGATCCTTCCTGTCTAAAGCTAGAACCCTCTACAGGAGCTGTCTCC
>SSNP01000305.1:2243-67324 GCA_006937955.1 Pachypanchax playfairii
CCTTGCTGATGGAAGGAGGTTTTCACTCAAAATCTTACGATACATGGCCCCATTCATTCTTTCCTTTACACGGATCAGTCGTCCTGGTCCCCTTGCAGAAAAACAGCCCAAAAGCATGATGTTTCCACCCCCATGCTTTACAGTAGGTATGGTGTTCTTTGGATCCAACTCAGCATTCTTTCCCCTCCAAACACGACAAGTTGAGTTTCTACCAAAAAGTTCTATTTTGGTTTCATCTGACCATATGATGTTCTCCCAATCCTCTTCTGGATCATCCAAATGCTCTCTAGCAAACCGCAGACGGGCCTGGACGTGTCCTGGCTTCAGCAGGGGGACACGTCTGGCACTGCAGGATTTGAGTCCCTGGCGGCGTAGTGTGTTACTGATGGTAGCCTTTGTTACTTTGGTCCCAGTTCTCTGCAGGTCATTCACTAGGTCCCTCCGTGTGGTTCTGGGATTTTTGCTCACCGTTCTTGTGATCATTTTGACCCCACGGGGTGAGATCTTGCGTGGAGCCCCAGATCGAGGGAGATTATCAGTGGTCTTGTATGTCTTCCATTTTCTAATAATTGCTCCCACAGTTGATTTCTTCACACCAAGCTGCTTACCTATTGCAGATTCAGTCTTCCCAGCCTGGTGAAGGTCTACAATTTTGTTTCTGGTGTCCTTTGACAGCTCTTTGGTCTTGGCCATAGTGGAGTTTGGAGCGTGACTGTTTGAAGTTGTGGACAGGTGTCTTTTATACTGATAACGAGTTCACACAGGTGCCATTAATACAGGTAACGAGTGGAGGACCGAGGAGCCTCTTAAAGAAGTTACAGGTCTGTGAAAGCCAGAAATCTTACTTGTTTGTTGGTGACCAAATACTTATTTTCCACCATAATTTGCAAATAAATTCTTTAAAAATCAGACAATGTGATTTTCTGGATTTTTTTTCCTCATTTTGTCTCTCATAGTTGAGGTATACCTATGATGAAAATTACAGGCCTCTCTGATCTTTTTAAGTGGGAGAACTTACACAATTGGTGGCTGACTAAATACTTTTTTGCCCCACTGTACATGTCCGTGGATGTCCGTTTCAGCCAAGCCACTATCAGAGGAGATGACACAATGCAGATTAAGCCGATCAGCTCCTCAAACATCTCACGGTATTTTTCAATATATATCATTTTTACTTTGCGTGTCGACTGCGACATTCCCGCGCTGTCGCACATGAAATTACGTCTTTTATGTCACAACAAGAAAAATAATAAGAAATAGAACGCAGTGTCTCGTAGCAGCCGGCAGAACGTGAAGGTCGACATGGCGGAGAATCCAAATAAACAGCCGAGAGATACTTATCGGGAAGTGGATCCTACCACGAAAAAAAAAAATAATTCCTGGACGTTCGGCAGAGGGACTATTGGCTAAGAAGGAAAGTGACCGAAGGAGAAGGCAAACGCGAATTTGTATCGGCGTCGCTTTTCCTCGGTGGAGAGAAGAGATCTGGCTGATGTTCACGGGTGCATAAGTGGTCCGCAGGTCCGCACACACTGTCAAAATATAAAATGCGCACCAGATGAAACCCAGAGCGCCGAAGTTCCAGCTGATCAGCTGATTCTGTCTCTATCTGTGTCAGTTTGTGTCTGTCAGTTTGCCAGTGTAACGGTTTTTCAGTCAGTCAGATCAGAGCAGCTCACTGCAGGATTCTGCATTGTGTCAAAACTGAAAAAATTCACTGAATAAGACAAATAGATCATTGTGGCCCCAACAGCTGACTAATAAATTTCAACACCAAACTGTTAAATGTAGATTAAAGTGAACAATCAAACCTGTAAACAATCCAACCTGAACTCTGAAGGTTTTTTTACCAGTATTTTTATATTTTACTGGTTTCTCTTGATTTTTTCAACAATGAAATGATATTTATTGAAACAAATATAGAGCCAGGTAAAGTAAACAGACTGAATTTGAAGCTTGATTAAGACAGATACCGGTTGGAATAACAACGGCAGAGATAAAGCGGTGGCAGCTGGGCTTGCGTCATATGGAAGTGCCAGCTTTATTGTTGTAATGACGCAAAAATTCCGCTAGGGGGCGACAGAAGTTACAGAAGTTACGCACTCCAGCTTTAATGTAATTTAAAATACATCTATTTGTCTGTTTGTGCGCGCGTGTGTATCTATGTGTGAATGTGCTGTTTTTCTTCGGGCGATTAACCAGTGGAACATAAAAATTTACACTTGAGGTTTCTGGGCATCAGTAGTAAGAAATAGAAATCCAGACTAAATATTAATTTGCATATAAACAGAGGAAAAATTATCCTAACAAAGACAGGAAAGGAATCCCTTTTCTCCCTCTCCAGCAGATATTATTACGTTCAGGTTTAAATCAGCAGTTTCAGTTTGTAGTCTGAACTGAGAATTTACAGAAACACACTGAATGATGAGACACAATCCGGAGTCGGGGTTCAGCTTAAGCCGGGCGGACACTGTGCGATTTTAGAAATCTGACTGTCGGGGAAATGCTCCCACTGCACGACTGGGTTTGTCACTCGTACTCTATTTGACCCTATGACATATGTACTCATACTGTACGACTGCTGTCAGCCACGATTATTGACAACCACGACTACTTTTCTGCGTCAGTTGGTGTGTGACGGCACGACGTGCTCGAGTGTGAACAACGAAAAACAAAGGTTCCTAGTTCCTATGACAGCCACAGCGTGCCTGACAACAAGATGGCGAGCAGGCAGAAAGTTGTTGCAGTTGTGTGCGCTGAAACTAAAAAAAAGAAAGAAAGGTTTTGGGTATTTGAATGACTGAGGAAACGTGGTCGTGATGTCCATCCTTCAGCAGGAGCTTGAGGTAACGTTAATGTTAAACTATATATTGTTTTAGAGTAGCTATGATAGTTTCACATTAGCATTAGTCAGCCCATGTTGCTCCACCGGTGTGTTCTGCGCAGGTGCTAATGTAGAATTGTGACGTAACACCGCTGTAACACCATGCACTGTACGAGCTACGGTGAAAATTTCTGACATGCCAGAAGTTTGATCGGGAGGTCACGGCATTATCGTTAGAACGTAGCAGCAATTAATCCTTCCTCGTGAGTGTTCTCACACTGTACGGCTTACGACCTTCCGACCGGACATCCCGACGCTACGATGTTTCCACGATGACGCAGCGTGGTCTGTGACGGCAAAATTGTGGTGAAATCCCCTCGAAATCGCACAGTGTCCGCCCAGCATTACCTCACCACAGGATAACCACCGAAGAGAATATACACGCCGGCTTCCTTGTTGTTACAGATCAAGTTGCTCCGAATCGAACCTTTCCCGTTGCAAAGGACAACAACCCCTCAACGCAAGCTGCTGTGTATCTTGTTGTACTGTGGAAAACAGAAAAGCACCAAACTGGAACCATTTCACTAAAGTTTTCCTCTTATTTTCTCTCCAAACGTTTTATTCTAAATGAAATTCAAGTTTCTAATTAATAAGAAACAACAAACTATAATTTCTGAGTAAGAAAAGACAGCTGACAAACAGCAACGTCCTGGTCCCAGATCTACCAGAATAATGGGGTTAGCGCCTTTTTGGATGTCCAGACACTCCGTTCGAGTGGATGTTGTTTTCTGCGATGAGCGGACAGGCACAGAAACACGTCGGCCGCGCGACACTCACACACCTTGTTTCTCTGCAGCACGATCTGAAGCGGAGGAGAAAGACGGAGCTCAAGTAACAGCTTCGTTATAAACTGCTGCAACTTCTTGAACTCGATAATTAAAATCCCACTGAAACACGCACAGCCTGGTTAGACACCAAACGTTCTGATGAGGTTCTTTACCGTGGAGTTCTGGATACAGTTAACAGCGTAGTTCAACCCACGGAATACGTTTTCCTCCAGACGAGCTTGTCCATAGTTTGACAAGTGGACACCGCCATTCCCGTTCCTGAAGAGGCACCGCCTGACGATACAGCCGAGGACTGACGAGGCCAGCATCTGAGCTTCTGGATCTCTGTCTAGTTCCTGCTGAAGGGTCAGGGGTTCAGGGGTCACCGACGGAAAGTCAGGAAAGGAGGCAAGTGGCATCTAGCCGTCTGCTCGAGGCTTGAGTAAATGAGAGATGCTGTGATTTTCACATGGGATTTTGTAATCCATTGTAACGAGTTTTTTATTGTCTTTACTTCCATCTTGTTTTACTTCCTCTCCCTCACTGTGCTCACCATCACTCCAGCCATCTTCTATAACGGTGCGCTGACAAACTGCATCTTCACCTGTCCTTCTCTTCCAGTCCTCTATGCCCATGTACTCCTTTTTAAAGCCACTCGAAGGGTCTGGCTGCTTCGTGGAGCCGCGCCCAAGGTTGTTGGGAGAGCTGTATAGGAACGTCCTGGCCAGGGCAGCCAAATGATTACAAGCCCAGTTTCTTTCTGACACCTGGGAACCTGCTGCTGTTTTGTCTGTTCTATTGGCATTTTTTCGGATTTCCACTGATTTACTGTCATTTTTTGCCTTAATAGTTCATAAGCACTACTCTCTTAGCTGTTCTGCACTCCTGTCTTAAGGGAATCTTTGGTTTTAACTTCTCTTAGCTCTTATTTTTATAATACTGTTCGTTAGCTAGCCCAGCTTAGCTTAGCATGGCTTCTCTTTCACCGTCTCCTGCCTTGACCTTTTCTGTGTGTCAGATGTTTAGTTATTCCTCTGCCTTTACTGATAATGGTACGTGTAACAAATGTAGTTTATTTGTAGCTTTGGAGGAGAGGCTGTCTGTTTTGGAATCGTGGCTCCGTGCTTTCGAGACTCCAGCAGTTAGTCAGGTTCCTTTAGCGAGCACGGAGCCACTGAGACTAGCTCCCCTTAGCCGTCCTCCGGCAAATCCCGAGCAGCCGGGAGCCCAGGCCGGCTGGGTGACGGTCAGAAGGAAGCATAGTTCTAAGCAGCCCCCGGTTCACCATACATGTTTCAAACCGTTTCTCCCCACTCAGCGACACACCCGCTGAGAAACAGACTCTGGTTATTGGCAGCTCCGTAGTCTGAAACGTGGCATTAGAGACACCAGCAACCATAGTCAAATGCCTTCCGGGGGCCAGAGCGGGCGACATAGAAGGCTACCTGAAACTGCTGCGTAAGCATAAATACAGTAAGTTTGTTATTCACGTCGGCAGTAATGACACCCGGTTACGCCAATCAGAGGTCACTAAGGTTAATGTTGCTTCGGTGTGTAATTTTGCAAAAACGTCATTGGATAAAGTTGCTCCTCTGAAAATGAAGGTAATCAGCCAGAGGAGGCGTGCTCCTTGGTTTAATTTAGAGCTGCGTATGCTAAAAAGAACTTCAAGAAAGTTAGAAAGGAAATGGCGTTCCACTAAGCTAGAAGAAGTTTATTTATCTTGGAGAGATAGTCTGCTCATATACAAAAGAGCCCTTCGCAGGGTTAGAACTGAGTATTACTCACCCCTCATAGAGGAGAACAGGAACAATCCCAGGTTTCTGTTTAGTACTGTAGCCAGATTAATAAAAAACCCAACTTCTGTTGCATGGTGTATCCCTGTAACCCTCAGTAGTGATGACTTACTACTACTACTAATACTACTACTACTACTGTAATTTAGCAGACGCTTTTATCCAAAGCGACTTACATTGAGAGAACATACAAGCAAGAAATCATGGAACTTCATGGAATTCTTTACTAATAAAATAGATTCAATTAGAGAAAAAATCTATGTCCTTCCCACTGTTGTCTCTGGTTCGTTGTCCAGTGAAGCAGCTTTAGAATCTGAATCATGTTTAGACAGTTTCTGTCCAGCTGATCTTAATGAGTTAACACAAATTATAGCTTCTTCTAAACCATCTACATGTATGTTGGATCTTGTTCCAATCAGACTTTTTAAAGATGTCTTCCCATTGATTAACACATGGATATTGGACATGATCAATATGTCTTTAATGAATGGATATGTGCCTAAGGCCTTTAAGGTTGCTGTTATTAAACCTTTACTTAAGAAACCTGATCTTGATCCAGGATCTCCAGGTAATTATCGACCTATATCCAATTTACCCTTCATCTAAAAAATTCTAGAAAAGATAGTTGCAAACCAGTTATGTGATCATCTACACAGTAATAATCTTTTTGAAGAGTTCCAGTCAGGATTTAGAGCTCATCATAGCACTGAAACAGCACTGGTGAAAGTTTCTAATGATATTCTCATGGCCTCAGACAGTGGACTTGTGTCTGTACTTGTCCTGTTAGATCTCAGTGCTGTGTTTGATTCTATAGATCATCAGATCCTATTAAAGAGGCTTGAATATGATATTGGGATTCAGGGAACTGCATTAAAGTGGTTTGAATCATATTTAACTGAAAGATTCCAGTTTGTTCATGTAAATAATGAATCTTCTTCATATACCAGAGTCAGTCATGGAGTTCCTCAGGGTTCAGTGCTTGGACCAATCCTCTTTACTATATATATGTTACTGCTTGGTAAAATTATTAGACAACATGGTATAAAATTCAATTTTTATGCTGATGATACTCAGTTATATCTATCAATGAAGCCTGATGAGACCAACCAGCTGCAGAGATTACAAGCTTGTCTTAATGATGTAAAACGGTGGATGACGCTTAATTTTTTGCTTTTAAATTCAGACAAGACAGAGGTTGTGACTTTTGGGCCCGAGAATCTTAGGAACAAGTTGTGTAGTCAGTCATCAACGTTGGATGACATTAATTTGGCCTCCAACAAGAAGGTAAAAAACCAGGGTGTTATCTTTGACCAGGACATGTCCTTAGGTTCTCATATAAAGCATGTTACCAGGACAGCCTACTTCCACCTGCGTAATGTTGCTAAAATTAGGAGCATTTTGAATCAAAGAGATGCAGAAACTTTAGTTCATGCATTTATTACTTCTAGACTTGATTACTGTAATTCATTGTTATCAGGGTGTTCTAATAATGCTGTTAAAGGCCTCCAGCTGATCCAAAATGCTGCTGCCAGAGTTCTGATGAGAGTTAGGAGAGATCATATTTCTCCTGTTTTAGCATCACTTCATTGGCTCCCTGTAAGGTCTAGAATAAAGTTTAAGGTTTTACTTTTGACGTATAAGGCCTTGAACAACCAAGCTGCAGCTTATATTAAAGATCTTATTGTTCCATATGCTCCTAACAGAGCACTTCGCTCTCAGACTGCAGGTCTGCTTGTAGTTCCTAGAGTTTCTAAAAGTAGAATGGGAGGAAGAGCTTTTAGTTATCAGGCTCCTCTTCTGTGGAACCAGCTTCCACTTTTTATCCGTGAGGCAGACACCTTGTGTAGTTTTAAGAATAGACTTAAAACTTTCCTTTTTACACAATCCTATAGTCAGGGTTAGCTTGGGTTCTCCTGAGCTTTCTCTTTAGTTATGCTGCTATAGGTTTAGACTGCCGGAGGACATACTGACCACATTTCTTCATTCTGCTGTCTTTTACTCTGGCTGCCTCTGAGGAGGACATATCTCACATAAACAATGAAATATTCCCACTAGAGTCATCAAATTGTTATTGCTTTGATTGCTACTGCTGCCATTAACTGTTTCTCTGTTTATCTTTCTATAGACATGACGATTGGCCAAAATCTATCAATGTTTGTGTCTCTTTCCTGTCAGCCAGACCCCAGTCGGCTAAGGCAGAAGGCCGCCCATCCTGAGCCGGGTTCTGCTAGAGGTTTCATCCTGTTAAAAGGGAGTCGTTCCTCTCCACTGTCGCCAATCGTGCTTGCTCAGGATGGGGGATTGTGCTGAAATAACAATTCAGCCCAATCGGCTGGTTCCTTAGATATAAATGTTTTATTATTAATTGGTTGATTTTTCTGTGAAGTGCCTTGAAATGACTTTGTCATGAACTGGCGCTTTATAAATAAACTTGACCTTCCACAGTCACAGAAGCTGTGTCACTTTCTGAGAAATCACAGCTGTCCAACAAGCTGAGGACAACACCCAGCAAATGGATGGAGCTGCCTTGTGAAAAGGAACAAAAACGTGCCTGGCAGGTCCCAGGACCCTTAATTTGTAGCTGGGCTCCCTCAAAGTTGCAGTTGTCTAGCTGGACGTGACCCCAAGACGTCTAGAGGAGAGAGAAAGGAGACTGGTGTTTGACAGTTTCAACAGCTAAGACATGATCTGATTATGAAAGCAACATAATATTGAAAAATGAAAAATACTTTATTGAATTTCCCTTCTGGGATTAATAAAGTATTTTTCATTTCATTTCATAAGCTTTTACATCACCTTGTACACAACAGTGGAGAACCAGGGTGGTATCAACACCAGGTTACACAGTCTGGCTGTAGGACACTGCTGCTCAATGCAAACCAGAATGGTCACCTCACCCAGTCGGCCCAGACCAACCAGCTCCACAGGCACTTTCAGTGACGCCTCAGCCTACTCCTCATACACCCCTGGATGAAGAACCACTCGGTCATATGGTCCCACGCTACGCCATAAGTCTGAACAAGATCAAGAGTATGACAATAGTGAGCTGGTTTGTTTACACTTTGAGAGAAACCAACTGAATCCAAAAGATTAAAAGCTATCAAACTATCGGGCTTTTAGGTCGAATTAGCCAATAGCAGATCTGCATTGCCAAAGGGAAGAACTGAATTTAGCCAATAAACACAGAAAGTAACTTCATGAAGGGCGATTTTTTAAGCGCCCCAAACCACGTTTAAATACCGCTGTCATGTTTTAACGGTTTGTTTGAACTCCAAGGTTGACCCAAACTCCAAACACACACAGAACCAGGGAATCAGATGCAGTGATTTTAATATTTTCAGTGGTAAAGGTTATATACAACAATATGAAATGTGCAAGTCTGCTGGAGGGAGCACTGGAACAGATGCTGGGCACAGGCGGAGTCCTGGCAGTGGAGGAGAGACAGGTTAGTGACAGATCCTTCCAGTGTAAATATGATAAGCTGCGGTGTGCTGGGAATGTGCTCAGTGAACTCACGGAGGGAGCGGTGCTGGTGATGTTTGCGGAGGGGTCCAGGGAACCAGCAGCGGTGGTGATCCGGAGGCAGAGAGTATGAGACTAGATCCAGGGTGCGTAGATGAATCCACAGGAGACGTTGAGGCAGGGGTGACAGCAGACGGCTGTTCCGGGGCAGGTGTGGATTCCAGAGGGGACCAGAGACAGACAGGGAAGCCAGGCAGGGGAGATGGTCGTGGGACACACGACCCCAGGAACCCGTGGCAAGAGAGTCCTCCTGACGGCGCGGCAGACGGCCAGCGCAGAGGCACTCAACCCTGGAGGAGCGCTCCAGGTAACGGGACTGAGAGAGTGGAAGGAGAAGGCAGGTTAAACATGAGTAGTAATAATAACTTTCAGAACACTAGCTCAGGCCAAACGTTACCACGTAAAGTAGTGGAATAAACTGGCATTTGTCTCTTCTCTCGTTTACTGGCGGGTCGCAAGCAACAAATGGTGCATACCGCCACCTACCATACTCGAGTGTGCATCACCATGTCATATGCTTACATCATATTAGATGTAACAGCCCTGTGTCCTTAAGGAACACAGAGTGCTTTCCTCCCCTCCAGTACCCCTTCCCCCTCCCCTTCCGTTCCTAATATACCTTTCAGACTCCACTCCCTACCCTTTTCCCTGATTTCCTTTTGAAGTCGTTCCCTTTGGATCTTATACTTCCCACACTGCAGTAACACATGTTCCACATTTTCTTTCACCCTGCACCTATCACACAGGTCATCTCCTTTCTTTCCCAACATATACATTTTATCATTCATACCAGTGTGCCCTACCCTGAGTCGTGCAATGAGTATTTCCTCCCTCCTGTTCCTTCCTTTAAAAGTCTGAGTCACGACTGACTTCTGTATATTATAAAAATCCCTACCTTTGTGATCCTGATCCCACTTCCTTTGCCATATTTCCATTCCTTTTTTCCTGATTATTGCCTTCCCTTCTCGTTTACCTAGTCGTACAGGTATTGCAATGTCTGACTTCAATGATGCTGGCATTTGTCTCTAGTTCCTCCTCTGCTTAAATACCCAGCTCTCCTGAGCTGGGTAACGAGCCACACCTGCAGTCACTCATCAGCTGCTGCCACGCCCTGCAATCAGAGTTAGTCCAAACACAAACACCACACACCAGCTGCTGAGATCCTGACAACCGCAAGATTATCTGATATCAAACAGCCGTTAAATGAGAAAGCAAAGCAGTCTGTTAGAGGCTTCACTCGGAGCTAGCTGAATGTTGCTATGCTAACTCGGTTTTTGTTTAAAACAAGCGGCACTGATCCTGCCGGACGGTTACAGGAGTAAGGAGGGATATGAAACATCTGTTAGAAAATATAAAGAAAAGAACACCAGGAGACACATGGAGAACAGAAGTAAGAACAATGTTTTCTTTTGTTTTCTGGTAGAATAAAACTGATCAGAAGGGAAACTTGTTAAACCCAGTGATAGAGAAGTCTGTAAAAAAAACAAGTTGTTAGGAAGTTTAAAATTATGACTAGTAGATGGCTGTAAGTTTATTATGATGCAAAACTGTTTTTCAGGTGTATGACACCATCCTGCTGCACATTGAGGAGTGTTTTGTCTTCACTCAGCATCTCATCAGTGTGACCTGCTGCATGGAGAACTGTTTCTACAGCACAGTGGGAGGTTTCCTGAAACACACTGGACACAAGTATGGAGGTTTATCCAGTACTGGACAATTAAAATGATCAAACATATTTAATGTTTATATTATAGTAAATATTACTTAAAATACAAGATTTAATGTTAATACACAAAATGTGTCTGTTTGGCTGACTAGATGAACCTGTTCTGGTGATTATCTTTTTTTATTTTACAATTTAATAAAGTCATTGTTAAATATTTAACTGAATTTGAAAATGTATTTTTAATACAGGGTTTACATTAACTAATCTTTACAATTTTTTTATTGACACTAAATTGGATTTAAGCAGCCCCACCCAAAAAAATATTTCACCAACCGCCAACCCGCCAACCACCAACCCAATCGCACAACTGGTGGCAGCTTGTTGGAGTAGCTCTGTGACTTTGCTAGCATTTGCTAGCTTTTTTTGTGTTCTTTTTGAGTATTTCTTGCCAGTTTTTTCATCTGGAAATATTTTCTAAATACTTTTCTTCTGATTTGGGTGCTGTGCTGATTGAGTCTTTTGCTTGATTTGTCACTTTTTTGCCACTTGTTATGATGCGTAACCATGGTAACAAGAGACTTGTTTACAAGAAAGAGCAGCTAACTGACATTTCTAAGGCTGAAATGATCCTTAAATTGAAACTCTGGATCCCTGATGAGCTCAAAAGAAGACGTGGATGCAGAGCAGGAGCAAAGTGAAGAGAGAGAAAGAGGAAGATTAAACCTTCACTTCCATAAGTCATATTGACAAATATGAGATCTCTTTGCTAACAAAATGGATGAACTTGAAACTCTGTTGAAGACCCAGCCAGAGTATCAGGAATGCAGCATCATGTGTTTCACTGACACATGGCTAAAGGAACATATCCCAGACTCCAGCGTGTCTCTGCCTGGCTTTCAAACAATACGGGCAGACAGAGATTTGAAGAGGAGTTTGTCAGCTGATCACATCTGCAGTCACCTGTTGGGGTGGAGAATCAGAGCAGGTGACATGAAGAGGCTGAACAGATGGATAAGGAGGACTGATTCTGTCCTGGAGACTGAACTGGAGTCTCTTGAGTTGATTGTCCAAAGGAGGATGAAGAACATGATAGAAAACCCTCATCATCCTTTTCAGAACACAGTAACTCAACAACAGAGTGTCTTCAGCCAGAAGATTCTTCATAATCTGCTGCAGCACAGACCTCTACAGGAGATCCTTCCTGTCCACAGCTCTCTAATCCCTCTAATGGCTGCCTGAAGAAGAACTGAGCTACAACAACACTTAATTTCCCTTCGGGGATTAATAAAGTATTTTTGATTTGATTTGATGTAGACAGTTTTGTTAAAAGCACTAAGAACTTTGAGAATGTAAATTCTGTTTCAAGAAATTAGTAAAAGTGATGGAGAAAAAGTGTAAAGTGAAAAGACTTTCCAAATACTGGTATAGATGTTTTATGTGAAATGCTGACGAATAAAACTTGTCTTTTTGACATTATCTTTACCTCATACATTTCTTTTGGCACATGTTCATAACCACATTTAGCTCTTATAGACACAGATAACTTTTAGATCATTCATCTTCTGATTTCAAGGGAGAAACATTAACAGTACTCTGCCTCCTGAAACCATGTCTTAACTTTCAGCAGCCATGAGCCCTAAGAAGTCCCATTATTTAATTTACTGATGCTCAAACACCCAGAGGTTTCAGACACACAGTGAAATTAGATTCCTGTTTCTGTAGTTTATAAAATACTGAGGAAAAGGTGTAGCTGAAACGTAAAAGGTTAGGAATATATTTGTGTCAGGGAAATAGTACCTAGACACCAAACACAGTTAAACCATCAGACAGCAGAAGAACCACAGATTCAAAATATTAAATTTAGACGTTTTACTTGTTACAAGGAGTACAGTACAGCAGTTACAGCATCCCCACACTCACTAAATAAATCATTATCAAATCAAATCAAATCAAACTTTATTTGTATAGCACTTTTCCTGCTATTAGCAACACAAAGTGCTTCACATAATAAAAACAATTAAACACAGACTGACACAAAAACAACAATTCAGACCCTAACTCCCTGCTACCCCCATCCCCCACCACCATAAATGTTATCTAGATCTCTAAATTAAAATCTTAATAAATAAACAACTGAATTAATAATTAACTGAGCAACTGGCTTGACAACACTGTGAGGAAACCATGTATGTATGGGGTTCGTCCACAACCACGAGCCACTCTACCCAGCCACTGGTTGAAACCACAGAAACCAGGCAAGGGCCCAAAGCACAGCCCCAGGGCTGCCCTGAGGGACTCTGGCCCCCCAACACAGACATTCCTGCCGGACCAACTGTGTAGACTGAGCAGACAAACCCACATCGTGGACGACCCCCATGAGGAAACACTGGATTAACCCTGTAAGACCCAACTTATTAAAAAATAGCCAGAAAATTCTGATTATTTGGAACTGACATGTTTACGAATCCTTAGAACAAAATTCACAAACGTTTTTAGCTGTATCATGGTATTTATAATAGATTTTTTGTATCACATTTATTACATTGGCCATTTTTATGGTTTAATTGTAATATAAAAAATGAGTTAATAATAATGTATTCACCCAATGATGATTCAACCTGAAAAAAAAGGCAAGTGGATCATTTACTGGGAGCAACCATGTTAGAAAAGACTACTATGTAGCAAATGTGATACAAGTGGCATTATAGGGTTAAAAATGAATGATAAATGATAAAAACATTAAAAAGGATAAGAACATGTAAAAAAGAGGTAGTGATTGATAAAACTAGTTTATATTGATCAAACCAAATTACGAGCAGACAAACATAAGTTTAATAAATAAATAATTAGATAAGTAAAACTAAACAATCAAAGTAAAAAAATTAAGATGATTAAATCACTTAAAAGCTAAGGTAAAAATATATGTCTCGAGCCTCTTTTTAAAAACATGAACAGCCTCTGCAGCCATGAGGTTCATTAAAGATTCATCACTATAAAGAAAGCGGTTCATGAAGTCCAACCTCCAACAGATAACACAACTGGGCAACATTAAAGGTGGTATATGGAACAGTTTCATAACAAGCCAAATTGATAACAAAATAACGCCTCCACGGGGTGTTTAGAGGGTTGTAGAATGAAAATACAGCATTTCCTTGAAAAATTATATTTGAAGTGAAATATTATAAAATATTAATTTTGGTGGGCACAATGTTGGCATTTTATTTACATCTACCAGCACCATTTTGGGTTGCCTAATATAGTAAATACTCCAGCACAGTGAGGCTGGTGCTGTGGAGTCTGCAGGTCAAGCAGCTGGAAGCACCGGAGATATGTGGTGATTATATAACTTATTTGCTTGCCATAGGGGGTTTCCCCTGGGGTTTTTCATGAAACCTCAAGTTCTGTGTGGAAACATTTTTCATTAGCTGCTAAGCTAACACAGAGCTACATGTTGGTGGAGTGAGCACTTCTTATTTATTATTCACTGCAAGACACACCACGGAGGATTTTTAAAAAATTTTTTTATTTTATTGGATAAGTGCAGCATGCAGGATGAGGTGTGAGGAGGACAGAGGATCTTAGGAGGAGACTGCAGGAAGTTTTGGAGCCGCGGTGCAGCTATGAGCTCTTCGCCACAGACTGAATAGATGACTGAGCTACAAACAGGTAGGACCTGCTTATATCAGAATCAATGTGTGATCAGCGTGGCTGGAAAGCATTATTAGTGAACTGAACTCATATTTTATTTGGATTGGGGATCCGAGTGGGTTTGGTGAGGAATATTCGGCCTGAGCCTCGGAACATTCGCGTGGGGGGGATAAACGAGCCTGGCACCTACATGGCTGAAGGCTTTGTGTCGTATTATTGTGTTCCAAGTTCCATATCCCACCTTTAAGAGTTACTTCTCACCATGGCGTCCTTGGTTCTGAAGAAACACTCACACTTTCCTACTTCTATTGTGGGAAAGAAACACTTGTTCATAGCTGTCTTTAACACGTAAATTAAATTTTCTTAAACATGTTAGAGTGAATAAAATAATGAGAATAAACATTTTTCTTACACTTTGGTAACATGACCTACATAGAAGTATTAACAGATAAAATTTGTCAAGTAACATCAGTTCATCATTTCTTTTAACTGCTTGTTTCTTCAGGGTTGTGGGAACAGGTGACGTTCACCAGCTAAGTAATATCAGAAAAGTGAAATAAATACATTTAGAACTGAAAGATTCTACAAACACTATTTCTAGTTCTTATATGAAGGGGTTTTAAACTAAACTAAAATAGTTCACTTCAAATACTGAATGTCAAATATATTTCAAATAAATAATGTTGATAAAATAATTTCCAATTAGAATCACACTATTCATCAGTTCAAGTTTTTGGTTACACAATCCAGTCTGAGCATTATGGGTCTGTTAGGGTAGAAAAAAAAAAATGTTTAGAATAAAACATTGAAAGTTATTCCAAAACCCACTAACATGAGATGTATCCTATTACATTTACTTGGTGTTTTGGGTTACCATGGTTAAAATAATTTAACACACATCACACAATTTCTCAGTATGTAGTGTACATCAAATCAAATTCAAACTTACAAGATAGACAGGGGATCCCTTTTAAACATTCAGCTTAGACACACGTCACAAAATATAAACAACTAAATTCCCCGAGTTATATTAAGGATCTGATAAATGCAATATAAAGATCTGCTGAAGATTTACATTAGAATACACAGTTTTTTCCAAATAGATGTTAAAATGCATCAAATTCTGTTTGAGTCCAGCTGCAGAGCTCTTTGGCAGTAAGCCAGAATCAAAAAATAAATACCATTTTAATTAAATTAGAAATGTTGCCTTTTTATTTACTCTGTTGTTGCTGTAAACTAGCCTTTAGTTTTAAAGCAGCAGCTACAGTACTTGCTCAACAAGTTCAGTTCAAACATTTTTTTAATGGCTGAAGGGAAATTAGATGTTGTCACGGGCTCAGAGGTTTTTGTGACCCACATGCTGGCCTCAACACAGAACAACCATCTCTGGTGCAAAAGTGACAAGGTTCATTTACAAGTTGCTATATACAAAGCGGAAATATGCTCGGTGAGATGGTGCGCTTAGGGAAGGTCCAGAAACTGCAAGGAACAGACTGGTTAGTAGGTTGCGTCTCAGGAGGCTCCGAACTGCAGAGGAGAGTGGGATTAGTACTGGTTCCAATTGTCAGAATATGAGAGAATGTAGGAGGCAGAGAAAACGGGGACTCACAAGAAGCTGGTGGTAATGGTGCTTGGAGGGAGGGCAGGTCCAGTGCGGTGCTGTGCAGGGAGATGTGAATCCACAGTCGGGTGAGTGCGCTCGAGGGAGACAGACTGAGACGGAGATCAGACTCCAGGAACAGTCTCAGAAACACATGGAGCAGGCAGCGGTGAAGTCCTGGAGAAAACAGGGTTATTTACAACAGGGTTATTTACAACAGGGAAAAATACAAGCTCAAAATACTCAAGGACTATCACAAGGCGCGTTGGCACTCAGATGCTACCATGAAGGTCAACAACCAGGCAGTGAATGAGTGTCAGCCAATGGCTTATATGCTGCCTGCCTCCAATTAGTCCTGATCCCCGTCAGGTGTGGCTCGTCAGCTGCCTCAGCTCTCCAGCACAGATCCACTCTCTCTAAAGAGATCTCTCACCTGACACAGAAAAAACACTGCACAGACACTGAACCTGACAGTTGTAACTCAGCGTTTCTTTACTGAGTCATTGTTGAAGGTTCTAGCTGTGGACAGGAAGGATCTCCTGTAGCAGCTTCTTCATCTTCCTTTGGACAATCAACTCTAGAGACTCCAGATCAGTCCCCAGAACAGACCCAGCCTTCCTTATCAGTTTGTTCAGCCTCTTTATGTCACCTGCTCTGATACTCCGCCCCCAACAGGTGACCGCAGGTGTGATCACACTTTTCACAACAGACTTATAAAAGATCTTCAACATCTTGCTGCAAACGTTGAAGGATCTAAGCTTCCTGAGGACGTCCAGTCTGCTCTGTCCCTTTCTAAAAACAGCCTCACAGTTGTGTCTCCAGTTCAGTCTGTTGTCCAGGTGAACACCAGGTATTTATACTCCACCACCTCCACTTCTTCTCCCATGATGGAAATGGGTTTTGTTATGTATGTTGCTGAAACTCCTAAAATCCACAATCATCTCCTACATACTGAACAATAAAGAAAAAAGAAGTAAAGGTTTGTTTGAAGTTTCCATGTCTTCTGTTCATTTTCAAGAGGTTTTCAACAATTAATACAATATGAGAATGGGAGCTTGAATTTAACCTTTAAAATCCAACTTTTAGCACTGTCTTCTCTTAATTATTGTGTCTCTCTTTGCCACTTTGTATTTTGTTTTTTAGTTCTTTAGCTGTTGTACTTTACACGTGTGTGAATTTGCTGTCCTTAGTCACTGTCGAACATGAAAAAAATTAAATAGAAAAAATATTTTAACTGAATGAAATCCTAAGTAACAATCAAAGTGAGTTTACAATATTATTTAGTAAAGTTGAAAAGGCTGTTTAATACTATAAGCAATAACTGCTTGTGAATTTTACTGAGAAAATTTGTACAACAACAGAAAAGTCATGCTAACTCACAAGAAAAACACTGTGGAATTTATTGGGTTTAATTGTGCTTTTACAGAAAAAAATATATAATTTACTTTTTAAAAATGTATTTTCTTTTAAAAGTGTCTGTAAAAAGTACATTGTAAATGTGAGTGGCTTTACAGAATGTATTTTTTACATTGCAAAACTGTTTTAACAACCCCCCACTTTCTCAACATGAAGTTTCTCTAACAGTGCACTAAGTACAGTTTAGATATCTGGTCTTCCAGCGCAATTGATCTTTCCTAAATTTAAAGTGTGTCACGCTGAGCCTCTGAGCTGTGTCACCTGTCCTCCTCAGTCTGGGTCTGACTCTGTAGGTGTAGTGGCTCCTGTGCAGTGCACACCTGATAGCGGCCGCTCATGTGAAGGCGGCAGTTGGACACGCATCAGTGAATATGCACATCTTTTCTTTCAGAATGTTAATATCTCCCATCAAAATAAAGTAGCTGCTTTAGCCTCACAACTGTTCCGTGAGAAATCGTAGACATTGTTAAATTAGAGTAGATTGCACGCTGCGATCCACGGAACTGAGTGAATGCAAGCTGTTGCCAGCGGGGGCAATTCTGGCCCGGGAGCAAGCTCGTCCCGTCCTGGGTTAAACACGGTATGTCACACACAAAACAACATCTCGGTCCGTTTTTCTCTCCTACAGACCACCACTAATAATTAACTCAGGTGTGGACAACATTATCCCCACAAAAACGGTGAAGCGCTTCACCCACACTTTGCCAAAGCCTGCATCAGTGCAGACTTCAGTGAAGGGTATTTCCCACAATGCATTGCTGCATGTGAATTTTGACAGAAGAAGAAGAAGAAGGTGGAGAAATGGCTGAACCATAAATAAATAAAAAACTACACACATGTTGTAGCCCCAGCTGTCCTGGGACACACACTGACAGAGGCGAGGCTGCCAGACACAGGCACCACCGAACCCTCTGACTACCACCAAGCAGGCAAGGTGGGTTAAGTGTCTTTCCCAAGGACAAAACGGCCAGGCGATCTTTTTCTTTGAGTGGGGTGGGGATTCAAGCATGTGACCTTCCCGTTGCCAGGCGACCTGCTCTACCACCTGAGCCGCCACAGCCACCCCCACTTTTGCTAAGTACACTTCATGGAAGACCGTAGGGTGCAGTGCGGGTATTGGGACCTATAAGAGATGTGTGGTCAGGGATGAAGATGATCCCAGGCTTTAAGCAGAAGGAGGATCACTTAGATCCCTCCCTTCATCCACAGCTTTCCTGTCACACCTCAACTGTCTCACCTTCCTCCTCAGTCATGGATGCTGTTTCTCCAACAAGCTGCTGTCCCCATTGCCTCAACCTCCTGTCTGTCTGAATCTAGCAGTCAGGTGAAGAGCTGAAATGGATAAAGTTTTGAATCCCATGTAAAAGATCAACTGAAAGACTTTGCATCTCCTAATAACATCTTGTCTGTGTATCAGTTAAGTTTTGGGGGAAAACTCTGCACAACTACTGCAGCCCTATAAGTGGCAAATCATATTAATGAATTACTGGATAGGAAGCAACATTGTGCAGACCTTTTTACTGATTTTATAAAAGTGTTAGATATGGTGGATCATGCAATTCTGACTTGTCAATATAAATCTACCTGAATATACTGTCTGTATGTAGGTGTTGTTTCATGCTTTCTCAAGGTTTGAAGCGGTGTGCCCCAAGGAGTTCTGGGTCATATTCTATTCATTTTACTGCTCGACATCTTCTCCAGTTCAGGCTCCTTTTCAATGACAACGTGCTTCGAATGATATAGAATCTACTCTGCATGTATTGAAACTTGTTTTAAATGTAGATTACAGAAAATACGCTGTTCTCTAATGCAAATTCCAAAATTGAAAATCTCCCACCTTCCAGCACTCTGAGACTGAGTTTGTAACTGATTATAGATGGTCACTGTAATCAATCACCATCTTTCTTTTAAATCTCATTGCACAACTGATGAAAAGCTCAGTTAAAATTGGAGATTTATTTTAGGAACAAGTCTTGTTTTTCTGTCAAGGTCTGAAAGAGACTGGTTGTGGGTACCTTCATGACAGCAATTACGTGTATAGGCTCTGAGCACTGTCTACCATGGAACAGTGAGCTTTATTTAAAATTTTAAAGCACTTACTCAAGATTATTCACTATATGCTCAGGTCGGATGGCCTTTTTTATGTCCATAGACTCAATCAATGGTATATGTTTATTAAAAAAGGAAGTTCTTCTTCTATCATATCTGTAGATGTACATTACTCAGGCCTGTACTGAACTAAACAGTATTCAGATATGATGCTCTCCTTATGTGGAAAAACTACTGAACTCACTAAGTTTACAGGAGCAGGTCACCTTGGATTCTTTTAAATTTATTCTTAAAACTCTGAAACAGCCCCCTGAACCCACACCTGAAGCATCTGGCAGCAGGTGTTTTCAGTTAATAATTTTTATCTTTTTCATTCTCTGACTTAATTTTTTTGCTTTGTTTCTTCATTTCTATTCACAGTTTACTGTTAATGTGTCTTTCTTATTTAAATGACAAATCTTTCACAACTGCAACTGTTTTTCTTTGCTGCTGCCTGTTGTGGGCAGGACACTCTCAGAAAAGAGGTCTTAAATCCCAATTTATTATTGGTTAAATAAAAGTAAGTGAGTAAACAAACACTCAAACAAACACTCACACACACACACACACACACACACACACACACACACACACACACACACACACACACACACACACACACACACACACAAGCAAACAAACACACTCACACACACACATACATATAAAGTCCAAAAGCTAGATATGGTTTTTGTTATTTTTTGTTACATTTTCATTCCTAAAAGTTTCTCAGCTGTTGATCCATCCATCCATCCATCCATCCATCCATCCATCCATCCAATTCAAAATTTTTCTTTCTTGTCTGATGTTTGTGAAAATGTAGAGTAACATATATAGATATATATAGATGAAAATGGAATACATTTATGTTTCCTTTGTCTTTTTTATCATAATTTAAAATATATGTTGGTTATAAATTTGGATTCATTTTCTTCACACTATAAAATTCCTCTTCATGTAAAAAAGTGTTGCTTGTTGTTTGTTTAGCTGAGAAAAGCGTTAGCGTCAGAACCATAAGTGAATTTGGATTAAACATCTAATTGGATAATATCAGCCTCTCCTCCTCTTGTTGTGCTTGGAGAAGTTTGTACATTTAAATGTGTCAAGACCGAAATGATCCTGCTCCGGCAGCCAAGTTAACATCCTGATCACTTATCAAATCATGTACTAATAGGGACTTTATAAAGGTTTAAGGGCTTCAATGTGTAACTACAGTCTGTAGACAACTGAGAACAAAAGAAAGAAACAAAGATGCTCTGATGGAGTAAAGCAGGAGCTGCTTCATTTATAGCTGCACTAAAAAGTCTGTTTATTACTCCTTTTTAACTGCTACCCTATTCACAAGGCTGCAGGGCACAGGACTTTCAGCCCTTTCTGACCCAGAGGAACAAAGGAGGACCCACACATGCATGTGCATTTAAAACACATAATTTAGCTGTAAATGAATTTGTCTTGCTTCCAGCAGAGAGAACTCAGAGGCTGCGCTGTTTGCTGGTGTGAAAGATGGCCTCACGTTGACACTGATGGTAGTGAATCCCAGTTTGTTCACAACAAGTCGATGCTTTGTGTGAGCAGGGACTGGTAATTTTCTGCCTTTGGAGCACTGAACTTTCAGATCTTTGGGGAGATGAAGGAGGAGGACCTCCACTGATTATCCGCAGACCAAATGTTCCACTGTGAAGAAAATCAATCAAAAGAGGCTGAAAAGACAGAGTGCAACTCTTTTTTGCATAAAATTCTAATTTTTAAAATTGTTTGAGGGAGATTAAATAGAAAACAAACAGAAACACAGAGTACTTTAGCATAATGACCAGATTTCGGGAGCTACTCATTAAAAGTGTGTTAAAGAGGCCATTCCATTAAAAACAGTTTTTCCGAGGTTTCTGTTGAATATTTTAGCTCCACAGGTGTACTTACCTTCATGGTGGGTGTGAAAACAGGTCAACAACTTCTCTTTCAGTCTTTATCTCTCAAACTATGCAGGTGGCGATAACACCCAAGTTCTCCCGAATTCGAACGGCCTGTATCTGTTTTGTCACAACTCCTTTGTTCATTAGTATTCATCAGCTCCCGCAGTTGAAACCACGCCTAGCTAGAGCTAGCTAATAGCTGTAGCATAACGTAGCAAACAGGAAGACACAACGTCTGATGTTACCATGCGCAGTGGGGCAGGAAACAGTATATCTTGCTCTGATAGGCTAGTTTGTTAGCCAATCTGAGTCCAGCAAATTCGAATAATGAATATGAACGAGCTGCTGCTTGAGGCCTGACGGAACCAGTCTGACGGAAGGAGCCGGAACCACCCGAATTTTAACACAGACAGATTGAAAGGTCTGTTAATAAGTGTTTTCTGACATTTTTTTGATATAAAATGTTTCATATTACTGGTTAATACTTAAAAAATAGCACAAAGTTCTGAAATATGTATGAAATGGCCTCTTTAACTGTTTAAATCCTTATGAAGAAAGACTCTGTTTGACAAACCACAACACTTACCCTTTTGTCCCATGATGACTTGAGGCTTTGTTTTCTTAAAACAGTTATAAAATCCTCCCCTCAGGTGTAAAACTCTCGTTACTTACCAGATTGAGGGGCGTCGTTGTTCTGCACTTGCTGCTTGGAGCGGCTCGAACTTGAACCAGTGAGCGGGCCGTGTGTCACTGCTCACAAGGCCTGATCACTGCCCCTCTGATCTTAGACATGATACTGTGCTGACCTTCCCATCATATGACACGCAGAACAGTTCTCCTCTTATAACACGTGTGAAACCTCCAGCAGGGAAGTTGGAACATGCATGTAGAGCAGGAGACATCAGGGCCTTGATGGAAAGTCTGTGATAAACTATAGACAGAAAATGTATTAAATAATGTCAACAAACTGCAACACTGAATGAGAATAAAATTGAGTAACTAGGTGTCCTTCTACAAACACAACAAAGTTCAGAAAAGCAGATTTTTTTGATTCCATCCAAATTGCCCAGATGTTTTCAGTTAAACACTTTCACTCTGCTCAGTCGGCTCTCTTAATACTCCAGCATTCTTCATGATCCCTTACCAAAACAAAGGTCCAGTTTTGACCTCTGTTGGGAGGTGAGGCAGTTACGGTTCACTTTTTACTTAAATCCCCCCCCCCCCAACCTCCAGGTATTCCTTCTCACCATGGCTCAGAGAGGGTTCACTCATTACCTGAGGTATGCTGAAGGAATGAACACAGACGAGACCAGTTACATGAAAACAGGTCCAGTCAGAACCATCAAGTCTGGCTGTCACAGACATTACACTTATAAATTACATGAAAATTATTGTTTTTAACATCTTTTCTGTTTTTATATATAAAATAGAAAATATATTGCTGTTTGCCTTTTATAGTTTCAGACACATCACAGCTAATTTAAAGAATGTAAACTGGATTTTTTTCAGTCTACTTCATTTAATATATTTTCAGTACTACGTAGAAACTTTCTGGGCAGTTATTAATGTGAATATTTCCTGAAATAATACTTGAATCAATTCAATCATACTTTATGAAGCAAAATTAGGTGTAGAAGGATCTCCTGTAGCGGTCTGTATTGTAGCAGATCTGAAGATCCTTTGACTGAAGACACTGTTGTTGAGTTACTGTGTAGTGAAGAGGATGATGAAAGATTTTCACATGTTTTTCAGTTTTTGAATCATCCTCCTTTGGACAATCAACTCTAGAAACTCCAGATCAGTCCCTAGAACAGAACCAACCTTCTTTATCAGTTTGTTCAGCCTCTTAATGTCACCTGCTCTGATGCTCCGCCCCTAACAGAAGACTGCAGGTGTGATCACACTCTGCACAACAGACTTATAAAAGATCTTCAACATCTTGCTGCAAACATTGAAGGACCTGAACCTCCTCAAGAAGTCCAGTCTGCTCTGTGTCTCGCAGTTCAGTCTGTTGTCCAGGTGAAAACTGAAGCACATCCCAAAAAGTGAGACACCAGTTCTCTGTCCTTGGTCTCTGCTCCATCTCTGATCCACTGCAGATGACAGGAATCTGACCTGTACTGATAGTCTGAGGTAGTAGTAGAAGTACAGACCCCTGTGGTGCTGGAAAAAAAAAGTTTATCAGGTAATCAGGTTTGGGTTTTCCATCCATCCATCCATCCATCCATCCATCCATCCATCCATCCATCCATCCATCCATCCATCCATCCATCCATCCATCCATCCATCATCACATTACAAACTCTAAGCAGTTTCTTTTTAAGCCTTTCAACATACATCAAAATAACAAAGTAAAGAGCAACTGAGATCTTTAAAACAAGAAATATACTCTATCAGCAGAAACCCATCTGGTGTGTTTCTTCTTCTGGCCTGTGAGGAACCCTTGTGTGGTCCTAAGACACCACAGGCACATCCACAGACAATAGTGCTTTGACAGCAGTTTAAAAGGTTAAACATGTAAAATGCTGATAGAAACATATCTGTTTCCTTATCAGAAGGTTCAAAGATAAAAGGCAAGTAGGGTGAAATCAGAGTAAGGGGAACATGTCTGACGGAAGAAACTGTTGTATGACAGACGGCAAGTTTCAAACTGAAAGTGGTTTAAATTTTATCGGTCCAAGCATTTGCTGCTCAAAGGCAAAAAAAACAATGTTATAGTAGTTTAACATATGTCTGAAAATGCCAAACAACAGAATCACTTAGGTGTGTTTAATAAGAGGCAGCAGTTTGGAGTTTTATGAAATGACTTGTCGGTCAGAAAAAATAATTTAACACAAATAATATTTTATTGTCAGTTGTAGGAATAAAAGTAAGAAAGATCTTTATGGTGGTAAAAAAAATCTTCATTATAGTTGAGTTATGAAGCTGTTCTTCACAATAAAAGTGTGTTTCATGAGATGAAAAGATATTTGGGTTGCCTGCCTGTTGGCCAATAAATATTGTTTTCATTATAAACAAAGTTAAAGAAGTGCTCTCATGGAGCTATCGCTTCAACATCTTTTTCAAGCTGCACAAGTTCACAGAAATTAATCAATTTGACATGCAACTTGTTGGGTTTTATTTAGCTGTTTGAATAGAATAAAATAAAAAAGACCCACAGAAGGATGAAACTAAATATTTGAAATACACCATAAAAAAATCATGAAAAATCCCCGCGGCAAAAAATACAAGAGAAGTTTTTGTGAGATAAGTTGTAATTTTGGTCCATTTCTTCTGTTAAATGAGACACTTTGGGTAAATAACTTGTGAAGATCCTGCCTGCTGCTATCCTCTGCCCCCCCTCCCCTCTCTTCCAGAAGAAGAGGAGGGGTTGAGGGATCAGCTCTGCAGTCTGAGTTACTCTGTAGCAACCAGAACTGAAGACGACCAGACTGGCAGAACAACATGTAGAGCACAGACCCGGATCTCTTCACACGGACGCTGTTTGTGTTGGCAATGACCAAATTGTCACTGATGGAACAACATCCCTTGATTTGGGAATTGTTCACTGTCCTGAGAGTCACTGGGAAACTTTGATTTAAGAGACAGAGTTGTTGGAGAGTTGCTGCTTGTGTTTGGATTTTAGGTAAGTTGCAGCAGTAACAGGAAAATACCAGATAAATGCTTTGTAGAACTTCTTAAAAACTACTTTCAGTCCATAAAAAACAGGTGTTGGATTTTTTCAGTCCCAATCTTTCTTTAAAAGTAAGTAATTATAATTTATTAAACAAAAGCCATATTAAACCTTTGCTGTAATGTTTATATTTCTGTCTTCCTCTAAAAATGCATGAATGAGGAATTTGCAGTTGATCAGAGTTAGTGGTGAAAAAAGGTGAGAAATTATTACTTTTCACTTTGACTTTTAGCTCAACTTTTTCTTTTTGATAAGGAAGATTAGCTTGAATCAGTTGGAAAACAGCCCTAGGCTGTAAAAAAGTTTAATACTTTCCAACGTGAGCCACTGAGGAGAGCTTAAACAAACAGACTGAAAAAGAACTGCAACAAGAGTGAAAATATTTCTCCAGGTTGCTATAAATTAATATTTTTATATAATCCAAAGAATTTAACACTTGAGAGGAAATTTATTTTCTTATTGTGTTATCTGTCTCATCAATCATCACATGATGTTCTTGTATTTCTAATGGTTTAGTTCCTAGGAAGAGTTCTAATGCTGCTGAACATTTTTAATGAGTGTCATTTAAATAAGAATAAATGTTTCTTCTGTTTTTATAAACATGATATTTTCTTCAAACCCAGAAAAAAATCCTGATAAATGTCATTCAGTCCCTAAAGTAACGACATAAATGAGTAAATTTATGTTACAGTTTACGTTTGTAGATTTTAATCAAGTTTCGTTTGTTTCAGTAAAAGAACCAAATGCAATACTTTGTTTCACAATTCTAAATAGATGTTCCTTATTAGAGGTGGAATGTTTAACTTCTGTGCAAAGTTTCCTAAGATGCTCTCAGATGCATTTTCTCTACTGATTTTGACAGACATCCAAAAAATCCCTCTGCTTCAATGATTCTCACAATTTTTGTTCCAGGTACATTAAACAGGATCAGCGCCAGCTGTTGGAATAAAAACCAGGATGAAGACTCATCGCCTGAGCTTGGCGCTCCTCCTCTTGGCGGTCCTCGTGCTGGCTGTCAGTGCACAGCTGGAGCCAAAGCAACAACTCCCCCCGGCCCCGAACACGGCTACTCAGGGAGTCGGTCTGGTGGAGAGAGGAGCGCAGGGTCCCCTGAGGCCCAACATCACCATGCCTCGTCGCCGCCTTCCACCCATGTGCACGGGGCCCACAGAAATCCGTGACACTTTCAAATACATCAACACAGTGGTTTCCTGTTTGGTGTTTGTCATCGGCATCATTGGAAATTCAACTCTTCTGAGGATCATCTACAAGAACAAGTGCATGAGGAACGGGCCGAACATCCTCATTGGCAGTCTGGCACTCGGAGACCTGCTGCACATCATCATCGCCATACCCATTAATGTTTACAAGGTGAGGTCATGTTTTACCCTCAACTGATGAGGGTATACTGCTTAAAGGGAGGTTATGGTCATTTTGAAGTGGCGTTATATCAATCCATCATCAATATTAAGGATCTAACCAGCAGCCAGTGATGTCACTAAAGAAAGAGGAGTCAGTGGAAACAGGAGGAGGTGCTAAGAGATCCATCCAATCCTCTTTGAGTGAGGTCATTGATGGGTCAGATCCTTATAGACTGATTGAAAGAATTAAATTTCAAAATTACAGAAAAAAAATCTTTTACCGTTATTTTTGATCTAAATTTATTTTCCTTTACAATATCTGGAAACTGTTTATAACAGCTGCATACTGGAGTCTAGCTTTTATTCACACCCATTTCCATGACAGATCTCTCTCTCTCGCACACAAACACACACAAACACACACACACACACACACACACACACACACACACACACACACACACACACACACACACACACACACACACAAGTGTGTTTTGTTATCCTTATGGGGACCGTTCATTGACTTCCATTGATTTTAGTAACTAGATTTATACCTAACCCAAACCCTTTTACTAACCTTAACCATTACTGATCTATAACTAACCCTAAGACTAACTAAAACTCTATTCACACCATACCTATAAACCTAACCCCTAACCCTAAAAAGGGGAGTCCCCCTCATGGGGACCAGGCTTCGGTCCCCACAAGAACCCTCGGACCCCAGAAAGATAGTAAAAGTCAGGAAACGGGTCCCCAGGAGGTCAGAAATACAAACACACACACACACACACACACACACACACACACACACACACACACACACACACACACAAGTGTGTTTTGTTATCCTTATGGGGACCGTTCATTGACTTCCATTGATTTTAGTAACTAGATTTATACCTAACCCAAACCCTTTTACTAACCTTAACCATTACTGATCTATAACTAACCCTAAGACTAACTAAAACTCTATTCACACCATACCTATAAACCTAACCCCTAACCCTAAAAAGGGGAGTCCCCCTCATGGGGACCAGGCTTCGGTCCCCACAAGAACCCTCGGACCCCAGAAAGATAGTAAAAGTCAGGAAACGGGTCCCCAGGAGGTCAGAAATACAAACACACACACACACACACACACACACACACACACACACACACACGCACACATTAGCTGCCATGTGCTTCTAAAATGTTATTACTCTGCTGAGCCCCTCTATATCTCCTCGTGTCTCCAGGCAGGTTATTGTGTGGTGGAGTCATTTTGTGTGAGTGAGAGGGAGTCAGGACCAGAGTAACTGTATATTTGGGTAAGCGAGCAGGCGTGTTAAAACAACTGGTCGCAGTTACATACCACCACTAAGAAGGAACAGACGGGGTGAGATGGAGAAACTCAGGGTCGATCCCGCCACCCGACCAAAGAAAGCTCAAAAAGTCCTGTTTCATATGTGTTTATCAGTGTTTTCTTCTACTTCCTGAGCTACTGTACTTCATCTGGTACACTAACTCAGACAAGAAGGTCTAACTGTGTTGTTTTTAAAAATCAACAGCTCTGTATCTTCCCAAAACTCATCAAGTTTAGTTTCATATATTTGCTCTGAACAACATTCCTGTGGCAAGAAAATCTCATTGTGAAGAAAGTTGCCTCACTCTCAACCATGTTTTAACCCCGTGACCGAGTCTTTGGTGTTGCAATCTGTCTCCAGCTCCTGGCAGAGGACTGGCCGTTTGGGGTGACTCTATGCAAGCTTGTGCCATTTGTTCAGAAAGCCTCAGTGGGGATAACCGTGTTGAGTCTGTGCGCTTTGAGCATTGACAGGTAGGTGAATGTCTTCAACTTTTGTAACTGCAAACAGCTCCTTGAAATATGGAGCTGCTGCCTTTGAACAACTTGTTTGCTTCAGCAACACATTCACCATAAACTGTACATGAAATTCCAACTCTGAGAAACGGAACCATGTTATTTTAAACATCTAAAACAAGTTTGTCATCTGATTGATAACTGACTGCAGGTATCGCGCCGTGGCCTCTTGGAGTCGAATCAAAGGAATCGGAGTTCCGAAATGGATGGCCATCGAGATCGCACTCATCTGGATCTTATCCATCGTCCTGGCTGTGCCAGAGGCAATAGCCTTTGACATGATCGCCATGGACTACAAAGGAGAACATTTGAGGATCTGCTTGCTGCATCCCATGCAGAAAACAGACTTTATGAGGGTGAGCTGAGACAGAGGCCTCTTTTAGGTTTAGAGAAAAATGGTGCGTGTTGACTCAGCTGTGCACACTACAAACACACGAACGTGCAAACAAGACATGGACAGACAGATGTGCAGATGTGCCTGGTGTGCGTAAATATGAGCATAAGCATTCTTAACAAAAAAGTGCCAACACTCACAGTCTTACTGTTAAACTTAATGAACAAATGAGGTAAGAAAATGAAGCATTGCCAAATGTATATCATAGGGGTGCAACTGCTTCTTTAGGAGCATGAAAGATTTTTATATGTTACAGTTCCTTGAACCCTAAAAAGTTAAAGCTTTAATTTTTCTAAGATCTTTTGATAAATCAAATTTTGAAACACACCCTTGCGTTTTCCTCTACAGTGAAGGTCAAACTGCGGCCAAACGCCAATAAATCTGCTTCCACTGCTCTACTGCAGATGTTTGTGAATAATCCAGCCTTCTTCTATTCTCTCTGTGCAGTTTTATAAATCAGCGAAAGACTGGTGGCTCCTCAGCGTATATTTCTGCTTGCCCCTGGCCTGCACTGCAGTTTTCTACACCCTGATGACCTGCGAGATGTTGAGGAAGAAGAACGGCGTGCAGATTGCACTGAGTGACCACCTGAAACAGGTCCTGTGATGGCTGACGTTGTTTAAGCTCATCTGTAAATTAAAACTGTGATCTGTGCTGGATCCGGAGTTTCTTCTTCTATCCCTTCATCAGGAAAATATGACATATGTTGTCTTTAAACTTTGAAAGTTAAATTATTGCTTTAAAATACAGTTGTGCTGTTCAAACAACAGCATTGAAGACTTGATTTGTGATTACAGATTTTATGGAAATGAATGGAGATTTATAACTCTGTTATGTGGAGAAAATGTTGCCACACTCATTTCATTGCCAAATAATGATTGATGTCTGTTTGTGTGCTCAGCGGAGGGAGGTGGCTAAGACTGTGTTCTGTCTGGTTCTGGTCTTCGCTCTGTGCTGGCTGCCTCTCCACCTCAGCAGGATCCTAAAGCTCACCATCTATGATGAAAAAGATCCGAACCGCTGCGAGCTTCTCAGGTATGGAAGGAAACGTGCAGCCTGTCTGACAGGGCGGGTGTGATTATTTAAAGGAGAAGGATTGTCTGTGAAGGTGGAGCATTAGAACTATGATGTTTCTTTGTAACCCTTTCAGTTTCTTCTTGGTGTTGGACTACATCGGCATCAATATGGCGTCTATCAACTCCTGCATCAACCCTGTGGCTCTCTACATGGTCAGCAAACGTTTCAAGAGCTGCTTCAGGGTAAGGTCTAACTCCAGATGAACTACTCTGACTTTATAAACTCGGGTGCAGAGGAGTTGTTATCAGTGGTCAATATCTTACCTTCTGTCCGACTGAGCTCACTGTGGAGAATCAGAGTTTTCATAAAGAGGTCAAACTAACAGCTACTTAGATTATTTCAGAGTATCAGGTTTCAGCCATCTAAAACAATTCAAACCTCAAAAATATCATGGTGGTTTAAGTGAATAACTTGTGTAGATTCTTGGTAAACCAGGACACGTTAGTACAGAACAGTTTTCAAACAAAAGCAACTGGATTTATTTTTCATTTCTTGAAATTATTCACTTGTTTAGTTCTGAGGAACTGAGCATCTGTAAAGTCCTGAGTTGTTTAAGTTGTTTAAAAGCCTGACTAGCTATTAGTTTGACTATTTTAAGAAATTATTCTGACTGTTTTGTACATCAGGTAAGATACTGACTAATAAAAGCTACTCCATCAATTCCTCTTGAATAAAGTCTAAATCTCTTTGAGAGAACAACTCAGCATTCTGACTTTTAGGCTTTTTGGGTTAACAAAACTTGTTTAGTTTTAGATGAGAGTGTTGATGTTAATCTTCTGTGAAGCTATGGTGATTTTTCAAGGCTGGGTCTCACTGAACCACATGAGGGTCATGTGGCTATTTTTTAATACCTAAAATATCCATCTAAGTAAATATATTTAGATTCTGCTTCTTTTCATTTCTGCTGATGGAACAAACACTTGTCACTTTCCTTCTAGTCCTGTCTGTGCTGCTGGTGTCTTCCTGCGGAGATGTTACTGGATGAAAAGCAATCGTGTATGAAACTTAAAGTCACAGATCGAGTCTCCGTGCAGAGCAACTCCCGCACAACCAATAAGTCCATCACAGCCTGAGCAGTCACCCTGCAGCTGAGATGAGAGAAGGTACACGGACAAAAAAGAAGATCATTTGATTTGTGACTGAGTGAATGTGGACCAATTCTTTTTCTCATCTTTCAGGTTATATAAACTGTATTTCAGAAGCCTTTGCTCCCTCCGTTCTCTCTCTCCATCTCTCTGAGGAGATACATGGGAACATTAGCACTGTTAGAAACTGTAATTGCAAAAAACATGAGTGAGATTTTTTTGAACTGGTGTAAATTACATATGATCAATGTTGTGTAATACTGATAATAAGGGTGATTTAAAGGTGGTATATGGAACTTGCAACAGAATAACACAGCACAAAGCCTTCAGCCATCTGGGTGCCAGGCTCGTTAACCCCCCGGGGCTCCGATGCTCAGGCCGACTAATTTTCCTCACCAAGCCCACTCTGATCCCCGATCCGAATAAAATATCATGAGTTCAGCTCACTAGTCATGCTCTCCAGCCCCGCTGATCACACACTGATTCTGATAAAAGCAGCTCCTACCTGTTTGAAGCTCAGTCATCGATTCAGTCCGTGGCAAAGAGTTCACAGTAGCACTGCGGCTCCAAAACTTACTGAAGTCCCCCTTAAGATTCTCTCTCTTCCTCAAACACCATCCTGCATGCCCCACTTATCCAATAAAATTTAAAAAAATAACAATAAAATCCTCTGTGGTGTGTCTTCCAGTCGAAAAAGTGGCCTGAAGCTCCTCAGCCACATGCTGCAGCTACGTGTTAGCTAGCTGCTAATAGCTGCCAATAAAACTTTCCACGCAGAACTTGCTCGTCACATGGGAAACCCCAGAGGAAACTCTCTATGGCAAGCAAATAAGGTATATAATGACCACATGTCCCCGGTGCTTCCAGCTGCTTGACCTGCAGACTCCCCAGTACCAGCCTCACTGTGCTGGAGTATTTACGATATTAGGCAACCTAAAATGGTGCCGCTGCTCTGCCAGCTATTGGCTGGTAGATGTAAACAAAATGCAAATAATTTACAAAATTTATATTTTATAATATTTTACTTCAAATATAATTTTTAAAGGAAATGCTGTATTTTCATTCTACAACCCTCTAAACGCCCCGTGGAGGCATTGTTTTGTTATAAATATTGCTTTTAATGAAAATGTTGCATAAACCACCTTTAACCAAAAATAACAAATCAAGCCTGGCTGAGGAGTTGAACTTGGATACTGAGTGTCCACCTGTAATCAGAACATAAACCATGTGATGCTGAGCGACGTGTTGCAGAAACACTGAAGAGTGTCTTATGTTTCCTGTTGCTTTCGTATATCTGTTCAAAAGCAGGTATGTATTGAGCATTTTGCATGCTGTTTTATACCTGCTACATAAATACCTTTAATCTTATGCTAATCATATTTTTCTTACTAGTCCGTGAACTACTGACATTGTGTGAGCATCAGTTGTTTTATATTGTTCAGAAATGAACAGTACATGTGTGGCTTTAATGATTTACAATCTTGACTGATTTATTTTAATTTGACTCAGTACCACAGCAGGTAAGTTATAACATTGTTTTGTTTAGTTGTTTGTTTTTTCAACATGGAAAATAAAAATGTTACTGAGAAAAAAGCTATGCAGTAGATTTTTATCCCAAAAAGAAAAACAGCAGCTTTATGGACAAAGTGATGAGATTCACAGGGGAACTTTGAAGTTTGCTTTATGCTGTCTTGTGTGTGTGTGTGTGTGTGTGTGTGTGTGTGTGTGTGTGTGTGTGTGTGTGTGTGTGTGGGTTTGTATTTCTGACCTCCTGGGGACCCGTTTCCTGACTTTTACTATCTTTCTGGGGTCCGAGGGTTCTTGTGGGGACCGAAGCCTGGTCCCCATGAGGGGGACTCCCCTTTTTAGGGTTAGGGGTTAGGTTTATAGGTATGGTGTGAATAGAGTTTTAGTTAGTCTTAGGGTTAGTTATAGATCAGTAATGGTTAAGGTTAGGAAAAGGGTTTGGGTTAGGTATAAATCTAGTTACTAAAATCAATGGAAGTCAATGGACGGTCCCCATAAGGAAAGAAGAGACAGTTGTGTGTGTGTGTGTGTGTGTGTGTGTGTGTGTGTGTGTGTGTGTGGGTTTGTATTTCTGACCTCCTGGGGACCCGTTTCCTGACTTTTACTATCTTTCTGGGGTGCGTGGGTTCTTGTGGGGACCGAAGCCTGGTCCCCATGAGGGGGACTCCCCTTTTTAGGGTTAGGGGTTAGGTTTATAGGTATGGTGTGAATAGAGTTTTAGTTAGTCTTAGGGTTAGTTATAGATCAGTAATGGTTAAGGTTAGGAAAAGGGTTTGGGTTAGGTATAAATCTAGTTACTAAAATCAATGGAAGTCAATGGACGGTCCCCATAAGGATAACAAAACACACTTGTGTGTGTGTGTGTGTGTGTGTGTGTGTGTGTGTGTGTGTGTGTGTGTGTGTGTGTGTGTGTGTGTGTGCGGGGGGGGGGGGGGGCTAGAATTAAATGTGACAGCAGCATCATGTGACAGTGAATTCTAGCAGAGAACATTACAGTGATTTCTTTATTTTTCACCCAACTTTTTATCTCTTAACACACTCAAAATGTGTGTGAGAGAGAGAGAGAGAGAGAGAGAGAGAGAGAGTGAGTGCTCTGACCTGGAACTTGGCTTCAGGCTAAACCAGCGTGTCATGCATGTCACATTATCTGTCAAAGAAGTCCTCTGTCCCGTGGTCTTTTACCAGCCCTTTTCTAATTTGTTCATCCATTATCTTTGCTTTCGCTCAGTTTTTTCTTTCTTACCTCTCATCTCTTCTTCTCTCACTCTCTACATTCCTGTCTCAGTCCCTCCTTACAACTTCTCAGCTGCTGTTTCTGCAACATGTCTTCAATCACCCCACTGTGGTTTGACATTAAATCAAACCCACGGTGCTGCGAGCAGGTCTAATTGAACGAAATCACATTCAGAACATTCCTCTAAGAATTTTATGCTCCAAGCAGAGGCTCAACTATTATATCTGGCTCGAGTTATTGTTGGTCTTCTTGCTATATGATGGATCTAGAGAAACAGTTACACAAAGTTGAAAGTGAACATTGTTCTGTGAGCTGCTTGCTTAAACTCTTTAAAGTTTTCAATTCATCCATCCATCCATGGATGGATTGTATGTGTGTGCACAGCTGTTCGTCTCGTGTGTCTTTATGTTGGATCAGATAGATTGAGATTTTTTTTCAGGGTGTACCCTCAGCTCATACACAGGCTCCAGACCCCAATCATTACCTGAAGCTTTTACAAAAATACTGGCTCTATTCGAGCAACATTACCCCCAAACAAAGAAGAAAAAATAGTTTTAACATGGAGGAAGGGGCTGACAGGGAGGGCCAGCGGTCATGGAGCCAATTTGTGTTGAAAGAACATGTTATTGTGTGTCTGTAGTGGCTGACTGTTATTTGATTACAGTCTGGGAAAGTCTCCCTCATTAATCACAGCAGCACTGTGCTTCAAAGGGGATCCATACTGTCCATGGCCTAACTACAGATAAAAACATAGTATTTGAGAATGAAACTGCCATTAGAGTGTATTTCTATCTATTTTGTGAGTACAGTATTTGTTTTGTATTGAACATCTATCATGAAGAAATTCCTGTTTTGAGGGTTACTGAGGTTTTTTTCCCTTCATATTTATATCTGTGTTATAATTTGAAACAACTGATCTCATATAAGACTCACACATGAAAAAGAGGGGTGAAGTCCAGTGGCTCACTGCACCTCCTCAAACCAGCTGTTATGAGAAAAAAAGTGTAAATCTATGACCAAAAAGTAAGCAGTGATATTCTGTCTCTGTGGTATTCTGAACAAAAGATGACACTAAGACCTCTGGAAATTGTTTCAATTTAGAAAACTGATGAACCATCTGGTGTGAATTAGTTTGGATGATTATTCTGAGAGTTTTGGCTTTAGACTATCAACCATATATATATTTATGTTGAAGCCAAAGCAAAAGAAGTGTCCTCATGAGACGTCCAGTACACGTTTTAGGTCCCGCCCCTGATGGGTTTTGCTGATTCATTTACTTCTTGCCCTGCTGCTTTATGTTCAAATATGTTTTTGTATATTTTGCAGCAGTTAGTTATTTGATGGCTAAAGAACATCATTAGACCCATCCAGGTGTAACACAACCTCTCGCCCGATGACCGTTTGACGTAAACATCAACTCCCAGCAACTCTGAAAAGGAACAAGTGAGAATAGAAAATGACTGACTGACTGAGAACACTGTTACTGTGAATGTGTGAGACTTTCAGCCCCACACCTCGTGCTCAGACTGTGGTTGCAGAAATAAGACATGGGAGCTCCACTTAATGGGATTTTATGGCTTCATCTTTAAACAACAAGAGGAGGGGGGGGACTTGATGTATCTTTATATCTATAACATCATCACACACTGAAAAATCTGCTAATTTAGAACAGACTGTAGTTATAAACAAATTATCTGAAAATACACATACAGTACTTTGTAGTTATTTGGCGCATATGAATATATAATAATTGTAAGAAAATGGTCCAAAAACTCCATATTTTGTTCTAAGTTTTACCAGTAACGATAACTAAGCAGTAAAGTTCTGTTGACTGAAATTATCTTTTACACAAGGAGATTTTTAATTTAACTCATTGAGTTTGTAAAGACCTCATACACACAGACGCATCTTTTCTAAAACATAAGGGATGTATTTTTGTACATAAGATACATCCTAACAGACCAACACCCAGCGATCGGGGTCGAGGTGTGAATGAATGCGATCTGTTCCTCGTCTTCTTTTCATCACTGCAAAGCTTCTCCTCTTCTCCGACCTTTCCATCTGTTGTTTTGTATATTTGGACCATTTTTCAAACAGAACTGTGCCAGAGAGCCGCATTTAAAAACAATGATCTGCATTCGAACATAAGTTTTGACTTCACTTTCCAAATGTTTGAGAGGTGACAGTAACTCGTTGGCATGGTAACCAGCACTGCATAGTATTAACACCTTTTAATTGCTTAACGTGACAGAAATGAGTCTGTTTTATCTGAAACTTTCTTCTAGTTTCCTTTGATCACATTTAAATAAAACACATCTGACAAAAATCTAATAAAAGTTTTGGCTCGGCTCTTGATATGTGAGAGTTGCTGCTTCCTTTTTTAGTTTTAGAATATTTAGTTGCGATTGATAGCACGAGGAGGAGAGCTTTCAATCTGGCGTAGCTTCTGCTAACATTTAGGGAGAACAAAGAAAAATATGCTATTTTAAATTTGTATGAATGTGTGTGTTGCTTTGAGCAGATGGAACATAACTTCAAGGGAACAAATAAAAAAACTTCATACACAGTCAGAAAAAGAGTGTGTTTTTGTGAGTGCTTGTGGAAAACGCTGTCAGTTTTCAGCATTTTTGTTTAATTTGATGAATTGTTTCTGATCACACACCACTGATTTCACACTTGAAGGAATGGCTGATAAATGACACTGAAATGCAGCTCATCTCTCACTTCCACAGATGTACAATTGTCACACACTTGAGGCCCTGCATTGAAAACACAAACACACAGAGCAGAAGCAGCAGAAGGTGAGCAGACGCAGCCAGCAGAAGGAATTCATCAGACTGACGTAGCGTGGACCCAGGAGCCTTTTCTTTCATCTATTTCCTCTTCACTTCTACGTGAGGGGATGTTCAAACTTTTGAGTCTCGGTCACTCCCTTCGAACACACTTACCCTTTACTTTCTGTCTGATAGTGTGATGACGAATCCTCAGAGGCTCCACTTCAAGATAAAGAGTGAGTTCTGAACCAGATGCACAGATGGTCTACACATGTAGGAAATATTGTAAGAGTTAGAACTGATGCTAAAACTTACACTTATTGTTGATCAGAAAAATGTTGGAAAAGCTGAAATGAGTTCAACCAGGAGTTTAAACCTTAAAAAAGATCACTAACAAAACAATCACCCCATTCAAGCCAGACATTTAGTTTTTTTAATCCCTTTTCAGGAACATGAAGGTTTTTACCCTTTTGGGGGAGATTATAATCTCCACCGTTAAACTGTGAGTTGTAGGATTTGAAAAGAAAGTCAAAGCAGGCCGTAAGACATGATGGTGTTTGTGGTCATGCTAAATTCTTTCTGAAGAAGGATGATGACTGCTTCACTATGGAGGTATCACACCTTGTAGGAAAATAAGACAGAATACTTCAAAATCTCTTTATATAACTGAAATTAGGGGATTTAAAAAATAAACATAAAACATACATACATGTGTGTGTGTTCTTGTTTTTCTACCCTACTGAGGACCAGTTATAGGATATTTACTATCCTTCTGGGGACCGGGGGTTCTTGTGGGGACCGAAGCCTGAGCCCCATACAGGGGACTCCCCTTTTTAGAGTTAGGGTTCAGCTTTAGAGGTATGGTGTGAATAGAGTTTTAGTTAGTCTTTGGGTTAGTTATAGATCAGTAATGGTTAAGGTTAGGAAAAGGGTTTGGTTTAGGTATAAATCCATTTATTAAAATCAATGGAAGTCAATGACGGGCCCCATAAGGATAGCAAAACAAACTTGTGTGTGTGGGTGTGTGTGTGTTGTTTTGATGATGCATGTTTTGGTGGCAGGAATAAACATAAAATCTCACGAGGACATACTTAAAGGGACTCTTAGCAAGTTTAACAACACATGTATAGAACTGTACAATTTCTTCCTCATACATGCTCCCACAATGTCCTGGTCACTAGAGCACAGGCATTTTCACTCTAGTTGCCTCTATATGCATGTAAAATCATTTTATTAGTTATTAATTGAGCTCGTTCGGGTTGAACACACACCATACTTTCCAGAGGCACTTGAATGCATCATGACCGCATGCGCGTCCACGCTTAGGCGTAGCGTTTGCTATCGCTAGCTAAAAGCTGCAGAGAGAAACGTTGAAAGCATTGATTCTACCGAGAACAAGAGACACACTCCAGCCCAGAACCCAACCAAGAGAAACTTGAGTCGGATCAATGGACGTAAAGATCGGTTCAACATATGAGAAGTGGAAAATGCTGAGAGAATCTTGGTATGAGAAAAGACCCGCAGTCGGAGTCATTTTTGCTTGAAATGTAAGAAATTATTACTAAATGCGTGGAGAAAAGAGTTGTGTCAGGTTCTGTACTCTGTACTGAGTACTGAGTGAGTCAGGAAGATTTGGGTGGAACACTGGAACACCTGCTCGTTAAGCTGCATGGGCGGAGAAGAAGCAGACGCGAGCGCCTGGCCTTACACGCGATGCTTATGTCTCCTCGGACTCTCTCGAGCTCTGTGAAACCCAAAGTCATCTGAACCTGTTTCTCCTGTCTCTCTGCCTGCCCATTGCCCATTGAGTTTGATCATTGTTGAAAATAAAGTCAGTTTTAACAACTTTGAAATCTGAGTCCAGCCTGAGTTCTGCATGTGAGTCAAACACTTTTCTGAGTCCATGAAAAGTTGATCCAGGAGTTTCCACATATTTCCCATAGTAGGAACATTTTTTAGCTGTCTGACATGCTCACAGCTGATTGGGTTTAAATATCATAACATCTCATTTATTATCTCAGTTGAAGTCATGCCTGCAGATCTGTAAATTGTCGAATACAGGACTGACTCAGCTGCGAGTGCACGTACGGCATGCGCACCTCATGCACGAGCTTACCATTAAGGCTGCTGTTACGCGTTTGGCCTAACGGGCAATCACGAGCCCAAAAATTGGAAAACTGCTTAGAGCATCTTTAAGGTCTTGTATGTTTTCATGAAGATTTAAAGTCTTATGAGGTGAAGTAAAGAGTTACGGTAAAGATGGCCTTGTTTTGTGTATGATGAGAAGTTACTTATTCTGTGACATCACATCTTGTGCTCACCACCAGGCCAATCAGTGGCTACCACTATAGTTAGGGGTTTGACTGGTATCCATCTGCTGAACCAATCAGTCCACAGGTGGGTGTGTGGAGTCACTTTGGAACACATCTGACCACAGCAGAAGTGGTCCAAAAAAAGGGGTTGGTACGGGGCAGGTTGACTCTGAAAAAGGTAGTGGAAACACGCCAGAACAGGTTTGAAGTGAACCAAACCGTACTGTACCAATCCCAGTGGAAAAGCACCAATAAGATGAAGATGTGGGAATGAAGGGGGAACACACAAAAACCTGATACCAGAAATCAGCTAAACCTGCATGTGAAATATTAAACAAAACCTCAAGACTAATATGTTGGATGTGAACAGGCTGAAAAAAATGAAATGCTAGTTGCAGAAGATGATGGAAAATGATATTTCTTTTCTTCCAAAAATTCCATCGGCAAAAAACTAAAGTAATACCACTCCTTCGGATTCTTCAGCTGCACCCTGTGCCAGGAATCTGCTCATGCAGCTTTTCATTACAGCTCATATTCATACCTACTTATATAAAAAAACATCCATTTACAATTACAGATTTTTATATCAATAATTCAGATTTGTTGCAACGCCTCTCACTGACACAGACACAGAAATGCATGTTGCAATAATCGGATTCTGCTCTCTATGAAAGCATGATGAGCGTAAACCTCATGTTTGGGCCAAACCAGCACATTCTTCAAACTGCAGCTGTTGTTGCAGAGATTTGATATTTCACTTAAACTCCACCCACAGCTGTGGCAAGAATATGGATGGAGGTCTGAAATGAAAACTAAATCTAAATGAATTGATCAAATTCTACTGTTTCTTAAAGAAGGTATAAAAGCCCATCCATCTATCTATTATCTATACCTGCTTGTTCCTGGTTTAAAAGCCTTTAAGATTAACTCTGCAATGAAAAAAATCAATATTTTACCAGAAATATGTTTATTCTGTGAGAATGTAATAAAATCTGATTGATTAAATACTGTGACAGCAAAATGTTTAAGAAGAATTTTAGATTTTTATCTGCAGATGAGATGATTTCACAAGTCATGGCTTCCCAAGACGGTGAAGTTGTTAAACCACGGCAACACAAATCACGTTCTCATGATAAAATTGTTAATGTTCCAAAAAAACGCTAAGGGTCCCGGAATAACACAAATCTACAAGTTTTTTTAGTGCTGTATTTGTTTGTTGTTTTTTTATTTATTTATTTTTGTTTGTTTGTTTGTGTGTGTGTACGTATGTATGCATGCATGCCTGCCTGTGCTTATAAAGTAGTGGTTGATTTTCCCAGCTACATCTACAATGCTAAAAACCATTAACATTACTCTGATATGGAGGATTTTAAAAAAGAACATAAACATGACATGCTCGGATACAAAAAAACAAAACAAAAATCAGGACGCTGATAGCACCAACTAGTGGGAAAAGCTATTTTTGATCTTCTTTTTCTTCAGCTGTTTTAGCCCATTCCAGTGCACCACCGCTGATACAGCGCCCCTGTAGTGGTGCAACGTTGCAACTGCAGTTAAAATAACATCCATATAGCTGGAGCCAGAGTGAAATCAGGCTGGGGCGGCACAAAATTAGCTGGAGGCCGCCGCCACGCAAATTTGTACGCAGGAAAAACCCTGTATGTATATATGTGTGTATTTAGAAAAGAGGGGAAAGAAATCTAAATGTGTTGATTTACAGATGTATCACTGCCTTTTAACTTTGTATTTCTTGATGTATTGTGTTGTGAAATTCCAAGGCCAGTACACCTTTAACAGGATTAGTACTTTCCTTAAAAACCTACTGTATTGAATCTAAATCCTGTTTGTCTCCATTTGGTGGAGAGTTGATGTAAAACAGGTGGCAAGTACCTATTTCACTAAGCCAAAGTTTGCATGAGGTGGTGAAGGTTTAATGAAAGCATAGAGTTGTGTTATTATAGTATTGTATTATTACATTGTTACTGCTTTATGTAAACTGGGGTATCGACGTGGTGCCTGAGGGTATCAGAAAGCCCCAAAGATCACATTATTAGCACTTGAACATGTTCTAAAGATAACTCAACTTACCAGTTGGCAGACTCTAAAATATAATTTTATCCTGTAGCAATTCCTCTTTAATCACATTTCATTTATATACATTTTAAAATAACAATATCTTTTTTTTTTTATTCAAAACTTGTTTATTTCACATTAAGTTTAGATAAGATAATCCTAAATATCAAACTGGAAGCCCTTCATAGACCTCAGTACCCATGAAGCAGCTCTCAGTTTGGACTTTGTGTAAACAGTTGTGAAATTTTAGCAAAACAGTTAAAAGTAAGGACATTTTTAGGGCATATTTTTAGGGGTTTCTGAACTAGGCGTGGCAAAAAGGCTCAACAGCATCACCTTTTGTAATAGAACTTCTGATTAGTTTTACAAAAAACTATAAAATTCAGAAAAGTCTTGACCGAGATATATGAAGACATCTCTTGGTGGCAGGTCCACTCATTGATTCTTTCAGGTTTAATCAATGTTTTGTTCTGTTATATGATTATATAATAAAATATAATGTAATATTGTAAGATAGCTCTGTTATGATCAGCCAACAAACTGTCTACATAGTACTTTTATAAATTGTATTTAATGACTGGCTGGTTCTGTTGTGGTGACTGATCTGTAGTCTTTAGAGCAGGCATCTCCAACCCTGGTCCTCGAGAGCTACTGTCCAGAAGGTTTTAGATGTGTCCCTGCTCCAACACAGCTGAATCAATTAACTGAATTACCTCTTCAGCAAGCCATCAAGTTTAGCAAAGGCCTGCTAATGAGTCATTCATTTGATTCAGCTGTGTTGGAGCAGGGATGCATCTAAAACATTCTGGACAGTAGCTCTCGAGGACCAGGGTTGGAGATGCCTGCTTTAGAGTCTGTTGTGCAAAGGAGGATGCTTCAAATAATGAAGAACATCATGGAGAACCCTCATCATCCTCTTCACAACACAGTAGCATCAGAGTGTTTTCAGACAGAAGCTTCTTCAGATCCAACACAGGAGATCCTTCCTGTCCACCACTAGAACCCTCTACAATAACTCACTGAAGAAGAACTGACTTACTACAACATCTAGTTTCTCCTTTTTCTCTTTCTCTTCTCTCATAAGAAATGATGTTTTTGACATTGAATTGAATTTGAATGACTGTTTTTCAAAGGGATTATTGCCAAATTTTGCCACTAAGGGGCGTCAGTGACTGGATTAAGTGCAAACACCTTTTGCCCTTTTGTAGGCACAACTTCAAAAGATTTTCTTCTTGTTCCACTGATTGTGTTAGTTTAATGTGTTCACATCAGCTCTATAACTTTTAACTCTGTTCATGTTGTATGTTGTTATTCTGAATTGAATCTCTTCTTGTAGTCCAGCCTGATGTAAACCTCACACCTGTTTGCTCACTTGACTCTCTGCTGCTTTACATTGCAAATAAAGCCGTGTTTACATTTGCTCCGCAATGACAATAGTCACTATGGGTTACCTTGACTAACAACACAGGCAACCAATCAGATCTCACATAACCAGGTGAAGATGGGGGTTGGAGGAAAACCAGTTCTCGAGAATTATGAGAAAAAAAAAATGAAACAAGAGCTGACAAAGATTACTGAGAAGAAAAACTCAACAGTCACGAGCGTGATCACTGATCTTTGGTCTGTGCGTCACTCCCTTTCTGGTAAGTTCACAAAAGGAAACTGATCCCAGGTCTGTGTGCTGATGAGGTTTCTGGGTTTGCCAAATGCAATGAGAACAATTTCCGTTTCTCTCTTGGATCTTCGGACAGCTGCTGCTCTGTCACACACAGAAACCAGGTAGAAGGAAGAGATAAGGTAAGCACACTTTGTTCCATTTACCATCACTGTGCTGCTTCATTCTGTAAAACTGAAAAGAACAGAGAAAGAAAAGTGTGGAGCTCTTTGAGTGTCTGTATGCTGGATGACATGTGCTGAAGAGAAAGTGAAAGTACTTTCAGAGAGTGTAACTTTCTGAACATGACACTGTTTTACACACAGTACCAGAGAAGATTTGTTAAAAATAACAACAATAAAAAACAAACATGTTAAATGAGTTAAATGTTCTGATACAGATAAACATGAACAAGGAGAAGGTTGTAAAAACAGGCAACCACCTTCACTGGGCTCCAGTTCTCCATCTCCTGTACAAGCACACAAACACACACACACACACACACACACACACACACACACACACCATAATTCACTGCGCTGATTTACCAAGGCCCAGTTACCCCAAGCAACAAGAGGGGCTTATCAACTGCTCCCTCACTTGCCATACTGTTATCAGCCTGGCCTAGTTCACACACACATGTGCACACACACAAACACACACAGATACTCTCTGTCCTTTTCTGTGGAAAACACCCACACTCTTCTGTCTCTCACACACACACTCAATCTGGGGAATAAATGTTGTGGGGAGGGGGCTTATCAGAGTCCTCAGGGTCCTGGCAGCCACTTCACAGGCTCAGATCCTAGAGCCGGGGCCACAGAGACACAAACCTATGTGACCAGACTGCTGATGAACAAAGGCTCCATAGTTAGACAGTCCAGACTGCAGGGCACACCGACAACACACACGTGTTCCAGCTGTGAGCAGTGGTGGAATAAAGACAGAGATTCAGGTGTTCTGCTGTCAGACCAGGAAACAGTCGCTCTCTGTTTTATCTGAAATTATAATCAAAGTTATATTCTACAATCCCAATTCTAAAAAAATTAGGAGCACAGTGATTTTTATCATTGTGTAGCTTCTCCTCCTCTTTTAACTTCTGTCTGTAAACATCTGGGAGACCAGCTGCTGGAGTTTAGGAGAAGAATGATGTCCTGTTCTTGCCTGATCCAGGATTCAAGAGGAATTCTAGTTCTGGGCCTTTGTGGCTGGATGTTGTGTTTCATAATACAAATGTTTCTGTTGGTAAAACCTCTGGACTGCAGGCAGGTCAGTTCAGCAGCTGGACTCTGCTCCAGTGAAGCCAGGCTGTTGTGATGATGCAGTATGTGGTTTAACATTGTCTTGCTGAAATATGCAAGACCTTCCCTGATAGAAACTTTGTCTTGATGGGAGCAGATGTTACTCTAAAACTGTACTTTTTAGCATTGATGGAGCCTTTCCAGATGTGTAAGCTGATCATCTCATAGACACTAATGCAATCCAATGCAACAGTTTTCCATTATTTCCTCAGACCATTTTTAATGATCTTTGTTCCAGAGAAGACGTCTGAGTTTCTGGATCAGGTTTACAAATAGCTTCTACTTTGCATGATCCATCTTTAACTGCTATTTGTGGATCATACGATGAACTGTGTTGACAGACAGCGAAATCTGGATGGGTTCTTAAGTCCATGCAGTAGAGACTCAAACCTTTTTTTAATTAAGTCTCACGTCGAGACCCACAAATTACAGGCCTCCAGTTTGGATTTTTGACTTTCAGATTCCTCCTGATTTTCTGAGTCTTTCATGATTTTATTCACTGTAGATGGTGGATCTTCAAAGTCTTTGTAATTTCACATTGAAGAACATTTGTCTCAAATTGTTCCGCAATTTTTATACTGTTTATCAAAGATTTTTGATCCTCTGCCCACTTTTTCATCTGAGAAGCTCTGCCTCTCTGAAATACTCCATTTATTTGTTCATGTTACTGAGTTTTCATCCGTTTATCTAATTAGTTGTCAATTGTTCCTCCAGTTGCTTTTGAATTGTGCCATTGACTATTTTAGCTGATTCTTGCCTCTATTCCAACTTTTTTGAGATATGTTGCTGCCACCAAATTGAATATGAGATCATATTTTTATGAAATGGTCAAATATCTTAATTTCACCTTCTAATATGCTGTTAATGTTCTATTGGGAATAAAAGTTAGATAAATGGGATTAGCAAATCATTACATTTAGTTTTTAATTTTACACAGCATCCCAACTTTTTATGACTTGAGGTTTTACAACCAATAAAGACTTTCAGAGACTCTCATTAAAACCCATTTGCTCTCTCTCTCTCACACACACCCACACGGTTAAAAATATTATCATCCATCTTTTACCTTTCATATTCTAATTCAAACATACTTTATTAATCCCCAAAGGGAGATTAAATGTTGTAGTAACTCAGTTTTTCGTCAGAGACTCATTCCACATGGTTCTAGTTGTGGACAGGAAGGACAGTGTCTATATTGGATCTGAAGAAGCATTTGACTGAAGACACTCTGTTGATGAGTTATTGCGTTGTGTAGAGGACGATGAGCGTTTTATATGATGTTTTTCCATTTCATTTCACAATTAACTCAAAAGACTCCAGATCAGTCCGCAGAACAGAACCAGCCTTCTTTATCAATTTATTCATCCTCTTTATGTCACCTGCTCTGAAGTTGCTCTAATAGGTGACTGTAGGTGTGATCACACTCTCCACAACAGACTTATAAAAGATCTTCAACATTTTGCTGCAAATGTATGTCCCTTCTTAAAAACAGCATCACAGTTGTGTCTCCGGTTCAGTCTGTTGTCCAGGTGAACACCAGGTATTTCTACTCCTCCAGCACCAGAAACAGAATCCATGACTGAGGTAGAAGGTGAGACAGGTGAGGTGTGACAGCTGTGGGTGAAGGGAGGGTGAGAGGTCTGTTTCTAAACTGAACCTGTTGAAGAACAAACTTGCTCACCAGCTTTTTCCTAACCCTTACCCTTGTTGATTCTAATCAGCAGGTGATGTTTGATTGAGTAAACTTATGATATTTAATTTTCCCAAGAAATCCCGTGCTTGTGCTCATCCAAAACCGAATTCTTTATATTGTGTAAAATCAATATCCTTGAGCACTTTAAAATATTTTCTTTCTTTCCCTCCACGAGTCTGAGGCCGGGCTGAAATCACAGAGACAAACGAAAAAGCCGAAGAAGAAAAAAGCCCCCGCTGGCAAAGATGTTGGTAGCAGTTTGGCACAAGAACTCAGGAAGTGGTTCCTCTTAACTGAGCTGTGCTTCCTGTGTGATAACTGACCCAAACATGTTTCGCCTTTATCTCACGCATGCACAAAGGCAAAGAGACATACTCTGTCTCACTTTGGCAGAGGATACAAACATAAAGGCCTTTTCATCCTCAGCTGAGTGGTAATGGATTTAAAATGTAATAGCTGTACAAAAGATTAGAATTCCTTTAATAAAGTTTGGTCACAGAGTTAGATATGAAGTCCACATAAGAACAAAATGCCAGAGTCACAAGACGGAGGATGAAAGTAAGTTCAGGTGTGACGAAGTAAATTCAAAGGAATAGTTACGAAACATAGAGGAACCAAGTTTTAAATGTTGCATCAGCCTGAGGACAAGAGAGGAGGAATGAAAAAAACAAGGTGTGAAGAAGAGGGAGTGACGAAGAGGAGCTGGGCTTGTGGTTTAGATCTCAACACCCCCCCACTCACGGTCATGTTGTGAGGAATGTGCACGTAACGACCCTGAAACCATAAACAATGTGCAAAAACATGATGTTTCAAGTTCAACAGCAGCTGCCTCTCCTCGACCCATACCACCCTCCCACACACACACACACACACACACACACACACACACACAAGTGTGTTTTGGTATCCTTATGGGGACCGTCCATTGACTTCCATTGATTTTAGTAACTAGATTTATACCTAACCCAAACCCTTTTACTAACCTTAACCATTACTGATCTATAACTAACCCTAAGACTAACTAAAACTCTATTCACACCATACCTATAAACCTAACCCCTAACCCTAAAAAGGGGAGTCCCCCTCATGGGGACCAGGCTTCGGTCCCCACAAGAACCCTCGGACCCCAGAAAGATAGTAAAAGTCAGGAAACTGGTCCTCAGGAGGTCAGAAATACAAACCCACCCACACACACACACACACACACACACACACACACACACACACACACACACACACACACACACACACACACACAAGTGTGTTTTGGTATCCTTATGGGGACCGTCCATTGACTTCCATTGATTTTAGTAACTAGATTTATACCTAACCCAAACCCTTTTACTAACCTTAACCATTACTGATCTATAACTAACCCTAAGACTAACTAAAACTCTATTCACACCATACCTATAAACCTAACCCCTAACCCTAAAAAGGGGAGTCCCCCTCATGGGGACCAGGCTTCGGTCCCCACAAGAACCCTCGGACCCCAGAAAGATAGTAAAAGTCAGGAAACTGGTCCTCAGGAGGTCAGAAATACAAACCCACCCACACACACACACACACACACACACACACACACACACACACACACACACACACACACACACACACACACACACACACACACACACACACACACACACACACACACACACACACACAGCCCACAGCACAAACTGCAATGCAAACGCTTCCTTCCTGTTGCTGGTTTAGCCCCATTTAGAAGCATGATAAGAGCAAAAAAACAGACTCAAGCTGAGATGCTCATTTATTCCTCTTGTGTCTACTCACAGTAACGTTTACTCATTTCTTTATATGATGTGGATATTTTTTTGTTCGCTCACCAGGTAGTTTCCACTGGCTGCAGGTGTGATCTCACCATTTGCTTTTCTTCTAACCATTCACGAGCTCACAGTTTCCCTGGTGCTTCTGTGCTCTTCTTTAGTCAGACCACAGGACAGTTCAGCAGCCCCCAACTTCCTCATCGAGAATCGAAGCCGAGCAGCATGAGTTTCCTGTGACGCCACAGTGTCCCTGGTCAATTAGTACAGTCACATCACTCCTCCACTGCCACAGAGCAGTTCATCAAGAAATTCTCTGTATGAGCATCTAACTGCATTCAGCAACAAACCAGATCTGGTGCTCCAGTATCCTCCAGTAGGAAATCTGGGATGCTGTTTTCATGAGGTTGGAGTTGTTTCAGGACACACAGCCATGCTGCAGCAGCCAGAGCTCATCTTTGACTTTGCCAGTGACCATTTCAGCCCATCTCAGGTGAGCCAATGCTGTGCTATAAAGATGTTTGAGTATCGGATGTCACAAAAAAACCTGAACAGGAACCTACAAACAATGATCTGCTTTAATGTTCATGTCATAAAATGTGTGTTAAAGATGGGGGTTTATTCAGACTGCCCTGCGGTTACAGTGGAGCAGGTTTCCCACCAACACCTGCAGACGTACACAGGTCTGTCAGGTGAACAGACAGAGGATCATCAGGACCTGCTCAAAGGTCAGTTCAGTTCACACACACACACACATGCATCTGTAACATGTCCATTTTATTATAGAAACTCTTTCTGTCTGCCACTCCATGCTCTTATCAGTTTAAGTGTCATCGTTAATTCAGTACTACTGACAGGTTTACTTAAACTTGTAAACAGCGCTTTGAGGTACGCATGCGCAAACGCAATCCTCCCCACATGGACCACCCTCGGGAAAAAGTTCAGGAAGTGAAAGAAAACATTCCTGGCGTGCTCATCTGAAAGATAGTGAGGGACTGTTTTAAGATGCGGACGCGGTCAAATTGGGATACAGCACACGTGCTATAGCTCGTTCCAAACCAGAGCTGGAAGTTTAAAAAGTAAGTCTCCGCATTGTGTTTGAAGGGAGCAGCTGAACTTGGAGCTCGGCTCATTTAGCTAACAGCTGGTTAAAAACAGAATGTGTAAATAATTTACTTTAAAATTACAGCCTTCAGACGGAAGTCTGAATCATTTGACTTGTTTTGTTTAATTGTTATCAGTGTTTTTGATGTGATGCTGGTTTATTCTGACGGCTGTGTGAATGTTTTTACCGACAGGTAGCAGCTAGCAGCCGCATCTCAGCCTCATCACCACTTATGAATTGATGCGCGCAAAACAATAGACCCTGTTTTTAAACGATATTTAACCCATGGCGCGCGGATGTGAGAAGATGAAATCAGTTGAATTTTATTTTTTATTTAAAAAAGGTACTGATGATTATTGGTAGATGGAACAATAATTGCTGTAAGCAGTGTAACAGTCTGTTAGTATGTTACACATTAACAGACTAACGCCGCGCTGCAAGGCACTTTAGAGGCAAAAAAAATAATCTTTAACAACCTGTGTAAGAAAAAACCTGCAACTATGGTGACAGATACTTACACGTGCAACAGCTGCCATTCTGCATGTTCTATTGATGCCAAAAATGAAATAAACGTGGTCACTTTCAGGCTTTTATCTCTTTTGCTAAATGACACAAACAGGAGGTGTGGTGGTCTGGTTTTCAGGACTGTGAGGACCTGGTCCTGGTGTGAAATTTATTGTGAAATTTTGACAAGCCCATGAAATCCCTTCTGAGATGATTGGAATTGTTTTAGTTACTTAGGTGACCTGCTTCTCTCCAGTGTTTTTCTCCCTCCCTCTGAATGCTGTCCTCCTCCGTCTTCTCAAAGTGTTGTCTCCCCCCTCCCTTGTCTTCGGTCTGTAGTGGAGCCATGTGAGAGCGGAGAGGAAGAGTCCATGGAGATGCTTGTTGCTGCTGACTCACTCCTTACCATGGACTGTGTTGACACCCTGTCCCTGGAACAGCATTACTGTAAGCCCACACACACTGCCGAGCTGACACTGCTCATGTGCAACCACACGTAAAGCTGCACCTCAGACCCTCCAGCTTTCTGATGCAGGACTTGTTTAACTGTGAGAGGTTATTTTTAGACGCGATGCGCTCAGAGCTGTTCGTTTTCATTAAATCTATTTACCCCACCTCTCTTCCTCCCTCAGCCCAGGTCTTTCCGTCACTGGCCGATGTCATCACTACCCCTGTTGCCCAGGTAACCGTGTCTGTCGAGGGGGTTGTGGGAGCTGTTGACCAGTCGCAGTGGCCCTTGTTGAACAAGGAGAGCCCTGCAGCACAGCTGCAGTCTAAAAAGAGAAGTGAGTGCTGTAGAAAGCAGCCATGAGATTGGAGTAAATAAAATGTCTGATTTGTTTTTGTTCATGGCTGTGCAGGTAAAAAAGCTCGACTTCGGAGGTCGGAGTCTCCAACACCAGATATCAAAGTAAAGAAGGACAAATACAACAAAGGTATTGTCAAAGAGAAACCTTAAAAAATCTTAAAGGGAGGAATGAAAGATTTAAATAATTACAGTTTTTACAGTAATTACAGCTGTTCCCCAAAACCTCCGCCAGAAACCTTGGTGTCATACTGGACAACCAGCTGTCCTTCAAAGAGCAGGTTAACTCCGTAGCTCGCTCATGTCGATTCGCGCTTTACAACATCAGGAAAATCAGAGCCTTCCTCACAGACCACACCACACAGCTTCTGGTCCAGGCCCTGGTCTTGTCCCGGATCGACTACTGCAACTCATTGCTGGCCGGTCTTCCGGCGTCCTCGGTTAAACCTCTGCAGATGATTCAGAACGCAGCAGCACGTCTGGTCTTCAACCAGCCCAAGAGGGCTCATGTCACTCCGCTGCTCATTTCCCTGCACTGGCTTCCAGTTGCAGCACGCATCAAATACAAAGCTCTGCTTCTGGCTTACCAGACTCTAACACACACAGCTCCTACCTTCCTTCATCCAAACCTACATTCCCACGCGTCAGCTACGCTCAGCCGCTGAAAGACGCCTAGCGCTTCCACCACAACGTGGCATGAGATCATGTTCCAAACTCTTCTCCTCTGTTATCCCCCGATGGTGGAATGACCTACCAAACTCGGTCCGATCCTCAGAGTCTGCAGCTACTTTTAAGAGCAGACTTAAGACTCACCTCTTTAAAGAACACTTTCAGTCTTAATGTAGGAGTAATTTATGATTTATGATATCGATTTGAGAATTTATCTCTCACAAAAAAAAAAAAAAAAATTGATACACTTGAGGTATCAGCGTCGGAATTAAACTGGACTCCAAACAGTCCGCCTCCTTATATTTTTTTCCTTCTCTTTGAATTCTTGCTTGTATGTTCTCTCAATGTAAGTCGCTTTGGATAAAAGCGTCTGCTAAATGACAGTAGTAGTAGTAGTAGTAGTAGTTTGGCAATAATACTTGACTCATGACAGTTTCTTATTTTGGCTTTTCAGATCAAGGTTAAATATTATATACTCTTTCATTTTAAGAACATCACAACTGAGCAGATCTAAAATATTCTGTAGCAATAGCGAATCATTCGTTACTTTATATTATCTGGTTTTCACCGCCGCTGCTTCGGTTCCTTTTTGTATGTGGCGCTTCCTGCTTTTAGTTTTTAGCTGAAATGTTGCCCAATCAGGTTTAAATCAAACAATTGACTCACTCATCATCGAGTAATAATCCACTAACTCATTGTGATCGTCTTCACACAGTGTTTGCATCACAGTCCATCTGTACTGTAACGTGCCGTTTATGACACGTGCTGTTGAAATAGAAAACTGTAGGTGAAAAACTAACTCCTCATGATCCAGCAGCTTGTAGAACCTCCTTTTAGCATCAGTAGGTAAAGAAGTCATTTCCTGTCTGACTTTATCAGCCTCTCGCATCATTTTAAGAATCCACTTCAGTCAAGTTGAGGTCTGAACTGTTTCAGCTCCACGATTTGGTACGCAGAGCAGTTCAGAGTCGACTCAGAGACTGTAAGACAAGCCCAAATAATCAGCCCTCCACCACCATGTTGCACTTGGTTTTCCCCAAACATAGCACTGTGCATTGTGGGTAAATACTCTGATGTTGGTCTCATACATTATTCTCTCTACAGTGAGACAAACAAGCAGATGTAGTCTTTTATTTGTCCTTATGCACCTGTTTGAGACGTGTTTTAAAATTCTGAGAAGTTCATGTTGTAGGAATCACAACAGCTGAAAAATCTATCATTTTCATTTAAAAATCAAATAATACCTCCATTGTGATGATGGCTGCCCTGTTCTCCCCTCTCATTCAGTGTAAAAGAACTATTTCCAAGAATACACCAAACAAACTCTCTTTTAGTTGTCAAAGGATGGACTGCTGCACTCAGAACAGCTAAACACACTTTCAGGTTATTCTTCTTTTCAGCACTCGGTATTCGTCACAAACCACTTGCAGAATTCTTGTAACAAAAGACACAAAAGCCTGTAATAGCCCAAAAAAAACCTCCTGACATTCCGCTCTCAGGCAAAAGTGCAGAGCTCTGTCAGGTTATTAGTTATTCTTGTGTGTGTTTGAATGCACAGACGTGTCAGAGCAGCAGATTTTATTTTGTAGGATCGTTTGTAGAAGCTCTTTGGATAAAGGGAAAAGGTTAGATGATGATTGTGGTTCTAAACTCTAGCTGTCGCTCTGGTTCTGATTACATTGTTTTATATAACAAAAATAAAAGTTTCCTGACTCGGGGCTTTTTGGCAAAGCTTGTATTAACCTTATCTAATCTCAGTGAATCTGAACAAAGAATTTTGAGTTGTGTTGAGTCTTCTGTATGTTCAAGCTGCACAGTATAAAACCATATAGTCCTGTGAACTTGGATGATGGTTTCCAGGTTGAGAGCTTAAAGAGAATCAGTAAACTGCTACATGAATGTGATGACATCTTTATCTCAATATTTAATAGTCAAATTGCATGTTCAGTAACTGCAGGCTTCCTGTATTATCTTTAGTAAAGACTTCTATTGAAGCTTAATTCAATGATGACACGTTCACCTTCATGGATCGGAGCAGCATCCGAGTTTAAAGAGCTCTTCAAATCCATTTGAGATGGTTCAGGTCGTCTGTGAAAGAAAGATAAAAGAAGGAATCTGAGCTCAGTCGACCTTTTGACGTTTCAGCTTGTGAAGAGCAGGATTTCTAAATCTGACTAATTATACGTATTGAACTTGATGTTAATAAAAGGTTCAGCTGTATCCTGATCTGATAACCAGAATCCTGTTAGTTATCTTTACTTGTTGAACAGGGTCCTTAAAAATACGAGTTTTCTTCTCTTATCTCACAATAATAATTATTATTATCATTATTACCCCCGTCAAGGAGGTAATGTTTTCATCAGGGTGGGTGGGTCTGTCTGTCTGTCTGTCTGTCTGTTAGAAGGATAACTCAGAAACTAATGGATGGATTTTGATGACATTTTCAGGAATGGTCAGAAATGACCCAAGGAATAATCGATTAGATTTTGGTGGTGATCTGGATTACAGTCTGGATTCAGGAATTTTTTTAAGGATCTGGACATACAGTAATACTTTCTACAATATATCCGCTTGGTGGAGGTCTGTGCTCTCCGAGTTCAAGTTAAACATATTAGATGTAGGTTGGTGGTTGTAACTACACTATAGCCAACGCATTTTGTGCCAGTAGTCCCTCTGACCACCAACATTCAAGTAAAATAGAGACAGATGACGTGTCTTGCTTTAGGACACAACGGCAGAGTGAAGCGATCTCCCCTGATTACTGCACAACCTGCTTCATCCTTTACATTACTTATGGTTTTTGCTTCAGGAGGAAACACCCTTTACCTCTGGCAGTTCCTGATGGAGTTACTGCAGGACAGGCAAGTCTGTCCTCGTTACATCAAGTGGACCAATCCGCAGGCCGGGATCTTCAAGCTGGTTAACTCCAAAGCAGTGGCCAGACTCTGGGGCAAACACAAGAACAAGCCTGATATGAATTATGAGACCATGGGAAGAGCGCTCAGGTACGACTGTCTGGGTTCTTTCTCCTACACACTTCTTCAAATGTGTGATATCATAGTTTCACAAAGCAGCACTTTAGTCTTGGTGCTGATGCTGTTTGTAGATTGTTAATGATGTTTTTTTTTTAAAGATATTGTGGAATATTTAACAGACTGGAAGATGATAATTGGCTGTTCCATGTGTTAAATGCTTACAAAGATCAAAAGGGTAAATTATGTTATCACTGTTAGCATGTTTTAGATTGTCCTTTTCTCCAGAAATGTAACTTGCAAACTTTAAGTAATTAAAAATGTTTTTGGTCATAAACATGAACATCTCCTCATCAGGCCTCCATAATGTGTGTTTTGTCTCTTAAATTCCAACCTGATCCAGGTTTTGTTTGGTGTTACATTCGTGCAGGTACTACTATCAGAGGGGGATACTGAATAAGGTTGAGGGCCAGCGCCTTGTTTACCAGTTCACGTCTCTTCCCAAAGACATGATTTACATCACAGATGGAGATGGAAGCAAAGAGGAAGATGACGACCCCGACAACAGTGGAAACGATGAGGGTGTGAGTGACAACTCTGACAGTACTGTATCTAGTGACCAGGAGGAGGAGGACGAGGAGGACTCTCAGCCACCACAAAAGAAGTTTGTCTCAAACCGAGCCACGCCCACACAGCGGACCCGGTTGGTTTCGAAGCCCTCAGCTCAGCAGGACATGGTCCTCCGACCTGCCAGCACCAGTTTGATCCAGGAGAAGCACCTGCCCATTGTGTCTGCTGAGATGCTGCGGACACTCCAGAACCTGCAGAAGGTCCAGTCCCTTCAGCCCGCCGGTCAGGCATCCGTCTTTAAAACAGCCCAGCTGCTGGGCGACCTGTGTGAGCAGCAGGCTGCATCTGAGCTGGCTGTAGACGATAAAGGTGCACCAGAGACGTCATATCCAGGACAGAACACTCCAAAGCTGGTATCTCCAACAAGCTCTGACCAATAAGGATGACCAGTAACATCCTCTCAACCTCAAACACGCAGATGCTCACACACTCCTCTGACTCAGGAACACTCACACAGAGCTACTCCAGCAGCTTCTCATCACCGGTGCCCAAATCTCTTATGGAGTTTGATCTCAAATTGACATTTTATTTAAAAACATCCACAATTAGAAAAGAGACCTTCTTGATTAGTGCTTTCTCATGACATAATTTGAGGACACTGACAAGAATCAAAGTGTCGGTGCAGTTTAAATGTCCATCCTTTAATCTGTACTGTCTGTTATTCTGTCTTTCACCCAACGACTCGACTCACCAAAGACCATAATGCACTGGAACCTAAAGCCTGTCTGCTCCTGCAGGGACTCCTCTCGCTTGCACGTCCACTCATGGAGACTTTTTTGTGCCTTTTACTTTCATCCTTTACCCACTTTATTGTACCGGTATTTTTATTTAAAATCACATGCTGAATCATTCCTTTGCTTTAAAAGCACCTTTTGCACTAATATTTACTCCTGCTGTATGTTTTTTCTCAAAGTGCCTGAAGTTCTGTTGAATTGCTTTGTTCCTGATAATTACGGAGTTATTGAGGGAAAACATTCCATGTAATATTATTATTGTTGTTTTTTAAGATGAATAAATCATGTCTGTATTGTGATACGATGAAAACAAGGGATCAGGTTTATTTCTAGTTGATTACTGCTGGTTAATGTTTATATATAAATTTATATATTGGGCCTTTTTTTCTTGACAATCACCACTGAAGTGGTTTTTTAGACTTTTTGCTTCTTTATATCTTTGTATTTAAACTATGGAGGCTCTGCTCTGCACATGATCTGCTTATATACATATTACACATGTATAAATTCCTATATGACAATCTGAAACCTTCATGTATGTTATATGTTATATATATGAAACTACTTGTCTGCTCTGTTGCCATCTTTCCTCTCAGGTTTTCTGCAAAGACTCTAAATTCCATTCATTGAGTAAATTAGCTGTTTTTTTTTATTAATGAAGTAATTAGTTCAGCTTTTGCTCTTGCCTTAAACTTAGTGTAGCATCACACATGCTGCCTGCAAAGCTCACCTCAGTCCACATGCAAAGTGAGCTCTATAAGAATGAGGCTTCATGGGGCTGAGTTAGTTTTGAAGATGTTTTTCAGTGACCGTGCCTTTACCTGCAGGGAGACTGTATGCAAAACTGCTTTCACTTTATCAAACCTTTTATCTTGAATTTCTCTCACTCTCCTTATCCGGATGTCTTGTGATGCTCTTTTGCAGTTTGGTGTAAGCTTGTAACTGAGGATAAGGAGGAGCTTCAGTTGCCTTTTTAAAAGAATTATTTTTTGTATGTTTGCTTACACACTGTCCAAATGTGTTATATGAAATAAACCAACATTGTGTGTGAAATTGGCCTCTGCTCTTATGTTTGGTTACATCAACAGTGTTGTACGTTTTTGTTTCTATGATATATCAGGAAATAGTTCTTTTTGTTTTGTTTACTAAGACTGCATTAGTAATTTAAAATGTTTTTTTATATACAGTATACACTATAGCTCGAAGGTTCAGTGTAATTTGGAAATTGTCTTGTTTTCCATGGAAACACATTCAATTAGATTGAACAGGTAATATAGATATTTAAAAATATGGAAATTGTTTTTTCAGCTTTCAGCAAAAAAATACATTGTGGTAATTATAGTTTTCAGATTTCACACACTAACTCATGTTATCAAGGTAAGCTGATGAGATTTCACCTCAACCTGCCTGGAACATCTCCCTCAAGATAGATGGGTTTGATTTCAGCAGAAATAATAACTCACAGAGAAGGGTTCAGATCCGGAAACGGCTGGTCAGTGTCATCTGGACATAGCAGGAAACACTGTAAGGATCATGTTTCTCCAGTGCATTTAACCCAATTCAGGTGCAAGAAATTCCAGAAGATACAGTTGGATGCCTCCACAATCACCTGGATTAATGTCTACCTCACAAACAGTTTGTGAGATTGAATGATTGTGTGTCTGAGCAGGTGAACAGGAGCACCACATGGTGCTGTACTCTCACCTTTCCTTTTTACTCCGTACACCTCAGACTTTCAGTACAAGTCAGAGTCCTGTCATCTGCAGAAATATAAATCAATATTCTAATGACTTCATGGGGGTGGTATGAGGGCCTGACATCTACAGTTGGGGGTTGTGCTTACAGCCCAACACCATGCATGATGTTTGGAATTTGCCAGAGAACACCAAGATTGACAAATTCTCCAATGGCACCCTGTGCTCTTCAGAGATGAAAGCAGGTTCACACTGAGCACATGTGACAGATGTGACAGAGTCTGGAGACGAAGTGGAGAAAGTTCTGCTGCCTGCAACATCCTCCAGCAGGACCACTTTGGCACTGGGTCAGTAATGATGTGGGGTGGCATTTCTTTGGGGGCTGCACAGCCCTCCATGCACTCACCAGAGGTAGCCTGACTGCTATTAGGTACCGAGATGAGATCCTCAGACCCCTTGTGAGACCATATGCTGACACGGTTGGCCCTAGGTTTCTCCAAATGCCAGACAATGTTAGACCTCATGTGGCTGCAGTGTATCAGCAGTTCCTACAAGACAAAGGCATTATTGCTATGGACTGGCCCCGCCCCTTCCCCAGACCTGAATCTACATCTGAGGCATCGTGTCTCGCTCCATCCACCAACAGCACAATGCATGAAAAAATGATTGGATTTGGCAGATGCTTTAGTCCAGGTCTGGGACGAGATGCCTCAGGAGGAGACCGTCTGCCACCTCATCAGGAGCTGCCCAGGAGTTGTAGGGAGGTCATACAGGCACGTGGAGGCCACATCCACTACTGAGCCTCATTTTGACTTGTTTGAAGGACATTACATCAAAGTTGGATCAGCCTGGAGTTTTTCCACTTTAATTTTGGGTGTGACTCCAAATTCAGACCTCCATGGGTTGATACATTTGATTTCTATTGACAATATGTGTGTGTGGATTTTGTTGTCAGCACATTCAACTATGTAAAGAAAAAGGATATATAAAAATAAGAATATTTAATTCATTCAGATCTGGGATGTCTTATTTTTGTGTTCCCTTTATTTTTTAGCAGTGTATGTGTAAGTGTATGTAAGTAGATAAAACAGCTTTGCGCACGCGTGAAACGTCAGACTGGCGCGTGTTGGGATGGGAGGAGCCTCCGTGGAAGCGCTGAACGTAACCGGATGTTGACGAATCCTCTGTTACCGTTGAAGCTTTGACATTCCTGCTATCACGTTTCCAGCAGTCTCCACATCTAGAACTTTCCCGTCCCTTCAGAAACAGTTCACAGCCACGGAAAACTCATGGCAACCGAACGGCAAGTTCAATTAAATTTAACACACGGCTTCAGTCTTTAAAAGGATTTTCCATTCAGATCCTTAACGGTTTGGTCTCTTTTGGCTTTTAGCAGCTTCCCCGACAGCTTCATTGACGAAGATCCACTAAAAGCTCTGGAGGTAAACATTACCATTGATGGCCATCGACTTTTTATAATAACCTGTCGTTTTACATTAAGGTTAAAGTTATCTGAATACATGCTTTATGTCGATATTTCAGACACATTGTACATGGTTTTAATGAAGTTCACGTTAGCATTAATTTAAATTAGCTAATCTTTCCTGCTAGCATCACTTTGCCAAAAAAAAGGAATGAAGCTTTTTCAGAGTTTTAAGAAATAATTTTCTGTTTTATCAGGTCAGTTGTTGTGTTCATTTTTTCACCGTTCTGAACAGGTTATTTACACCTATGTAGAACGTATTTCTGATTTATAATATGAGTAGCGTCTTGCTTAACTGAATGAAACTGAAAGCAAGTCAAGAATGCTAACTAGCTTTTTAGTAATTATTTGGTAAACATTTAAAACAATTCTGGTTTTTAATGAAGCCTGCAGGAGGTTTCATGTTGTCAGACTTACTGTGTGATACTGCGCAGTTCAGGACATCTAAGAATCCCATCTTTTTATTTTCTTTCTAGTCCTTAAATGCACCAAGGAGTTTGTCTGAGATCTGTTGGGTTTTTACAGGAACTTAGTGAGGCTTTACGAGAAGATAGTGACCAGGCTGAGTGGCTCTGTCAGCGAGCTTACGCTCACATACTCCTGAAAAACTACAGCAGTAAGTTCACAAGGACTATTTTACAATTGACGTGTCAAATAAACACACATCCTGTCTGAATATAATGATACCACAATGTAGATAAATGTCTATGAACTTGATGTATGATTAAAAATTACAGATATTTTGTCACTTTCTCCTCAGATGCTGCCGATGATGCTAAGAAAGCCCAACAGCTGAAACCCAGCCTGCCTTTAGCCTTCATGAGGACAGGGTGAGTACTGATGAAGGCTGAATGAGACAAATTTGATTATTTTCTACTGGTGTGACTTATTCTGTTTTTGATTTCTAGTTGTTTTGGAAATAATTTTCACTGATTTCACAAGTCTTAAGGAAACGATTTATTGTCTCTGTTATGGAACAGTTGACACATCCTTATAAGATTCTAGCTGTAAACATAAGTTGATAAAAAAAATCATGTTTTAATGCAAATTGTTTTGTTTTGGCAGGAATCCAGTTTAAACTGGCTTAACAGATGTTGGTTGTATTTTTTATAACTATGTAATTAGTTATCAAAAGGTTTTTAGAAAATTCTGCTAAAGCAGAGGTCACTAACCTGCAGACTGTAGTCCAGATCTGGACCCAGAACCCGCCCAGTATTAACCCCAACCGGGAGCAAATAGAAAAACATACAGAATGATTCCTGACACTGTTTTTTCATTTTAATTTGTGCAACCTTTGCAGCCTCTATGATAGTTGTGAGGAAACTAGTTGACAATAGTATTTTAAGTTAAGATGTTCAACATGATGATGCTCAGCCAGTGAAGTTCATCAGCACACTGCTACACAGACAGACAAGTGTTGGAGAGGCAAGAGGGAAAAATAACCTGGAGATCAGGAGGAAAAGGACAGACAGTGAGAGGGAAAGACAAAGAAAATGACTCGGAGATTGTAAGTGAAAAGTCCAGTGTGACAGTGAGAAAGAGGGAAAAAGGAGGAAAATTTGGTGCACTCAATAAAAAAAAAAGTGGAACGTGAAAACGGCATTTAATCCAGAATGGACAGTCATGTTTGTTTATATTTCCAACTGAAGGCACTAAACCATTGCGTCTCCTGTGCTCAGACATGGTGACATTTAATTAAAAGTGCCACTATGAGACAAAACATAAAGTTTTGCTAAAAACAAACCTCAAAACAAAAATAAGATCACAGAAAATATGTCTAAAAGCCCAAAATGATGAAGATCAGCTAGATTGTGTATTTAAAATGTACAATAAGAAAAGGTGCTTTATTTTTGCACAGTGTTGACAGAAGGGATTTACTGACTGCTAACTTTAGCCTCTCAATAGACTGATCAAGCAGTTTTTGTTTACATGCACTTATAGTAGAGTTTATGTTTCCACATTTGGGTTTCTGGTTTAATAATATTTGTTAAATTATGTCTTGTTAAGTATTTAGAAGTAGGGATGGGCGATATTTTATCATTTGCAATATACTGTTGAAAACTCTCCTCACGATAAAAATTTAACAACGATAAGTTATGTTGATGACGTAGTTTTTTGCGCGCCCGATTCACGTGCTGAGTGGTGGAAGGCAGACGTGAGGCTGAGGAAGAGCTTGTTGTAAAGCGTTATCAAGTTGAGCTGTTCAATTTCTCACGATATTAATTTGGGCCATATCACCCATCCCTACTCGGAAACTGGAAAATCCTTCTGTGAAACATTCATCAGATGATCTACACACTCCGTCAGTTTATGAAGAAAACAAACTTTAATCAAAAAGTCCAGGTCATGTGATCGTTTTCCATGAGCAGAGTTTACATCCCCGACATCCTTCTCAGTTAAATCTCCTGCTGTCAGATTCGCTCCATGTTTGTGGTCTGTGTTCACGCTGTCTGTGGTGGTCAGCTGATGGCGGCCTTTCGTTATGGTTCCACTCCCGTTGTCGATGAAAATACCTGTCCTCCTTTTATTTGTAGTCTTCGTACATCTGTTCTGCGCTCCACTGTGGTCTAAGTTTTGTTTTCAAAGCCCGCAGGAGCATTTAAAGGTTAAAATTTAGCTTTAATTATCAGTTCAAACACTTTTCGATACGGTTATTATTAATTTGCTTCATGTAACAAACAACATGACCTTATTTTTTTGGACAAAACAACAGGCAGTGTAAACAAAAGAAGGACATTTAAGTGGTTCACCTGATGACGTCACGCTGCTTGTGGAAAAATGTTGAGATAGTACGTTCAGCGGGGAAATATGAAACTCAAAGGTACAATATGTAAGAATTTTACAGTGAAATACTAACACAACAGTCTAATGTCCCACTGATGTTGAAAGTAAAGTTACATTGTAACAGATTTTGATCTCAGCTGGCTAGTTTCTATCACTTTAAAAACACTGGTCTGGACCAGAATCATTGTTTACACGTCCAGACTTCCTGGTTCCATAGCGAATCACATGTGAGCCTACGAGGTTGCCAATGCCGCTTTTCCACCGACAGAACACGGTGCGGCTCGGTTCACTTTAGCCCCCTGCGGACCCTTTTCCACCGCCTTTCTTGGGTCTTAACCACGTCATTCCGCGCCAACCCGGCCTCTTTTTTCAGACCACCTCCTTGGTGGTCCGAAGCCGCCCAAAGCGGGCCCTCACGCCCACCTGTCTACTGATTGGTCCAGTAAACTGCTACCAGTGACACGACTACCTACGTAGTGGTAGCTCCTGATTGGCCCGGCTGTGTGTGGTGTCCATGTGATGTCATATAGAAGCGCTCCCGCAAAAGGCTTTAAAGAAACTCCCAGCAACCATACAAATATTTTATTTTAAAATACAATTGACTTTGGACAATGGCGACTTCCTCCACAAGAACCAAAAATCAAACCAACCAAAATGAACCACAGACAGAGTGCAAAGTACAAAAACACACGTATATCCGCCATTGTTGTTTTTGTTTCATGCGCTGTGACGTCGCGGACAAAGAGTTTTGCGCGCCACTTTTCATAGCCAGATGGGCACGCCCATATCCCCACTTACGTCCACTTTATGTTTCCACCGCCTCAAGCGAGTTGATCCGCGCTATACTGTACCGCTCTCAAGCGCGCCGTGTCGATTTGTTGGTGGAAAGGGGGCACAAGTCTTCAACACAATCAGTTACAATTCAACGACCAGCAGCAAAGAGTAAAAGAAGCAGTAACTTATAGTAAACCTAAAAAATCACAACATCGTACCCAAAAATTGAACAAATACAAGAGAAACAAAACTAGGATCAACATTAAAACTGGCAACCCGGCACAATCATCAGGGATGGGTGGGGGTGAGTGGCTGATTTTGGTGATTTGACAACAAGGTCTAATTCTTACATATTGCACCTTTAATTGTGAAATAACACAATTCTTTTTTGAAATGTGTGGTTAAGAGTTCTTGGAGCCTGACACACATTTTTTCTTGAGTTTTTATTCTGGTCATTAAAAGAAAACAGTTTTATGTTTGTCATTGAACTCTGAACCTGAAGTTATGTAACTGTAGTAAAGCCACATAAACTCATGATGAGCCCCTGTTGTCTCCAAATACAAGACAACATACAGTTACCTTAAACTTACAGCTTATTCATGTTGTTTTTATATACTTCAGTAGCAACCAGCTGGTTGCATGTTGTCTCCATCTCTTTAGTTGCACCTAGAAAAATACAAAAACTTTGATAGAAGACAGCGTTTAATCATCAACAAGGCTGAAAATGTGTCGTACGGGAGACGATGACGTGTGTCTCTGATCCAGTTTCAGTTCTTTGCTGAAGTTTTTCCTTTTTTTAAAACTGTCTCTCAGCTTTTAATCTGCTATTAATCATTTCGGACACACTTTTACTTGCTTCACTTTTCACCTTTCTCAGTTTTTTAGATGAAATTTTGAGAATCGCTGTCACAAATAAGATCTGTTATTCTAGAGTACACGTTAAAGAAGAACCTTCAGAGAACCTAGAGATCATCTACTCAGCACACCTTCATGAAGGACTGGCTCTTTAGATGTTAAATATACATTAAAACTAATGGATACATAGTATTTCCCCATTATTTTGAAGTTTTGTTTAAACACATTGGGTTGAGGATGCCATGTTTAATGTATAAGTTCTTCATGATAAACCTAAAAGCACTTCAAAATGTATCATGAAATCTTTTAAGTTCAAACAAGTTGAATCACTTCTCGTCAGGCGAGTCACAAAACATCTCAGAGAATCAAAGAAGTTCAGCTGCCTTCGATTCAACTTGTTGGGTTGATCATGTCTCACACGACTGAGAATTCCTAAAACCTTTTTCACATGTCCAGACGTTTAAAGTCAGTGAACATTGTTTGCATAAAGTTTCCGGATCGTCTGTGTTAGAAGCTTTTATTTTGTAAAGCTTTCCGAGTTGACTGTGTTGCTTTTGTTTTTTGTCTAAATGCAGAATAGCAGAGTACCACCTGAAAAATTACGAATCAGCACACGCAGCCTTTTCACAAGGACAGCAGCTGGATGGTGAGTTCTGTTCACTTTGGTCTCCAGTACAGATTTCATCATCCTAAACACCGACTGTTCTATCACTCTACTGTCATTAGAACGTACACGGATCAGTGTTTGCACCGGAGCTTCAGAGACTCAGATGTTTCCTCTCTGTTTCATATCATGTTACGGCTTCCTGTGGATCAATACAATAGAGTTCAAAAACATTAGGAGTTTAATGGTGATTGTTTCAGATACTGTAACTGGGGAGTATTTCATCCATTAGTTATATAAGAACTAAAAATAGATTCCAAAAGCATCTGTTGACTCGGGTCCTTTTCTTGGCTGTTTTTAAGTTTGTTGACAGAAATAATAAGTTTGTGAGTCAGAACTTTTTGTATTTACTCACTTACCTTATGTAAGAACAACACAAACATGGAGTCACAAGAAGGTCACCGAGACAAACCGACCTGCAAAAGAATTATTCCAAAAGTATCAGTATGAAGTAAAAACAATAAGATCCAAAGAACAAAATAAGCTGAAGAGGTTTTTTTTTTTTTTGTTCATTGTCAAATTCAAAGTTATGAAGAGACGCCATCGTCATTATGGTTCAGTCAGACTCAATATACTGTAGGTATCTTTTTTTCTCTACCGTTACCGAGCTGTTAATTGTTAATCTTAGGCCTCATTCTAACAGTCAGTAACAAGAGTTTTATGGTGCGTTCACACCGGCTGCTTTGTAAACGTCAAGCAACGTTCACAGCGCTTCAAGTTTGAAGCTTGAAAGTTGAAGCTTGTAACGCCTGACCTTTAAGAAGAACGCGTAGGCGGGGCTTCCTTTGTTATCGGATGTTCTGAGCTATGGTGGATCATATTGAGAGAGTAGCTTGGCTTTATTTACTCCGTTTGTGGATACACCCCATTCTTCAGATGCATTCTGAGTTTGAGGAGTTAAAGAGGCCCTTCCATTAAAAACAGTTTTTTCTGAGGTTTCTGTTGAATATTTTAGCTCCACAGGTGTTCTTACCTTCATAATGGGTGTGAAAACAGGTCAGCAACTTCTCTTTCAGTTTTAATCTCTCAAACTATGCAGGTGGCGATAAAACCCGAGTTCTCCCAAATCCGAACGTCCTGTATCTGTTTCGTCACAACTCCTTTGTTTGTTAGTATTCATTAGCAAACCATTAGCAAACAGGAAGACACGACGTCTGACATTGCCATGCGCAGCGGGGCAGGAAACAGTATTCCTTGCTCTCATAGGCTAGTTTGTTAGCCAATCAGATTCCAGCAAATTTGAATAATGAATATGAACGAGCTGCTGACGAAGCAGTCGAAGCAGCCTGACGGAAGGAGCCGTAACCACCCGAATTTTAATGCAGACAGATTGAAATGTCTGTTAATCAGTGTTTCCTGATATTTTTAAGTCAAAAAATGTTTCATATTACTGGTTAATACTTAAGAAATAACCACAAAGTCCTGAAATTTGTATGAAATGGCATCTTTAAACCATTTGCTCCAGGAGCTACATATTGATGAGGTTTGCGTCCAGCGCTACTTCCATCTGTCCCGCCCCCTTTTTGATGACTTCCTACTTCATTCACGTACGTCACTATGATGAGACTCTCTGATTGGTTGACACGCTGCTTCAAGATCATCAAAAGTTCAGGTAGCTGAACTTCTGCGTTGCTTGCGTTTCAAGCTTCAACGCCTGAAACGCTTGAAAAGCTTTGAAAGTTGACGCAGCTAACGCTCACAAAGCGCCGCAGAGACCCTGAAGCTCCTCTGACGGACTCCACCATAGACTTTACATGTAATCTTGACATTTCTGACGTTGATGGTTGGGCCGGTGTGAACACACCATTAGCTCTGACAAACACAAAAAACAAATTCTAGATTCAGCTGAAAGATTCTGTTTAGCGTTTTAACTGATTAAAGAGGCAATTTCATACACATTTCAGGACTTTGTGGTTATTTCTTAAAGAACAACTAACCCCCCCTGCCAGAGACTTACTTCCGCCTCAGTGAGATTTCAAATCTGGCGCTGAAATGGGCGTGCCGGGAGGACTGAGGGGCACGAGCGGGAGGGGGCTAATGGGCGGGGTTTGGGCTGTGATTGACAGTTGGCTTTGGCGCTGACACTGACAGCTAAAGTGCATAATGGCAAGCGATAGCGAGTCAAGTTTTGCAACAGAGAGATCCTTTGAGGTGGAAGATTTTTCTCCACCTCCCTCCCCTGAGATGGAGGTTCTGGAGGAGGGTTCGGTGGCGGACGCTAGCGGCCCTGAGCCGTATCGCTTCGAGCCGCGAGCTCCAGCGAGGCCCCATACGAGGCTGCCACCGAACCCTCCTCCAGAAC
>SSNP01000305.1:70414-87672 GCA_006937955.1 Pachypanchax playfairii
ACGAGTGTCTCACACTGCAGGTATAAACCACAAACACTGCTATTATCACTGCTGTAATCAACCTTGGTAAAACGTAATTCTTAGCTGTTTTTAGCTCCTTATTTTGCTCACTCACCTCAGACTGGCGCCTTAAATCCTCGTTGGCGGGGCAGCAGTGTCGGTGTACTTTAGCTCTGCCGTGTAAAAGCAACGGAACAGTCTCCCTCTTCAGAACCAGCTTCTTCACAAAGCCTCGTTCATGCTCCAGCAAGTTGGTGAAGGAATCGCGGGTAAAATGTTGTCTGCAAACTCCGGCATATAATTTTCTACACTAAATATTGGAACTAAAATCTAAGTTAATAACGCTAAATGCTGTGCTATCAAATCGCTAACCTGAAAATCGAAGACGTTTGCCGTTCTCTCTATTCAAACTCCAGCTCGATACGAGGCGTGTCTACGGCTGAGCCGTTTTTATACTCGGCAGCGGCAGAGCTGCCACGTCACAAAATCTTAAGAACCTCAGAGCTAATCAGTAAACTGGATTCGAAATTCGAATGCAGTACACTGTTTAACCTTAGGGGGGAGCTACACAGACGTTTTTTGGCTTAAAGTTAAGATTTTAACAAATATGCACTAAAATATCAAAATAATGCCTGGGACATGTAGTTAAGACTACTAGACACCCGTTTAGACAGTTTATCAGCAAAAAAAAAGTTGATTTGGGGGTTAGTTGCACTTTAAGTATTAACCAGTGATATGAAACATTTTTTGTCTTAAAAATGCCAGGAAACACTGATTAACAAACCCTTTCAATCTGTCTGCGTTAAAATTCGGGTGGTTCCGGCTGCTTCGTCAGGCTTCGTCAGCAGCTCGTTCATATTCATTATTCGGATTTGCTGGAATCTGAAGGGCTAGCAAACTAGCCTATGAGAGCAAAGAATACTGCTTGCTGCCCCGCTGTGCATGGCAACGTCAGACGTTGTGTCTTCCTGTTTGCTACGTCTTATGCTACAGCTTTTAGCCAGCAGCATGCTAGGCATGGTTTCAACTGCGGGAGCTGCTGAATACTAACGAACAAAGGAGTTGTGATGAAACAGATACAGGCCGTTCGGACTGGGAGAACTCGGGTTTTATCACCACCTGCGTAGTATGAGAGATAAAAACTGAAAGAGAAGTTGTTGACCTGTTTTCACACCCATTATGAAGGTAAGAACACCTGTGGAGCTAAAATATTCAACAGAAACCTCAGAAAAACAGTTTTTAATGGAAGGGCCTCTTTAAATGTTTTATACCAGTAATGATCAGGTTGCAGTTGGTCGGTTTTAACCAAACCTGGACATTATTATTAACAAATATCTTTTGACCTGCCAAACACATTTCATAATGTCTAGAAATATTTCAACTGTAGGGACTAATTGACTGGAAATCACTCGAACTATGAATTGATGATTGAATCTTTAATATAAATATACGGGCTGCACGATTTTAAGAAAACATAAAACTGGGATAGTGTTGTACGTATGTTGCAGTGATGACGATTTCAGCTGTATTAACCCACGTTTAGTCATCACGTGTGCAGCCGTGGGTGGAGCACATCTTGAATGGGGTTGATTGTAAAGGTCAAGCAGCTGCAGAAGAACATCCAACTAGAACTTTCTGGGTGTTTCATTAAACCTCATCGTGTGTGTCATGAGATATTGTGTCGACAAACACACAGAGACAAAAAGAAAAACATTATATGTTATAGTTAAATAAAAAAAAACATGTAAGTGTATTTGTTCTTTTTCAGTTTCGGACAAATCATTTGAGGTCTGGATCAAGCGGTGTGAAGAGATGATGGGAAGTAAGTATCACTTGTATCATCTACGTTAGTCATGTTTGACTTGAAATCATTGGTTTTATGAAGGAAATCAAACTTTGGGTCTTTGGGTGTGTGTGATTACAGGAAGGTGGAAAATGTTCAGATTTATCAGTTATGTGTTTGGCGGTTTCAGGTCAGACTGAGTTGGGAGTTGTGTGTTGTGTTAACATCAAACTTGGCGTTAGTGTCACAGTCAGGGAGCAGACGAGCCGGTCCAATCAAACACATGAGCGTGCACACGTCCACGGAGCTTCACCGTGGGCTCCCCGCGTCGGAGGCAGAGCTGCTTCATCCAATAAAAGATGCATGCTGCGTCGGAGTGGTGTGTTTGTGTTTGCTGGTGCTGCTTCGGCCCGCTGGATTATCACGAGTAAACACGAGCATGAGTTCTGACAAACGCGCTTCACACCCGCATGCACACGTACTCCCGAGAGCTCAGTGATTCATCAGAGTTAACGTTACTGATGTTTGAAAACCCCCGATGAAACTCGGCCCCTTCATAAACCCGCTGAGAGACACACACACACACACACACACACACACACACACACACACACACACACACACGAACACACACCGAGCCAGTCATTCCTCACTTACTCATACATACGCCGCAAGCACTCATGTCTTTAACTGACAGTGTGTTTACCACCAACCATCACATATGGCACCTGGTTATTCTGTCACATGCAGCTCTTCATACGTCGTACTTCCCACAGAGACACACAACTTTTCTCCTCCCCCTTGTATTACCACCCCCCCATCCCTTTTTTTTCCCCTTTCCATTTGAAACGAGACCTCATTAAGACAACGTTGACACGCCTCCCGTCATTTCATCTCTCTTTGTGCCCGCTCGATGAAATGAAGTCAGTGAATAATGAATGAAAGCATGCTGGTAAACGGCGCTCAGCCTCGCTTGGGCTCACGGGGCTTTTAATGGGCGGGGATAGACCAGTAAACAAACCCGAGGCTTAGCAAGTGTGTGTCAGTGCTGAAGCATCGCTGGTATCTCATGTTTAAACCTTTTTGCAGTGAACATATCCTGGTGACAGAGTTTTATCAAGCTGATTAAAGGGGTTTAAGTGACCTCGCCTGATCTTTTTTTATTTTGTTCCTTCCACAGATCAGACACAGAACAACAGCGATTACACGGTGGGTTTTTAATGGCCACTAGAGGTCACTGTTGCTCTCAGTATCAGATGAGACTTGCATGTTTTGTGAGGAAACCTTATCAAGCTGATTTTATTGTTTCTTTTTCATTCTCACTTATCTATTTGTTTGTTTTCACGTATTTGTGTTCTGGTCACATCTTCCTGTTTATTCGTCACCTCGGCTGCATGGCTGGATGACCCAGCAGACACCAGCAGCTCCACCTGTAAAGTGAGTTCAGTAATGTCTCATCTAAATATATCTGAATGTTTCGTTGTTTACATAATCAGAACTAAGCGCTTCTAAAACAAGCCACATTATTTAAAGATTGAAACACATTTTGTATTGCAAAATCCAAAGTAAGAGTTGAAACAGTCTTTTATGAATTTTTTTGTCATTGAGTTTTTTAAAAAATTCGGTTGTTTGTTTCAGGCACGACTGGTATCAAACAGAATCTCAAGTCATTGTCACTGTTATGGCAAAAAATGTTCCCAAGGATGGCGTGTGTGTCAACTTCACAGAAAGAGAGGTACGAAACCACCCTGGAATGCAGCACTGTGGTGAAGAGTGTGTGTGTGTGTGTGTGTGGGTTTGTATTTCTGACCTCCTGAGGACCAGTTTCCTGACTTTTACTATCTTTCTGGGGTCCGAGGGTTCTTGTGGGGACCGAAGCCTGGTCCCCATGGGGGGGACTCCCCTTTTTAGGGTTAGGGGTTAGGTTTATAGGTATGGTGTGAATAGAGTTTTAGTTAGTCTTAGGGTTAGTTATAGATCAGTAATGGTTAAGGTTAGGAAAAGGGTTTGGGTTAGGTATAAATCTAGTTACTAAAATCAATGGAAGTCAATGGACGGTCCCCATAAGGATAACAAAACACACGTGTGTGTGTGTGTGTGTAACAAAGATGGGTTAGCTCTGGGGTGTTTTCTCAGGGGGGCCCATTAGAAGGGTCTCATACACATGTATAGACACACACACCCTTCCCCACAGACCCCAACATGCCTCCAGTGGTGCCTTGTTAACATCGCCCCTAAAGTACAGATCTAAGAACAATTTACCCTTCCTGGTTTCTCCAACCTCCTAATTGTCTGTAGATGGAAAGCATAACTGATCTCAGATCAGCCGTAGAGCCCTTCAGGGACAGCCCTCCTTTCTTTGTCTTTTTTCTCTCCTCTTTCTGTCGTGCCGCTCTTCTCCCCCCACCCCACCTCTTCTCTCCGAGGGGTGACTGCAAGGCACCCGAGGGAGCAGCTTTGTCTTTCCTAATAGAATAACAAACTGAGTTTACCCCATTTCAAAAGAAATAGTTCACTAGCTCCAAATAACTCAGTCACTCGTTAAGCTCCCTCTGTGGTGCAGAGCACAGATAAGTTCATACAGTGGGGCAAAAAAGTATTTAGTCAGCCACCAATTGTGTAAGTTCTCCCACTTAAAAAGATCAGAGAGGCCTGTAATTTTCATCATAGGTATACCTCAACTATGAGAGACAAAATGAGGAAAAAAAATCCAGAAAATCACATTGTCTGATTTTTAAAGAATTTATTTGCAAATTATGGTGGAAAATAAGTATTTGGTCAATAACAAAAGTTAATCTCAATACTTTGTTATATAGCCTTTGTTGGCAATGACAGAGGTCAAACGTTTTCTGTAAGTCTTCACAAGGTTTTCACACACTGTTGCTGGTATTTTGGCCCATTCCTCCATGCAGATCTCCTCTAGAGCAGTGATGTTTTGGGGCTGACGCTGGGCAACACGGACTTTCAACTCCCTCCAGAGATTTTCTATGGGGTTGAGATCTGGAGACTGGCTAGGCCACTCCAGGACCTTGAAATGCTTCTTACGAAGCCACTCCTTCGTTGCCCGGGCGGTGTGTTTGGGATCATTGTCATGCTGAAAGACCCAGCCACGTCTCATTTTCAATGCCCTTGCTGATGGAAGGAGGTTTTCACTCAAAATCTTACGATACATGGCCCCATTCATTCTTTCCTTTACACGGATCAGTCGTCCTGGTCCCCTTGCAGAAAAACAGCCCCAAAGCATGATGTTTCCACCCCCATGCTTTACAGTAGGTATGGTGTTCTTTGGATCCAACTCAGCATTCNAAAATATATACAGTGGGGCAAAAAAGTATTTAGTCAGCCACCAATTGTGTAAGTTCTCCCACTTAAAAAGATCAGAGAGGCCTGTAATTTTCATCATAGGTATACCTCAACTATGAGAGACAAAATGAGGAAAAAAAATCCAGAAAATCACATTGTCTGATTTTTAAAGAATTTATTTGCAAATTATGGTGGAAAATAAGTATTTGGTCAATAACAAAAGTTAATCTCAATACTTTGTTATATAGCCTTTGTTGGCAATGACAGAGGTCAAACGTTTTCTGTAAGTCTTCACAAGGTTTTCACACACTGTTGCTGGTATTTTGGCCCATTCCTCCATGCAGATCTCCTCTAGAGCAGTGATGTTTTGGGGCTGACGCTGGGCAACACGGACTTTCAACTCCCTCCAGAGATTTTCTATGGGGTTGAGATCTGGAGACTGGCTAGGCCACTCCAGGACCTTGAAATGCTTCTTACGAAGCCACTCCTTCGTTGCCCGGGCGGTGTGTTTGGGATCATTGTCATGCTGAAAGACCCAGCCACGTCTCATTTTCAATGCCCTTGCTGATGGAAGGAGGTTTTCACTCAAAATCTTACGATACATGACCCCATTCATTCTTTCCTTTACACGGATCAGTCGTCCTGGTCCCCTTGCAGAAAAACAGCCCCAAAGCATGATGTTTCCACCCCCATGCTTTACAGTAGGTATGGTGTTCTTTGGATCCAACTCAGCATTCAAACACGACAAGTTGAGTTTCTACCAAAAAGTTCTATTTTGGTTTCATCTGACCATATGATGTTCTCCCAATCCTCTTCTGGATCATCCAAATGCTCTCTAGCAAACCGCAGACGGGCCTGGACGTGTCCTGGCTTCAGCAGGGGGACACGTCTGGCACTGCAGGATTTGAGTCCCTGGCGGCGTAGTGTGTTACTGATGGTAGCCTTTGTTACTTTGGTCCCAGCTCTCTGCAGGTCATTCACTAGGTCCCTCCGTGTGGTTCTGGGATTTTTGCTCACCGTTCTTGTGATCATTTTGACCCCACGGGGTGAGATCTTGCGTGGAGCCCCAGATCGAGGGAGATTATCAGTGGTCTTGTATGTCTTCCATTTTCTAATAATTGCTCCCACAGTTGATTTCTTCACACCAAGCTGCTTACCTATTGCAGATTCAGTCTTCTCAGCCTGGTGAAGGTCTACAATTTTGTTTCTGGTGTCCTTTGACAGCTCTTTGGTCTTGGCCATAGTGGAGTTTGGAGCGTGACTGTTTGAGGTTGTGGACAGGTGTCTTTTATACTGATAACGAGTTCACACAGGTGCCATTAATACAGGTAAGGACTGGAGGACCGAGGAGCCTCTTAAAGAAGTTACAGGTCTGTGAAAGCCAGAAATCTTACTTGTTTGTAGGTGACCAAATACTTATTTTCCACCATAATTTGCAAATAAATTCTTTAAAAATCAGACAATGTGATTTTCTGGATTTTTTTTCCTCATTTTGTCTCTCATAGTTGAGGTATACCTATGATGAAAATTACAGGCCTCTCTGATCTTTTTAAGTGGGAGAACTTACACAATTGGTGGCTGACTAAATACTTTTTTGCCCCACTGTATATATTTTACTAGGTCAGTATATACAAAAAAATTAAAGATAAAAGGCAGCGGTTCCATTTATTTTCCCTGGCGACTGCAGCTGTATACCTACACTGGAAATGAATAATGAGGCTTTGATAGTTTAGTGGAATTGCCCAAGAGCAACTTCAGCTAACTTTCTAATCTTTTATCATCAGTTAAAACTTCTGAATTGTGTTTGTTTTTGGATCGGACTCGTCTTTTTGTCAAATGTTAGTTATGGATTAAAACACAACATACATGAGGATTGTTAATACAGTGCTGTTAAAGCAGTAGCTTGTAACTCAGTAAGACACCCGCAGTGCATAGTACCAATGAGTGACAGGCTGTCAGGGGCTGTGTGACCCCCCCCCCCAACCTACATATCTGGTCACAGTGTGACAGTGTGGCTGAAGGGGACAGGACGAGGATCCTCTGAACGTGGCACCAGCCACATCAGATAATAAATCTCCCAAACCTGCCGACACCTTCGCTCCATCGTCTCTCTGTTGTTTCACGTGTTCTCAGAGCTGCACTTGAATATAATCAGAACAGTGATGTTTCATCACATCAAACATATTAAAAATAAAATACTTATGTGGACTTTGTGGTAAAAATCAGGTCATAACAGTTCATGTGTTTTATTTATTATCTTCAGCTCTCTGCAAAGATACAGCTGCCCTCAGGGAACGATTACAACCTCCACCTCCATCTCCTGCACGCCATCGTCCCCCATCAGAGCAGCTTCAAGATCCTCACCACCAAGGTACTGCTAAGTGTTATCTGCGTGCTGCTGTGAGCTTGTTTTTTACTTTAACATATTTTACATCCAGACATGTATTTTCACCAGTTTAAAGTGCTTTGACATTTAAGTGAGTGAGATGACATATACATGAAGCAGAAATAAACTGGATTCTCTGAAAAACACCCGTCGTGTTAAATGGTCCATTATGAACAGAAAGATACATTGAAGTTTTGTGAAATTCTGGTGCTCCTAGAACTCAAGAACTGCTTGTTTTTAGTCTTTTCTGGGATCACAGAGACCTCAGCTGAACAAGAGTCAGAGCCTGGACTCGTTAAAACGGTTTCAAACAGAGCGAGAGGCGCGTTTGTTATGTTGGAGCCTGAAATACTTCCATCAGTAATGGAATATTTGGTTAGTTTTATTGGAAAGTGTTGAAATTAGGGAGAAGTTTGAAAATGTGACACTTAACAAAGACAGAAAATCTGACTGAAGCCTCGTCCACATAGAAACACAGTTTATTATTATTGTTTAGAAACATGTTCATTAAAGGTTGAATATTTTTATTATTAAGCTATATTGTTACAAAACATAATGCCTCCACGGGGTGATTAGAGGGGTACAGAATGAAAATACTTCTTTTAAAAATTATATATGAAGTAAAATATAATCAAATATTTATTCTGACGGGCACGACATTAGCATTATGTTTACATCTACCAGCCAATAGTGGGCAGAGTAGCGGGCACCATTGTGGGTTGCCTAATACCGTAAGTAGTCCATAATAGCGAGGCTGATACTGCGGAGGGTGGTGGAGTTGATGGGTTGGGAAGCTGCTTTAGAACCTCGGGGATTCTGTTGTCCTTTTTCTTGGAGAGGATCGGTACTGTTCTGTTGTTGTGGCTACGGCATCTGCACTTTGGATGTTGCTGTGATGTTCGTGTTCCATATTCAACCTTTAATTTGGCCTGCTGGTGGCGCTGTAACGTAAATACATCAGAAACTATAAACAAGGAGTAAAACGTAAAGCTACGGATAGCGAACACAAGAAGAAGAAAAGAATTGAGGCGAGACTGTGACATCATTTTTTATTTTGTACTATACATTATATCTCAGAACATCTCTTGATGCGTCTCTCTGCAGCAGTATCAGCTGACAGAAAAATTAAGTGTTTAAGACAAATAATACATTGAAAGAAGAAACAACTGTCAGGTTTCAAAGAAGCTTTTCAAAGTTAAGGTCTTGAATTTTACTCAGAATCATTTTTTAATGTCTCAGCTGTAGTTACACTCATGAATAATACAGCAGACTATCAGATGTGTCACGAAACATGTTTTATTGATCTATAAAGATAATATGATGTAGTAATGTGACAGACTGGGGACTGCTGGCACTCAGAGCTCTGAGCTGTGACCATCAGTGAGTCCTGTATCGTCTATGTGTGAAGACTTTACTGTTGTAATCAATAATGATTCATTACTTTTGTGCTCCAAACTTTTTCTTTCAAAAAGTGATTAGAAAGCAAAAAGAGCATTTAGATTTGAGTTTAAGCAGATTAGTGAAACTGGTCATTACTTGGGTTCCACTCTGAGATCAACACCTTAATCTCTTCAATATTTTAAAGCAGAATAAAGTAGCTGTCACTACCTTTAATTCCTTAATGCTGCTAAAGCTCACTGTAGCGGGAGAAAATCCACTCTCAGTGTAGATGCTGGAGCTCCTGTAGAGACGTTAAATCAGTTCATCTTAGCAGATTCACACAGAAGGCGTAAATCCTCACTCCTACACACAAACACACACACACACACACACACACACAGCTTTAAACTTGCCGAAAGTTCCTCAGCACGGTTTAAGGTGATTACTGACCTAATGAGTAGGATGGGTACTTTTTTTTAAGGATATACTAATTGGTGTGTGTTACAGATGTATGTGGGCTAATGAATGTGCTGGCTGAGCGTGTGCTGATTCAGGATTTGCACCACTGTCAGGTTTTAGCCTGAAGATCAAAAGGTAGATTTTATGTAAAAAAACTGTTTTTCTTTTAATCATCGAGGAGGTAAACGTGTGATTTCTGGGCATTGATCACTTTGACTTATTTAATACTAAAAACAATTTCCACTCTTCATTTAGAAAGTATTTACTCAGATATATTCACTTTACTGACTATAAAGGATAATAAATAGGATAATATATTTATCTCTGCAGATCTTTCTTTGTGCATTCATTTGTCTTGTTTGTAAACCTTCTCATGAATCATTGGGTTTTTAGAAATCACCGTACGTCTGCAACCGACTGTTGGAGTCAATCAGTTCCTAATTGGCTGCCACAAATAATCAGTTTTATCAAACATGAAAATAGTGACAACTCAGTGAGTTATACACGTATTGATCTCACATCTAATGTGTTTGTTGCTGCGCGTGATCCTCTACACATACTGAGTTCTACACTCTGCTACACTGAAACGTGATTCTGTTAGAGTCGACCCAACACGTAGGATCCCATGAACCGCCGGACAGATTGAAATGACTCTCAGAATATAATGTTCACCCACAACCGATTAACGTGCTAATTGAACGTAGCAAAAACAAAAATAATTCTATAAGTTTTATAGATTTCAAGTCACACTTTGATACGGAAGCTGCTGAGGGACATTCACAACACACTCTGAGTGCTAACCGTTTGTGTATTGATGCTGCATGAGATTGTGTGTAAAGTCATTTTTGAGACTTCACTAAAACAGCTCTGACTCCATCATTTCTCAATGTAAAAAGATGGTTTCAAACTCTGGCGTGATTTATGTTTCTTTAAGGAATAATAAAATAAATACTAAAATATACTTAACTGTTCCATTGGGAGAGCAGACAGCTAATGCTACAAATTACACAGCTTCACTCTAATTAGACATTTGAACAATGAGTTTGAAACCTACTGATTGGTTTTGTGTTGTTGTTATGAGTGTTTTTATTTCATAATAAGAAGCAAATGTTTAAGCCTAAATAAATTGTCCCAGCTGTCATCGTGTTTGATAATATGAAATTTAAATCCAGAATACTTAAAGCAACTTTTCAGAAACATTTTAATCAGTTTTTTTTATCAATAAAATAAACAAGCACTGAAAGTGTAAATCTTTTTATCCAAAGCTTCTTTGTTTCTTCATTCCTCAGTGGATGAAAATTCGCTTCGTGTAACAGCAACAAATCAGGTTTAAAAATTCTCTAAATTAACATCGTTGTATTCTCTCCCATCAGTTACTCCTGTGTCTTTTCACTGAGCTGAGTTATTCAACTGAAGGTTCATATTTTGAAAATTATGTTTAAATGTTTTTTTGGCAAATCTATGAATGACAAATTAAACTGCTCCATAGAAAAACACGTACCTCAACACTAGAAAACATTTCAACTTCCACAATACAAGAATGTCCAACCTGAAGTCCAACAGAGCCCAGCAGTCTGTTTAGAGTTGAACATTATATGTCAAAGGAAAAAATTAGTTTGACATTTATTTTGCTTTAAAACTTAAACTAATCACTCAGAGGATTCACCAATTAAAAAGATCAGAAAGGGAAATTTTATGGCACTGATCTTCACAACTGAAGGTTAATTTTAGAAACCTGAAAGTCACATATTGGTTGAAAAAGAATATATTTCTGTTTTATTTTAGAATTAAAATGTTACAGACTATATTAAGACAGACGACCTTTATAGGAAATTAAAAAGAATGTGACAAAGATACACAAGCCACCTACTGAAGTGGAGGGAAGAGAAGGTCACATTAAGACAGCTGAATACAGAACAAAAGGTAATTTGAGTCATCTGCATTTAAATAATTGGCACATCATAAGAGAAAACAAAGCTGATGAAGCACAATGTGACTTTCCAGTATTAATGTCATTAATTTTATATTGAATCGAGCCACAAAACACCTTGTTCTGTTGCTTAGAACCTGATCTGACCTTTGTTTTACAGTTAAGCTTTCCTGCTTATCAGAAGTGGAACATTTCTTTATTTCTAACCACAGGATTCAGTAAATCTGCAATTTTGACAAATACAGTGTTTCTTCCTGTAAGAATGGATCAAATTAGTGCAAGTCAGATGCTTTAGGAGAGATTTACAACGTGTCCCTTTTACGATGAGTTCAGGTCAGCTGTGAAGCCGACATCATTTCTGGAGTTTTCTGTTGAAGTGTGATATTTGAAGATCTAAGAGACTCACATAACACTAAAGCTGAAAATCTTTTGAAAGGTGTTCTGAGTGTAGGTTGGCCCATTCAGGCCGTTACAACACTATAAAAGTTTTACTGTGATGAGTTTCTGAGTTTTTTAGAACCATTCATTTCTTTCAATGCTTGTTTGGCAGCGCTGCTTTTCTTGTGTGAAACAAACATCTCACACAAACTACAGAAGAACAGAAATCAGACTCAAAGGGGTTATTTTGTTTTGTGATTTATTTGTTTAATGTTAATTCTTTTTTGTAATGAAGTCACTTTCAATTGAATGTGCTGCTTATCAGAGACCAAACACATTGTTATTAGCCAAGGCTGCTAACGGTTCCTTCCCTTAATTAAGCTGACTTTTATTTCTGTAAAGTGACAGACTCTTGGAAATGTTTTACTCACTACTGGTTTGTCATCTTGGCCTTTCTTTCCAAAGTCTGTGTAAATACACTACTTACAAAAAGTTAGTGGTATTTGGCTTTCAGGTTCAATCGATTGAAAATGTAAAATTTCATAGTGCAGTGATTATGTATTATTAAAATAAGGCATTTAAGTAGAAGCTTGTTACGGTTTTTTTATTCATATTCTTTCTTCATTTTTTTTTCTTCAAATGATTTATTGAAACTAAATCCAACAGCAGTGTTGAGTAAACCACAAGAAGACATGTCGTTGTCTCAGTAACGTGTCATGTGACCTTGACCATCAATCACAGCTTGACAGTAACGTCTCTGTTAACAAGTCGACTTATTGTCTGCTGAGACATGAAGTCCTGTTCTTCATGAAGGGCGACCCACAGGTCACTGAGGTTCTGGGGTACCGATAGCCTGACCAATCAGATCCTCCTGCATTATGTTCAAATGCAGAAGGGTCTGACACTGGAGCCGCACTCGATCATTTCCGCATCAAATTTTTTGACGGACCAATTACATATCACCTTTGTCGTGCGTCATCCTGAAAACACGGAACTAGCGTTTTCCACCCAGAGCACAAAATTCAACATGGCGGACTCAACTGTGGATGAAGTGTTTACTTCTGCGCTTGCTTGGGGCGGTCAAATACCTGAAGCGAGTGTGCAATAACACCTCGTATTCGCAAGTTTTTGACACAAAAGCAACAACTGTCATTAATATTCATCTTTTCTCCTCCATTAAACATGGCTCTGTAGCTACCATTACGGCTCCGCTCGCTAAACCTTTTGTTTTTGTTCCCCCTCGTGTTTATCCGCTTTAGCGTCACATATGTTGCGTCACTTCCGGGTCTCTGTGATTTTTTTCTCTCAACTGGCTAAGCCCGCCTTCGAAATAGAGAGACAGCGGTTCAGCTCCAGGCCCTCACGTCTTTGTAAAGTAATCTGTCAAAGACATGAGGGCCTGGTTGATCAGGTAAGGGTACCGAGTCACAAGCCTCAACAAGGAGACTCAGCTGATCTTCTAGGTTTTCTGGGGGGTTCAGGTCTGGAGAAAGTCCAGGTCACTCCATTCAATGTACCTCAGTCTCCAGCAGCTGTTTGCAGACTGCATCATTTATGTTATACAGGTAATCACAAAGTGTAGGACAGTATTGACTAGACACACCTGCCCACATTGTAACACCATCACAGGCTGGTCTGATGACATCTGTGGCTGATACAAACTGCTGTTCTTGATGTCTCCAACGTTGTGGGTCACCATTATTTCTGGTCAACATGAATCAGCTTTCAGAGAACCATCACTGAGGCCCACTGGTCCCTCGTCTGGTCTAAATGATCTCTGGTCTATGCAAGACAATGACACCTGTACCTGGTGGTGTATTCAGGTACCCTTGCAGGTTGTCTAACACGCAGACCACACTGATGGAAATAGGTTCAATTGCTCTGATGTGATACCTGATGCCTCTCAGCTCCCTTAAATGTGCCTGGAGTTGGCTTTGATCATCCAGTTCCACAGGACAGTGTTCATAATGAAATGGTCATTGTTATAGTTACAAGAGAGCGTTATAAGAAATAATCAGGTGCGCAAACCCTGCTTCCAAAAGTGCAACATGGCAGCACCTAGGGCTGCACAATTAATCATTAAAAAATTGCGATCTCAATTCATACTTGCATGCAATCTTGTTTCCAAATGACGACGATTAAAAAAAAAAGATGACAATTGGACTGCATTTTGATCCGGGACATAGTCTGCATGAAAACAAGCACTCCCTTGTTTTCCCTCAACAAATGACAACGACGAAGCCTTATACCACGTGATACAGAAGCCAGCTGGTAGGAAAAAAACAACATGAGCATGTGAATTAAACTGATGGAGAAAATAAATTGAGTGCAGAGGAAAACCTCGCGGACGGCGGTGAGAATGACAACCCCACTGTAACGTTATTAATTCCAAATAAAGGTTCTCACTCCGTGGTGTGGATGTTTTTTGGTTTCGAATAAGACAATGAAAATCAAAAAGATATAACTTGCAAGCAGTGTTTTGGTAATAATTGTTGCCGTTAAAGGTACAGTATGTTAGACCTTGTCATCAATTCAGAGTCATGTAGAAATAAAAAATGTACACTTTTTGCCACTCACCCCCTCCCCTCTCTGATTTTTCTGTTGGGTTGCCAGTTCTGATGTTGATCCTTGTTTAGTTTCTCTTGTATTTGTTCAATTTTTGGGAATGTCTGAAGGCCTATTTGTTCAGTGTTGAGTTTTCCTAAGTGAGTTTGAACGCCCCATCACATGCAGCTCGGCTGCTCAGTTAGAAGGATGTGGTTTGCTGCTGCTCGTTGTGGAATTACAGCTGCTTGTGTTGAAGACTTGGCAGCCTTGCAGGCCAACATGTGATTTGCTTTGGAACCAGAAAGTTTGGACGTGTAAATAATGATTCCGGTCCGGGCTTTTTAAAATAACAGAAACTAGTGACCACCCAGCTAGCTGAGATCGAGATCTGTTACTACATGCTTTTATTTTCAACATTGGTGGCACATTAGACTGTTGTGTGAGTATTTCACTGGAAAATTCTTACATATTGTACCTTTAATAATTGTGGTTTACATGGTTTACCATTTAGGAAACCTCTCTAGTCACCTTACACACAGAAAGAATATTGTTCAAAATTGTTATTATTGTTTAAATTATTCAAAAAAGTTGCGTACGTAAGAGAAGACGAGAGACATTTTTCTGTTTTTATGTTCAGTGTCAGCTGTTACAAAGTTTATGTGAAGGTATTAGGCGCAATCAATATTTATATTGGAAAAGTTGTGAGAGAATCATGCTCTCCATTCTAAGCAAAAAATCGTGATTCTCGTTTTATCCAGAATCTTGCAGCCCTAGCAGCACCTGTAAACAGGATATTATAGCAGTAGATGGAGATGTGTTATCTATCTTTAGGTGTTGACTGTAACATCTACTGTTTAGGTAGGAAACTGCCGGAAGCGTCATGCATCCGTCCATGTTGCAGCTCGTTTCTGTGGCTAATGCGCAACTTTTTTATTTTATAGCTCGATGAAATGACATATAAATATCTGATAAATTGTTTCTGCCAAATACAGTGGGGCAAAAAAGTATTTAGTCAGCCACCAATTGTGTAAGTTCTCCCACTTGTTGCACCTGTGTGAACTCGTTATCAGTATAAAAGACACCTGTCCACAACCTCAAACAGTCACGCTCCAAACTCCACTATGGCCAAGACCAAAGAGCTGTCAAAGGACACCAGAAACAAAATTGTAGACCTTCACCAGGCTGGGAAGACTGAATCTGCAATAGGTAAGCAGCTTGGTGTGAAGAAATCAACTGTGGGAGCAATTATTAGAAAATGGAAGACATACAAGACCACTGATAATCTCCCTCGATCTGGGGCTCCACGCAAGATCTCACCCCGTGGGGTCAAAATGATCACAAGAACAGTGAGCAAAAATCCCAGAACCACACGGAGGGACCTAGTGAATGACCTGCAGAGAGCTGGGACCAAAGTAACAAAGGCTACCATCAGTAACACACTACGCCGCCAGGGACTCAAATCCTGCAGTGCCAGACGTGTCCCCCTGCTGAAGCCAGGACACGTCCAGGCCCGTCTGCGGTTTGCTAGAGAGCATTTGGATGATCCAGAAGAGGATTGGGAGAACATCATATGGTCAGATGAAACCAAAATAGAACTTTTTGGTAGAAACTCAACTTGTCGTGTTTGGAGGGGAAAGAATGCTGAGTTGGATCCAAAGAACACCATACCTACTGTAAAGCATGGGGGTGGAAACATCATGCTTTGGGGCTGTTTTTCTGCAAGGGGACCAGGACGACTGATCCGTGTAAAGGAAAGAATGAATGGGGCCATGTATCGTAAGATTTTGAGTGAAAACCTCCTTCCATCAGCAAGGGCATTGAAAATGAGACGTGGCTGGGTCTTTCAGCATGACAATGATCCCAAACACACCGCCCGGGCAACGAAGGAGTGGCTTCGTAAGAAGCATTTCAAGGTCCTGGAGTGGCCTAGCCAGTCTCCAGATCTCAACCCCATAGAAAATCTCTGGAGGGAGTTGAAAGTCCATGTTGCCCAGCGTCAGCCCCAAAACATCACTGCTCTAGAGGAGATCTGCATGGAGGAATGGGCCAAAATACCAGCAACAGTGTGTGAAAACCTTGTGAAGACTTACAGAAAACGTTTGACCTCTGTCATTGCCAACAAAGGCTATATAACAAAGTATTGAGATTAACTTTTGTTATTGACCAAATACTTATTTTCCACCATAATTTGCAAATAAATTCTTTAAAAATCAGACAATGTGATTTTCTGGATTTTTTTTCCTCATTTTGTCTCTCATAGTTGAGGTATACCTATGATGAAAATTACAGGCCTCTCTGATCTTTTTAAGTGGGAGAACTTACACAATTGGTGGCTAACTAAATACTTTTTTGCCCCACTGTATATTAAAACCCATTGCTGCTGTAATCAGTCTTGCAGCCCATAGTGGAGCTGAAACTGAGGAAGGTTAAGGGCAGCCTGTAGCTGTTTTGGAGGAAGCGGCAGGATCAAGAACGAGCAGAACCACAGCTGATTCAATAAATTAGAAAACTTGTGATTCACAAAGTTGGTCGGTTCAGATCAGCTGGTTATTTGTTTAACTTAAACACACTATGAACATTTTGTTAAAGCAGTTATAATATAAAATCCCTTAAAATCCCTCTGTTCTTAAATGTGATGGTGATGACCATATTTTACATTCTGTTCCATCTTTAATCTGAGGACACAGGGTTAGAAACATGTTTAAAATGTGTTAGAGACGTGTTGGCCTGTCTTTACAGATGGTATTACCATTTGCTGTGGTAACATTTATGGAGACTTAAAAGTTTTAATTGGATAGATACAGCAAACAACACTTCATTCAAGGATTTTTAAACCAGACTAACACAAAACCTTCATGAGTCCTGATTTATGAAAATAGTACGAAACTTTTTCCAGCATGCGAACCATCGAGCAATTTTTATTCAAACAAATTAATTGTCCTTAAACATCTCAGTTTGTTGTCAAAAGCAGTTAAAAATATCTGATACCTGACTAATCTCTTGTGTATCTTTCAATAACGACGGACGAGGCACAGATGCATCAATACTCCTTGTTCAGGCTGAAAGCAGCACCAAGCTCGCGGGGGGGGGGG
>SSNP01000305.1:92698-111924 GCA_006937955.1 Pachypanchax playfairii
CCCCCCCCCCCCCCCCACACACACACACCTCCCTCAGCCTGCTCGTCCCTCACCTCGTCTACCTCTCTTCTCTCCTGCTACCCTCATAAATGAATCATCACGTCGCCCAGCAGAGCAGAAATGTTCCTTAATTGCATCGACATCACCCAATCTGTCTTTTGCATGCACACATATCTAACACACACAGCATTAATAGGTGTGTGTGCATGCATGTGTGCATGGATGTGTGTGTTTGTGTGTTTAAGGGGCTTCTTGTGGCGCTGCTGCTTGCGTGTCTCGCTGCTGTGTGTCCTGTCAGTGCAGCTCAGTGTTAAAAGCATGTGCCCACTTCTTCTTCTTCTTCTTTTTCCCTCTCCTCATTGTTTTCCTCCTCTCCCATGTTCTCCTGGTGTAATGATTCGGATCAGATGCTGCTGTGTGGAATTAGGATCCCCCCCCTCCTCACCCGTCTCTCACACTGGCCCTCTGGCTGACAGGCATCTCGTTAGTGCAGTATGTCTGTCAGTGAGGTTTGAGATTGAGCTGTGCCCCCGCATATCCCTGATGTCTCTCTCTCTCTCTCTCTCTCTCTCTCTCTCTCGCTCTCTCTCTCGCTCTCTCTCTCTCTCTCTCTCACTCTCACACACACAGAGGCCAAGTTTTCCACAGCTCTGAACAAGTCAGCCTCTCTGGCCTCAGTAATGATCTGATGCCCGATGCTTTTAACATGTCGCTCTAATGGAAGCCGTATTTTTGTCTCGTGTTCCAGATGCTTCCATTTTGTTAAATATTGTCTGGTTTCTCTCTCTCTCTCTCTCTCTCTCGTTCTATCATCTCCTTCTCTTCTGTCAGGTGGAAATCAAGATGAAGAAGACAGATGCCATCAGATGGGAGAGGCTGGAGGGAGAAGGACAGGAGTCCAACATCAAACACTTCAATCCTCGTCAGTCCTCAGCTTCAGCATTTACACTCACTTCTCTCTGTTCTCCTATCTGTATCTGTTCTGCTGTCACTACGTCTCCCCCCTTCGTCTCCCTCATCCACTTCTTCCTTTCTCTCTTTACAAAGATCAATATAAGCTTCTGTTTGTCTGTTCTTCTCTGAAACGAGAGTGGGCAGCCGAGTCCCGCTCGACTCTTTCATTAGTCTGACGGTGAGAGTAGGCAGGAAGAAGGAAAGGTATGACAGCAGAATGCAGCGCGGTGTTTTAGCCCCCACACTCCTCTTACTGACAGGATTAATTGCTTATATAATTGTGTGTTGAAAGGGAAAGTAAAAGTTACGTGGGCAGCCAAACTCTTCCCCACACCGTGACGCCGGCCTCTGTCCTGTTTATTAGAAACTCGTCCTCCGGTTACATTAGAACATGATATCAGACGTGTGATTTTATGGCAGTGCATCCACATCTGGCCTGAATCTGTCTGCAGTGCATCTGGTTTGTATTTATGTAAATGTGTCTGGATTACATCCCCCGCTCTGCCGCTCCATCTCATGTTGGGATTATAGAGACTGTATCTCATTCAGAGAATATAGAAATCAGATTGTCAGTGTTGAGTTACAGAGGAGAGAAAGAATTTCATTCAGATTTACCAGTCCAGATGTGTTTTAGTCAATAATTAGATAATAAAAGGTCATTTTCATTCTAGATGTTTAGCTTCACTTATCTATAAAGATTCTGCCGACTCTGTCTTTCAGTTTGAGAAATCTTTATTACGTATGAAACGATTTGACTCTAACGGTTTTATTCCCTCCTCAGATCAGTACCCCACATCGTCCCACTACACCCACAAATGGGACAAGATGGCGTTGGACATAAGTGAAGAGGAGAAGAACGAGAAGCTGGAGGGAGACGCTGCGCTCAACAAGCTCTTCCAGCAGATCTACACAGACGGATCAGACGAGGTCAAACGAGCCATGAACAAATCCTTCGTGAGTATCACGTTCCGAGGGACGAGCAGCTTTTATAAAACTAAGACTGTTATTGGTGTCGGTCCAGCCGTGTTGGACAGGACCGCTGAGCAGAGATCACACCAGCTGGGTCCAGGGTCACACTCCCACAGAGAAACCTCGAAAAATAGAGTTGAATAATGAAATCTGAGATTTCACCGTGTCCTTCGGTAACTGTCGTCTCAGATAAAAACAACTCTGTCTTAGAGTTTCTGTCCCTGGTCCTCAGGACACGCGACCTGCTCCAACACAGCTGATTCAAACCAGCAGATAACTGATTCCTTGTTTTTAACTGCTAAAGAAGCTGCTAATTATCCATTAATTTAAATCATGTTTGTCAAAGTGGTGAAAACTCTAAAATATGCAGGACGTTCTGACCCGGCTGGGAAACTCTGGTTTAAACAACCACGTTTTAAAATTCTATTAATCTCAGTGCAAAAATAAATGTGTCCACAGTGATCAGTGATCCTGAACAGAGAGTTTCACACAGTACTGAACAGAAACTACAAACTGAATCAATAATATCCTTCGATTTTCACTACGATCCCACACGATGAAGCTGCTCCGAGTTCTTCAGGAGGAAACGATTCATCTGGTGTTTCTTTTCTTTTTTCTCCCCAATAATTAAAGATCTTTTTAAAATAAAACTCCAAATGAAAATGTTCATGAAACATAAACACAGTCGTGGTAAAAAGATGAAGTCCATCTTCTTCCAGCCGACCGTGAACTTCTTCTGATCATCGAATGATTTGGGAGCATCTTGTTAAACAGAAACTGTGATCAGCAGCTGTGAGCCGGTTTCCCATAATGGGGAGCCACAGTCTCCTCCCCTTCCGGTCGGCCCATGGGTCCCCTGGACGAAAAAATAATGAATGAAGTCAATGAAGCGATAAAAGTTATTTTCTGGTCCGCTTTGTCTTAGACCCTAAATCACACATATGCTGTACCGCAATTTAAATGATAAATAATGATGTACGTTTTGATCGGGTCTGTCAAGTGGATTCGGATTTATTTATATTTAAAATTTCTTAATTAAAATTACTACAACTGGAAAGTCGCACATATGACGTCACGGCAGAATCTCCCGAGTCTCACTGCTGCCTTTTCCCTCGTTTTTACGCGATAATAAACTCACCGCCATTGTTCTTATTCTGATTCTTCTTCTCCTTTTGAGCGGTATGGTGACGGGAATTTTACGAGACCGGTGGTTGTAGTCTACTACGTGTCTTCACACAAAATATGAAATAACTTTTGCCGCGTGTCGAAAATGATCGCTTTGTCGGCATCAAAACTTGTCTTTACAACTCACGGACATCATATGTTTGATCCATGGTGCATTTCAAACTGGATCAGAAAATAACTTTTATCACTCCATTGACTTCCATTCATTATTTTTTCGTCCAGGGGACCCATGGACCGGAAGTAGAAGGGCGTGACTGTGGCTCCCCATTCAGCTGTGATTCATATTGTAAGCGTCTCCCGTTAGCGGTTAGCTGCGCAAAACAACTTTAGCTTATTGGCAACATCTAAACAAACTCCCATCCAGCACGTGTTGTGCTTCTTTATCGTGTCATGTTTTTTTAAACTAGTGAAGTGCAAACTTTTTGATTTTTTTTTTGCATGTCGACCATCAGATCTCTGTTTCCTGCCCTCCATCTGGCTCTGGCAACTCATCACAACCACAGAACTGCAAACAGACTGTTGGATTTTCTCTGTGAAGTCGGGGGGGAAACAGAACTTTTTTTTTTTTCTGCAGATTAATGAGCAGTAACATCCTGATTAAATGATTAAATGTCAACACACAAGTTAAACCAGCAGATTTCAGTCTGACTGACGTTATTTATGTATTTTAATATCTGGTGTTAAACTGCTCATTTAAATAGTTTCAAACATAAATATGTCTTTAACTGAATTGTAATAATAAGCAGAACCTCGACCGTTTTTATCCTGCTACGAAACAAAGCTGGAACAAAGAAAGCATCATTAACTCTTTATTCCACATGACTTCGTCTAAACTCCGCCTCCGAGTCTAAACAGAAAATTACAAATCTTATTTGCCATCACTTTGAGTTTCTGCATGTTTAGTGGAGAGCTGACCTTTAAAAGGAAGCAGCGTTGGTCTTTCCTCGCTGTCACGATGGAACTGATGTTGATACGAGCTGCTGATCATGTGCTCAGACAGTGAACGAGGCTAATTTTGGTCTCATTTGTGCACGTGACTCTTGGATTGTCAGTTCTTATGACTCCACAAAGCCCACTTTTCTAGTTACACACACTCCAAACTGACAGCCTCAACAAGGAGGGAAAAAAATCCATCGGCACTCTCCCGAGTGGTTGATGTGTCACAGCCTGAATCCTCCTAAGTGAGGTGCTGAGTGCAAAGTTTGCTGCTCTGTGTGTCAAAGTGACAGTTAGAAAACAGACCTCTGATTAAAGAACACGCCCAGTTCCTACTTTAGATACTAAAACATAAACTTTCTTCTTGTAGAAGTAAAGGAGAAGCAGCGTGTTCATCCGTGTTGACTGATTGAACTGATTGTTTCTATTTAAACTTTACAAATTACAGAGAATTTAAACGTGTAGAATTCTGTCTGAAACAAGAAGAAAATAAAAGAGATGTGTTGATGAGTGTGGAGGCAGATAGAGACGATGTTACGTAACTGCTGATGAAACCGCAGCTCTGTTGTCATTTCTCCTCGTGTTTCTCCTCCCTGTGCAGATGGAGTCCGGCGGGACGGTTCTCAGCACCAACTGGGGTGACGTTTCAAGCAGAAAGGTGGATGTAAGTCCACCGGATGATGTGGAGTTTAAGAAGTACTGAGCACCTCCTCTCAGTCGTTTCTCCTTCTCCCACCTCTTTTTAACGTCATCTCTCTGGGATTCCTCGCAGCTCCTACAATCCATTTTTTCATCTCTCTACCGTGTCATTACTCTGATGTCTTCACTCTGTCCCACTGTCCCTCCACACGGTCTAAACTCTTCTGCAATCAGCAGATGGAGTCAGTTTGAACTATCAGTTGAAGGATCCATTAGTACTGTCTGGTTTTTAAAGGCCGGTGGATTCAAAAATGAAATAAAACAGACCTGAAATTTGTTGATTCAACCTGGTGATTCTTCTTTTCTCATGGCCTTTTTTTATCCGGAAGCCTTTTATCATTTGCCATAATCAGCAAATTGTAAAAATGTAAAATTGTTTAGAATAAAACATTTAATAGCAGCTATAACCAGACTCTTCTTTTTCTCAGTTCCAGCAGTTTGTCAACTTGACTTGTTGTTTTCTCAGTGAAACTAAAACTTAAGTGTAAATAAAAGATTTGAGCTCTAAAATTCTCTCCTGTGTTTCATAGTTTGTGTTTTTGGAACCGTCTCCTAAAGGATGTCTCAGACCAGAAAACTGTGGCGTACTGAGACGGGGAGTTCTGGGATTATGTGCCGGGAGCGTTAAAATGTGGTATTTCTGATATGAGAGCAGGCAGCTGAGATACGGCTGACAGCTGGAGGATATGGTTTACTTATTGCAGGGAGATTGATATCAGCGAAAGCTCCACCCTCGAGACGTTTGGCCAGCAGATGAGGATGAGCGCTGATACACAGCTGAAGATGTGGGAGTGTTCTCCTGATCAGTACTGTAACCGTGAGGGGGTGTCCTGCAGAGGCAGGAGAGCATTAATATGGATCAGCTCTCTAACCACATCATCAAGCCTCTCACACTGAGTTAAGTGTTAAATTCATCACACATCGTTTCATCTCTCCTGATGATCAAACACCCATTTGTGGCTCTGGATGGAACTCTTAGCTTCGTGACACTTAAGACTTACACACACACGCACACACACTCTGTCAGTATCCCTGACACACACAAACACACCGCCCCCATCCTTACCCCCTACCCCTGCCCGAGGCAGCGCTGCGACATCAAAAGCAGCTAAGCGCTTTGCATCGTGGGTAAGATCTGGGAGCGTGACGGCTGCAGAGTCTTTAGTCTCATTAAAGAGTTCTAGAGCTGCAACTCTCACATTAAAGAAGTCCGGAAACTTCCTTCTGCTACCAGCTGTGACGCTTCGCAGGAAGTGTGAAGAAGAAGAGACAAGAAAGAGGACGTTCCCGAATGAACCCGATGATTCAGGCGAGATGTCGAAACAAAAAACCTTCATAGTCATTTGATCCACACCAGAAGAAAGACGCAACACTTAAAGTTTACTTTATAAAACCTTTTATTCCATGATATTGCACTTTGAGAGGGCCTCTTTAATGCAGGTAAAACATTCAGATGATTGAAAACTAGATAAGGAACAAATACTATAATCATCTATTAAAATCCTTCTTGTATTTATTCATCAACAACAAACAGCTTGTTTTTGGCTCTAAGGATTATTTCCTTTTGGAATACTGTCAACACTAAATATCAATCTGTAAATTCAGGAGCGTTGTGGAAAAAACTCATTAGTTTGTAAAAACGTACATCTTCAGTTGGTTTTGTGAGTCTTTGATACGACCGGCTGTTTGGTCTCTGCGTTACGTCTATCATGTGTGAACTCGGCTCCTTTACCTGCTCAGACTTTGTTTCCTACAGTAGATCAGAACTTTCCTCCTTCCTGAGCACCAGCTGACAGGAGGGTGAGGTTCTCACACCAGGCCCATGATGCGTGCCACCCACCAGCTGCAGGGCATGATCACTCTGCAGGCCACCCTGCAGCCTCGGTAGTGGTATGGCCATGGATGATAGCCCCCCAGCGGCTCACAGATCCTCTGGCAGTGCGTGTAGCTGCGGCGGCACTCTTTGCAGCACACTCCCTGATGATCCAGCATGGAGTCAATGTCCATGGTACCCTGCTCGCCTTCCAGTCCTCGCTGAGAGACGGGAGGAGAGGACAGCAGTCAGCAAGGCTGTGCATGCTTAGCAGTAAAGAGAGCTTGTTTCAAAGCAATTAAATGTTTATATTCAATAAATAGGAGCAGGAGACGAGGAGGTCAGCGCATGTTCTGCTGTTTACTCCCCTCTGCAGCTGTGAGGAGTTTGTTGGGGGGGCGGGGCTGCAGTATAGGGAGTGAGGATTAGGGTGGTGAGGCTTAGCAGGGCGAGAGGCCACAGAAGAAGAGAAGGGGGTGTTGTGGAATTATTCATACAGGCTTGTTCCTGAAAAGAAAGCTTCAGACAGCCACCAACATAATATGTACACATTCAGATTTGCTGTGACAATCTGGGCCCCTCTGCCGTTGACCCCGGCATCTGCTGCCGCTCCGGCTGCTGTGAAAAACTCTCCTTGTGAAAAGCCTTCTCAGGTAGCCCCTCAGATCTGAAGGGACAGCTCCAAACGCCGCGGCCGAATGCTAACAGAAATGAGGGAGAGGAAGCAGCGAGTCGTGTTTATGTGACTCACTTGATAAGGATTCTGTGGGTTGAACTCTGCCTCCACGTCCTCGTAGTCCTCCTCCGGCCCGGCTGCCTGGCGGCGCTGACGGGGGGCTGCTCTCCTCTTCCTCTGACCGCCTGTACACATCACAATCTCAGTTTCTGACAGCAAACCAAATTTAGGAGCGGAGAGCCACTAATGTGGTACGACTCCTCATTGCATAGTCCTCAGACGGAGTATAATAAAACAGTATTTTGCAAACTTTTGACCTAACAACAAGCTAAAAATTGCACACGCTGCTGATTAGAAACGTCAGAAAGCATTTCTACTTTGATTTTGCCTTTTTTTTTAAGATAAAATGTCTGCAGTGTTGAATAAAAACACTTGAGACCATTTGGCCCAATAAATCTTCATCTCTGTGTAAACAGGTTTGTTTTTGTGCTTCAGATGTGAGCAGCATGCTTACTAGTTGAGTAGGTTGGACGGAGCCAGAAGATAGGCAGGTCTCCACACAGGTCCTTGATCTTATTGCTGAGGAAGGTGGAATCAGTCAGCGGAGAACCAGCAACCACCCAAATCAGATCATCCTCAAATCTGGCCGGCATCACTTCATCCTGCTTTGAGGGAGAAAAAAACAGCTGATTTTAAATTAGATGTAAGAACAGAGCTTGTTCAGCATGCGATCTGTTTCTTCAGCTTGTCACTAGCCCTTAAAAAAGCCCAAACTCATCACATCAGGTCTAATCCTCATTATCGGTGCCCTGTTAATGTTCCTTGTAAAATCAAGCATTGTGGCCCTGGAGGCTTCTGTGTATAGAGTCCCCTTGTGCTAATGTTTAGCTGCATACGCAGTGTCAGGACTCATCAGCGTCTGATGGGAGGAAACATTTCCACATCTTGAATTTAAAAAAAAAAGCTAATAAGGTTATTTGAGAAGAGAGTGTGTAAACATTCATGTGATGTATCCACAGCCTACGGGTGCGAGAGAAATCCTGTTGCCCTCGGGTGTTTATCCCTCAGGGGGGCACTAGCCAAAACCTTGTTGGGCAACCTTTCAGAAAATACTTACATATTTTATTTATTTATTTGTTTTCAGGCTCAAAAGATTCGCTGGAGGGACTAATAAAAGCAGGGGGTCCTTCTGAGCTGCTGAACTATCTGATAAGAATTTATCTGGCCCTTTCTCACTGGATGGAAGGGGTGTGTGCGTGCGTGCGTGCGTGCATGTGTGTGTGTGTGTTTGTGTGTACGTGTGCGTGTCCGTGTGAAAGTGAGTGAGTGAATGTGCACTTATCTAACCCATATCTGCCATCATTCTAAATTATGGCAAATGACCAGCCTGCAGCAACCATTATAACAACATCTCCATGTCTCCAAACACACACACACACACACACACACAGTGTACAAGTGATCATTAATGAGGCAAAGAGAACCAATAACACAAACACACACACGAGCACAAATGTGAAATAAATGATCGTTTATGAGGCAGACAGAAGCAATAAGAGCAGCCTTGCGTGATAATTAATTGTGTTGTTGTTTGAGTGCACGTAGGGGTGTTTATGCACATATACGTTGGTGCGAGCGGTCCTGGTGATGTGGATTTATGTGGATGTGATGCTTACCCAGAACTAAATGATTTTAATTATCAGACAGCCTCCACTGAACAATCACATGCTGCGGTGTGTTTTGTGATAACAACCCTGGCACTCACAAGGAGTTGTGTGTCACTTAGTGTGTGTGTGTGTGTGTGTGTGTGTGTGTGTGTGTGTGTGTGTGTGTGTGTGTGTGTGTGTTTGTATTTCTGACCTCCTGAGGACCGGTTTCCTGACTTTTACTATCTTTCTGGGGTCCGAGGGTTCTTGTGGGGACCGAAGCCTGGTCCCCATGGGGGGGACTCCCCTTTTTAGGGTTAGGGGTTAGGTTTATAGGTATGGTGTGAATAGAGTTTTAGTTAGTCTTAGGGTTAGTTATAGATCAGTAATGGTTAAGGTTAGGAAAAGGGTTTGGGTTAGGTATAAATCTAGTTACTAAAATCAATGGAAGTCAATGGACGGTCCCCATAAGGATACCAAAACACACTTGTGTGTGTGTGTGTGTGTGTGTGTGTGTGTGTGTGTGTGTGTGTGTGTGTGTGTGTGATTGGGATACATATTTTGATTGGATAGCCCACATTAGCATTAATAGGAGACAACAGCTGTTGTGTTTCACATGTCACATGAGCTGTTGGAATAAAAAATCCACGTGAACTTTACATGTGAAAAATCAGGTTTTCATATGAACATGTTGGACATGTGTGTTTTACACGTGTAAACATATCTTTTGAATATTTTTATCACACTTGTGTAAAACAATTTTATCAAAGGGAAACAATTATATGATTATATATTATACACAATTATTATAATATGCAATAGCAGTTCAATAGTTTTTCAAGAGTTATCTGCATATTATTTCATGTATCAGGCTGTTAAGAGAAAAAAGTGACGATGCTTACACGCTAATAATGGTTTTACATTAGCTATGTTCATTTCCTTGGTTAGTAAGATCATTTGAGCTAATTAACACAAAAAGATTCCAAAATACGTAAATGAAGTTCATTTTGTTGACAAAGTAAAAGCTCATTTACACATTAGACTTAATGTTTCTGTTAATGCTGAAGTTATTTTGTTGGTTAAACTTGTGTTTTTGGTCAAATTCTTTCTGACGGCCTTAAAACATTAAAGAGTTGTTCACAAGCAAATCACACCATGTTTCTCTTAAACTTAGCTGAGTGTTAGATTCTTGTTTAGACCAACGTTTAGCTGTGTAAACTCTAAATGTTAAATAACGTCCACTTGTTTTGACCATCAAAATAAAGTCAGAATGCTGCTGGTTACAGATTGAAACGTGTTTTTTTTCCCACCAACTAGATGGGGCGGCTGTGGCTCAGTGGTTAGAGCGGTCATCTTCCAGTTTGAAGGTTGGACATGTCAAAGTGTCCTTGGGCAAGACACTGAACCCCATGTTGCCCCCCGATCTGTGTATCGGGTTGTGTGAGTGTTAGTCCCTACCCTCTCCCCCCGGTTTACATATCAGGTTTTGTGAATAGGTAAATGCAAAACCTTGTAGTGTCAAAGTGCTTTGAGTGGTTTGAATGACTAGAAAAGCGCTATACAAATACAGGACATTTACCATAACTATAAACAATGAAACTCCTCAAAGACACTAATATACGTCCATTGTGTTAAAAACTAACAACATTTGGTTTTTAAAAAGTTTAAGACAATTTTAACCAGATTTTGACAGTGAAAATGAGCAGCTGGGGGACTCACCAGGTCAAATGTCATGGACTCTTTGTTGAGAGTGTCCACATCAGGCAGGTGAGCTTTCACCTGCGTCTTGATGTAACACTTTTCTCCTCCAGAAAACCGGATTCCTGTGATCCCCTGAAAGTGAACGGATTAAAGAATGTCAGCAAACTAATAAACCTGTAATAATGTCACGTTTAATATCTGTCTGGGTTTGAACTCGTTTGGGGAGTTTACGTGTGAACAACATTAAACCAAAAAAAGACAGGCAATCAAAAGGGACACTGTGATTAAAGGTCAAAATTGTAATAGTTAAAGGCTTTAAACTGCTGCTTCACTTCTCTGATTGGTCTGATTGGGGCACTTTAATTAAAGGTCAAAAACCACCAGTCTGAATGTAATGGAAATTAGAGGGACGATGCATTTGACACTGATTGTTCCTGAGGGGATACAGTGTCTACTTGTTTCTAATGTCTCCATCGGGGTAATGAGCCCATCTCCCCTTGAGGGCATTTAATGTTTCAGCCAATCTGATTGACTCTGACGCTCAAAACAGTCTTGTGAGGTTTTTTTCTTTTTCAATTACTTTCAATCGAACTCACAATCTCAAAGTCATGGACCTCCACCGCCTCGTCCTCGCCGCTGCCGGTGCTGAATCGCTCCATGTTGTTGGTGGTGTCGATCTCCATTGAGCCCTCCTCCACTTTGCCATTGATGCTCATGCTGTAGTGGACATTGTAGACCTGCACACACACAGTCTGGCATGTGGGTCCTGAGAGTTAACCCAACCCCCGACTCTTCTACCCTCTTCTTTTCTTCACCTCTTCTCTCTTTTCTGTGACATGTCCCACCTTAGACTCGGTTAGATGGGTTTAATCTTTACACCTCCCTGTGGTGTCATTATCCTTCTAAAGAGCCTTTCAGTGTCTTAACATAGAAAAATATTACCAAAAGCTCAATTTTTCCTCTCGACTCTCCACCTCCTGCTCCTGGAGCATCAACCGGACCAAAGACACGTCCCCCCCACCTTCCTATACCTAGCTCAACCTTTGCAGTGTGCTATTCCACATTCAGCACAAACGCTCCATTCATCAAGCTGCACCGACCACAGAAGAGAAACATTTGATTTACTCTGACCTGTTTGCCTACAGAGAGAAAAAGTAACTGCACAAATTCCAACATGTTATAAACTTTGTCACTTCTAACTGCTGCTCATTTGGTTCAAAACATCTTGTGAAATTGCATTTTTAAAAATAAAAGTATTAAAGATTGTAAGTTGTTTAAAAACAGGTGAATGTAGAAGGAGAAGGATTCCGGGGTTTTTTACGTCGTGTTCCTCCTTTCTAACCTGAACATCTTACTGGAAGTGGAAACTTGAACAGAATCTTACAGACATGTAGTACAACTACGGTGGGCTACTTTATAACAGTGAACCAGTTCGTTTTTATGTTTCAGCGAGTCTCATCAAACACACCTTCACATTTCTCCCTCTCTCCTCCCCGAGGGCAACTTTTCTCACAGTCCCCTTATTGAAGTTCATGTTTTGCAGCGTAAGCTTCTCTCACACGGAGCGAGGGAGAGAATGATTGAGAGAAAAAAGAAAACAAGTAAAACGCCACTCTTACATGTTTTTCATTGTTGTTCCAGAAGTAGAAAGCCCCAGCGGCTCCGAGCAGCAGAAGGAGCGCTCCAGCTACAAGCACAGCGATCCCGGCCTTCAGGAGGCGGCTGGTGGCGGCGGGTTTCACTGCCACGGTGGAGTACGCCTGCAGTTTACAACAAATCAACCCCCCCAAACAAACAGCATCAGGACTACAGAAGACTGCAGCAGAAACAAGGATCACATGACTTTGACTGACATTAGTTCCATAATTTTCTTGAAATATGGTGAAACTGAAAGGTCAGTGTCATTTGTCTCTTGACCTTTAACCCCTGCTGACGCATCTAAAGGCAACTCACCGGAGGCATGAACTGATTCAGGTCTTCAGGTCCTGCAGATGCAATTGGAACTTTCTCTGAGCTCTCGGCCATGACTGAAGCCAAATAACTAAATACCTGAAGAAACCCCAATCCAGTGACTCCCCCCCGCTCTGTGCCTCACTCTCCCTCCCCCAGGAGGAGGAGGAGGAGGAGGAGGAGGAGGAGGAGGAGGAGGAGAAGGAAAGACAATTTTCAGTCAAACCATTCCATTTTTGAACTTGTGCCAAATTTGTGCTTTTTTTTTCATCTCTTGCACCTTTTAAAGGTAAAGTACGGGCTATAACCTCCAGCTGATTATCATTACTGATGTGACTCCAAACTTTTATGCTTTTTTTAGAAAACCATTCACGGTGTTTTTTCCCCTTTGAAGCTCCTACAGGCTGCTCATGTAACTTCCATGAGTCCTGCTCTGATCCTCAAACTGAGCCAGTAGTACAACCTGCTCAGCAGTCATGATGATGAAGACAACGATGATGATGAAGGTGGAGGAATGAAATTCCCTTCCCCTGCAGTCTTCTCTGTTTGTTTTCAGGTCAAAGGTCACATGCGGAATGTCCGTTTGCGCGCGTGGCATTGTGCCAGATGTTGTTGGACAGATTCAAACCCTTCAAAAATCTCTGAAAGGGGGCGCACGGTACTCTTTTGGCACGTGAATTTAAAGGACAAGATCCAAATAATTCACGGGGGTTTGTTTATTTATTTATTTATTTTTGTGCTCGCGATCGAGTTCAGAAAGACCGTAAACAGTTCATGCACCTTTACACATTGTCATGTTTCAATGTTTTATGACATGAAAAGCTGATCAGAAACTCTTTATGTAAATAAAAAATGCAGTGGAGAATGATGGGGGGGCTCTGGCCGCGCCGCGCGCGTGAGATGATGGAGGGTGATTTGCTCAGAAACCTTGGAGCCTGTTTTGGCTCCTGACCAGCAAAATCACTAGAGGGAGAAAAAAAAAACTTAGTTGACCTTCCTCAGCGGGCTGCAAGGACACGGTCTCAATCATGCTGCAATAACAGCGACTCCTGTTGGCTTGAATCTGGTCTGACTGAGGACTCACATCTTCATTTCACCAACATCATCATCCTCATGTGGAAAAAAGTCTCAACACTCGTCTTCAAGAGAATATTTCAAAGTTTATTTCCTTCCAGAATATTGTGATAATTTAAAAAAATCTGTACAATGAATTATTTTTATTGCATTCAGTTGATTTTCATGTTTTCAGCTTGATACATGTTGGGTCACCTGCCCTCAAACTGAACTGTCTTTAAATAGTAAGCATGCTCAAAGGTCTGGAATTACACATCATATTTACACAGTTTGCTTAATTATATATATTTTTATAAAAATATATTCTCTGTATGTACAAATCTTGCATATGATACAGTTCGTGTCCAACATACGTCCCAAAGTGATTGAAAGGGCTTTAAATGTGGCTCAGAAAGAAAAACACATGATAATAAACATGTACATCCCTCTCTCACAGCAGCTTGTCTCACTTCCTTTTATCATCAATGTGACACTTTGTTTGTACATTTCTGTGAGAGTGTGCGCTTGTGCAGTAGGCTGTTTTTAGACATCATCGTTGGGACAGTGTGTTGGGGTGGGGGTGTAAACAGGGATGGTTACATCGCTGATCTCCTGCACCCTGACTGGTCTGGGTGGTGTGACCAGCACGTAATCGTACTCTCTGTGCAGCACCTTCTCGTACACGCTCTGCAACCCCACCGTTTTGGGGATGTGGGCCTGGTAGTAGTTCTCCCTGCGATGGGGGTCCCGGGGCAAGGAGGCTGTTTTGGGCAGGCTGCTGAAAGAAGAGAGCGTCGGCGCCGGGGAGGGACCAGCGTTGGCCCTTGTGGCTGTGGGGCTCCAGCATCGATCTGAGTGACCCAGGACTTTACACTCACTGGTGCACGCCCACAGAGCTGAAAGACATTCAAGAAGGAGGTTTTATTTAAACTGACCTTATTGAACTCTTATCTTAATTTACTTTGCTTTTCTTTTCTGTTTCTTACCATTTTGGGCTCCCATGGGAGGAACCACAACTCCATCTTTCTTCAAGCCAGCGTCTCCACTGACGTCACTGTCACTGTCATTGAAGTCACTGTCCCCCTTGCCACTGTCTTTGCCACTGAAGGCTGGGTCCCTGGCGGAGATGGTGGTGTAGGAGTTCCCCTTCCAGATGGTGATGGGCCTCACAGCCTCTTTACTGTTCCCATAGCCAGGCAGAGTGGAGTATCCCTGTAGGACAGGAGAGAGAGAGAAAACACCAGTTAGTGTTTGCTTAATGAACACACAGCTCACTGCTCACACTTCACCCCCTCCTGAGCCCACAGTCCCAAAGGAGCATCTCACCTCGTGTTTATTCCCACGGAGCTTGCTGTTGTTGTCTGAGTCATACACACAGGGCACCTCGCTGCCGTCCTCTGAGGCCGAGCACATGTCGCTGCCCCCGGGGTGAGCCGGGGTAAAACCACCGGCTTGACTCGTGTAGGAGTGTCCGTCAAAGCCTTCTCCCCCTCCCGTCCCGTGGAGGGGCAGAAGTGGGTTGTCCCCCACGTGGTTTCTACCCCGCTCCAGCGTGTCCTTCTCCCCATATGAGTCACTGTCTTCTCCACTCTTGTCCCGCTTGCGGCGGTTGCAGGTGGTGGCGATGAGGATGATGGCGAGCAGCAGGAGCGTGCAGCTCCCCGCGAGGACAACGATAATCACCACAGACAGGTCCCACTGCGCGTGCACGTCGTCCCCGCCGCCCGGCTGGTACAATGTCCTGTCGCTCGGCGGGGAGCCTGCGATGATGAGGAAGTGAAGCGTGGCGGTGGAGGTGAGCGCGGGCCTCCCGTTGTCGCTCACTGTCACGGTCACGCTCAGAGTTTCATCCACGTCATGGCTCAGCACCTGGTTCAGGTAGATTTCCCCGGTGGCTTTGTTAACGGAGAACACGGAGGGCTCGCCCGTGGCTAAGCCGTATGACAGCTCTGAGTTCACGCCCTCATCCGCATCGCGCGCCTCCACGCGCGTAACGACGTAACCTGTCGGTGCGTCCCGGGGCAGCAGCACTTCAGCGGAGCCGTTATTGAGAGGCGGGTGCGTGATGATCGGTGCGTTATCGTTCTGGTCCACTATCCTCACATAGACGCTAGCGCTCCCGGACAGCGGCGGGGAGCCGCCGTCACTGGCTGCGATGCGGAGCTCCAGCTGTTTCATCACCTCATAGTTGAAGCTCCGGAGCGCGTAAAGAGACCCGCTGGCGGGGTCCAGCGACACGAAGGTGGAAATGGGAGAACCCATGAAATAAGTGTCTGATAGTTTGTACGTGACCTTCCCATTTGACCCCATGTCCAAGTCTCGCGCCACAACTGTGGTGACGTACGCACCAGGTGCGTTATTCTCCACCACGGCCACCTCATAGACGGGCTTACTGAAGACCGGGGCGTTATCGTTCTCATCCGTGAGTCTGATGGTGTACTGAGTGATGGTTCTGAAGGGCGGGGAGCCGAGGTCCTCCGCCACCACAGTCAGGTTATATTCGGGGATCTTCTCCCGGTCCAGCGGGCTGGTGCTCACGATCATGAAGCTGTCCTCATACGCCTGCTGCAGTCTGAAGTGGTCGTGTCCGTACAGAGTACAGTGCACCTGCCCGTTCGCACCGGAGTCTCTGTCCGAGGTGCTGACCAGAGCCACGAAACTCTCCCTGGCCGCCGCCTCTGTGATGTACGCGATCCCCGCCGTGATGGACGTCATGGGGGTGATTGAGATCTCCGGTGCGTTATCGTTAACGTCCTGAACCTGCACCACGATTTTGCAGATAGCTGGACTCGGGTTCGGACCCAAGTCTGTGGCCTGGACGTCAAACTCGTACGTGTTCTTACTCTCAAAGTCAACCGGGCTCTCCAGAGTGAGTCGCCCAGTTTTTCGGTCCACTCTGAACAGTTGTCTTATTTCATGGGGCACCTGGTTACCGAACCCGTACACCACCTCGCCGTTCAGCCCCTCGTCTGGATCCTCCGCGTTCAGGTCCAACAGGAGCGAGCCCACTGGTGCGTCCTCGGGCAGGTCAACGGTGAAGCTGTTTCTGTCGAACACCGGGCTGTTGTCGTTGTAGTCTTTCACCTTGACGTTGATGCGCGTTGTTCCGCTGCGGGACGGGTTCCCACCGTCCATGGCAACCAGCTCCAGAGCGTAAGACGCCTGCGTCTCCCTGTCCAGCTCCTTCATCAGCACCAGCTCCGCATATTTAACCCCGTCGGCCCTGCTGAGCACGTCGATTGAAAAGTGACTGTTAACAGAGATCTGATAGCTCTGGATGTAGTTCACTCCAACATCTTCATCCACAGCAAAGTCCAGCGGGATCCGCGTCCCCACCGCCGTGTTCTCCGAGATCTCTAGGCTCGACTCTTTTCGGGGGAACTCGGGGGAGTTGTCGTTGATGTCCTTGACCTCTACCTCTACGTGAACGAGTTTGAACTGCTCTTTAGAGAAGCTGACCACGTCGAAAGCGATGAGGCAGTGCAGGGTGTGTTTGCAGACCCGCTCTCTGTCTATCCGCTCCCCGATGGTCAGCTGGCCGTCGCTCTCCCTCAGACGGATGAAAGACGAGTTGAACTGTTTCATCATCCTGAAACTGTTCCTGGAGCCCGAGGAAGAGGGAGCAGAGATATCCTTGGCTAAGTTTCCAATCACCGTCCCCGGTGCGTCTTCCTCAAAAATCTGATATTTCACTGTTTTTCCTTGCGTGACAGACACTAAGCTCACCAAAGAGACGCACACGAGCGCCAGCGAGCCTTTCCACCCTGTTTTCCCCATCTTGGCTTTGTTGAAACCAGCAAAACTGTCCTCACTGAGTCCAACTCAGAGTTTAATCAAAACGCACCTGGCAGTATAAAAAGGTGTTCTTTCCGCCCTTTAATCGACTCTCTGAGGCTGATTTTCAGCACAAAGCCTTTGATAAATATTCCATATGTCTGTTAATGCGCACTCTGCGCTCCGCTCCTTCTCTCTTCTGGAGGTGTTCTGTCAATGTAAGCGGGTTGCAGTGTCTGCAGGAGGGTTTATATGGCGAGGCATGCAAATGAGCCGCACTGTGACCAATCCGGGCTTTGAGTCGGGGAGAAAAAAGGGGGTCTTCTGTGAGACCTCTAAACCCTGTTTAGAGATTCCGGGGCTGTCCGGAGCAACTTGGCACCCAATTTGTGGGCTAAACGCCGGGTTTGATTTAATACTGCTATAGTTTCCGTTGCTTGTTTATGTTCCTCGGGCTGTTAAATGAGCCTGCGCACCGACACATGGTGGGGGGGCAGAGCACAGAGATGCGCAGTGTCCCTGAGCTAGAGGACAAAGCATTTGAATAGGAGTGTCTGTTACCTCTAACAGCGTTTCAGTGCAAAGGGATTTATGCTTGAATACTTATTTTAGATTCACGCGCACGTGTCCAGTGAAACCCACAGAGAAAAAGCTTGCCACTGCCTGTCCTGTCCCAGTGAGCCCCCCCCCCCCCTCCATCCTGAATCGGGGGGAGATTAACAGCTTCTGTCTTGTAAGATATTTGTTCCTCCCATCATCTCAGACAGGACTGCTCTGATCAGCTGACTGAGAGGCAGAATGTGGTGTAACTGGTGCTCAGCATCAGTACCATCTTATAAATTCCATAAAATTGCCCCCACCCCACCCCCCTCCCCCCGCGCGCTGTAATCCGGTAATTGTTTGCCTATCAGCTCATATCTCTAGCCACAAAGGGACTATATCCACTTAAACATTGATTTTATTCTAACTCAGCTTCAGCTCAGATCGACTCACGAGATGTCTCGTGCGTAAGACGGAGACAAGGAGGGGGTTTTATAATTAACGCGGTGTAACGGCTCGGTGTAACACGTGACTTACCGTGGCCTCGGCTGGCAGAGCAGCAGGAGCAGGTGAACACGCACACACACACACACGCGCACACACACACACACACACACACACACACACACACACACACACACACACACACACACACACACACAGCTTTTACCCGTTACAAATGGGATTTAGCTGTAAACGCAGGGGGGATTTATCAGGATGTGAATGGTGATATTATATCAAAGGTCCATGAAGCCCTCGTTAGCAGCGGAGGGATAATGGCATGGCGGGGTCTCCCCTCGCAGCCGTCCTTGCTGGCATTGTGGCCCTCTGAATCTGTCTGTGGGGGCCCTCACCCCTTCTCCCTCCACCTAACTGCAACATAATGAGGCAAAGCCACATGTAGCCCTTTGTAGCCCCCCTTTACCCCCTCCTTCCTCAGACCTGAAACAGTCCTGTGTACCATTCCTTTCATTACATGGAGATGGTTGATGAATGGCCCCGGACTCGAGGGTCCCTCCTATTAAAGTACATTTAGAGAAAACCCGGGGCCCCGTCACGGCTCTTTAGGAGATTTTCTCATTCTTTCTGGACTCATTCGCTCATTTCAGACCCCACCTCACGCTGCACCCCCATCTCTCTCTTTTTCACAGGGGCAACTTGTCCAAGAGTAGAAGCTAATGTAGGTTGACATATTCTATAAAGAACCCATCTGCCACCGAAAGTCAGAGAGGAACACCTAAATGAAAAACTTAAGGACCTAATTTGAAAATTGGGAAAGTGAACAAGTGGTGCACAAAGGAAAATTCTGGTAAGGGGGGGGGGGGGGGGG